>CM062806.1:513923579-514523579 GCA_031772625.1 Pinus tabuliformis | reverse complement strand
CAATATCCCATTGGATAAATATATAGATAATCATCAATTGATCACTATATTTATAGGACTCTAATAGTGGCTCCATTGGGGATGGTGTCCTCCTTGTGAGGTGCCAATAATACCATAGAGTAGTAACCTTCTCCATTGGGAATTTATTCGATCTTCAAACAACAGAAATTGACCTAATTAATTGAAAACTCATTATATATGGTACAAATTCATTTGAAACTTATGAGCTTCACTGTGGGCTTCAATTAATGATTACAACCACCCACACTTGCAATATCTAAAGAAATACAATGATATTTACAATGTTGTGTTTTGTAACTAGTTGAACTCAGGTGAAGTAGTGCTTGAGAAACCTGCCATTAATAGGCCCTCCTGGTAGTGTTTCTCTTGTCAAATATTCTAATAGAAATGCATTGGTTCCATGGAAAGATTCAATATTGTAAGGGCCTTTCCATAAACTGTCAAACTTTCCATGTTTTCCATTTTCCTCATTTCTAGCATCCCATTTTAAAACAAGGTCATTTAGCTGAAAATCATCTACTTTCACTCTTCTGTCATGAATCCTTTTAATATTATCCTGAATTATATATGTGTTGTTGTAGACTTCTTCTATGGTCTGTTGCAATTATACCATTTGATTTATTCTTCTCTACACATCACTTGTTTCAACTTCTAATTCCTGCAATAACTTCAACACTAGAATTCCTAGGGAGGTAGGGAAAAATGCATCAACTCCATAAACCAGATGGAAGGTGACATCCCAATTGATTTCTTAGTGCTTACCCTGTCAGCCCATAGAAAATTTATCAACTTTTTGTGCCAAGGCTTCTTATTTTCCTGTAACAACTTATTTATTTTGATTATGAGATATCAGAACTTCCACAGTATTCATTTTGAGATTTTGATGTTTCGAGTCAATACCATGACCCATCATCAAGAAAAAACTGCAGAGAAGAGAAGATAAATGGAGGGATAAATAGGAGAAGGATGAGAAAAAAGAGAAAAGAATCGACCAACATATTGACCTAAAAAGTAAAATAGGTTATGTATTAAAGATTTTAATTATTGTTTTTTAATTTAATAATGATAAATTTATTTATATAAAGTATATTGACTAAACTCTTCGTAGAAGATTTTTCCAATCCATTTCCTTGAGGATAATAGGTATTAGAATGTTCTAGAACTATATGATATTTATTGCAGAAATATACCATCTTTATAAATTTGAAAGTAGCAACATTATAAGTGATAATTTTGTGAGGACAACCAAACCTAGAAAGAATATTACCTTCCATGAATTGAATAATTACTGAGTCTATGGCCTGCCTAGTTGGAACTACTTCTATCCATTTGGTGAAGTAATCTGTAGCTGTCAGAATCCACTTGTGTTGTGCTGAATAACTAGGATGAATCTCCCCAATAAAATCCAAACCCCATTGCTGAAAAGGTACTTCTACTGAAATAGGCTTCAAAGGAAAAGGTAAAAGTTTCTTTTCTTCCTTCAAAAATATGAAACCGATGACAAGTAGAAACCCTTTTATGCACATCCGCAAACAAAGTAGGCCAGTAAAAACCAACTATCAAGATTTTATTTGTTGTAGTCTTCCAGAAAATATGCCCTCCAGAATCATCTTTATGAAACTCTTCCATCATCTTATATGCTTCTTCCTCTAACAAACGATTCAATAAAATCCCCCTAGCATCCCTCAAATATAAATCTTGATCCAAAATGCATAATTTAAAAGTTTTTAATTTTAGAAATCTTGCTTTAGTCTTTGTCAAACGTGGTGGAACTTTTAAACGCTGGAAAACGTAAACAATGTTTGTGTACCAAGGGGAAGTAACAAATCTCTCTAATACTTGTTGGACAATCTATTCTTCACCATCTAGAGCATCAATAAAATTGATGTCCAATGCATGCAAATTTGATAGAACCATTAATTTGGCCAATCCCTGGCCCTTAATAAGCTTTGTGGGCTTAATCTCAATATCATATTCTAAAATAACAACTATTCACTTACCTCTTCTTACTATAGGATAATTTTGAGTAAGGATGTCATTTACTACTGCATTGGGAACAAACACAATTATATGAGAATGCAAGATATATACTCTGAAATATTTCAAATACAAGGCAAAAGATTTATTTTCCATAATATTGTATTTTAAAGAAGCATCTCTTAACCCCCTACTAAAAAAGGCTATGGGCTTCTCATATGCCTCATTGTTTTTATGCATTAGTACTGCTGCAATAATATGTTCCGAAGCGAAAATAATAATAATGAAATCCTTAGTGAAATCAGAATTGGCTAAGATAGGAGCATGAGTCAAGCTTGACATTACCTCATTGAATGACCTTTTTTCTTCTACAATCCATTTTATTTCACTATCCATTCTCAACATGTTGGTGATAGCTCTTAAGATCTCATCTAAATTTGGGATAAATATCCTCACAAAATTAATTCTAACAATGAAAGATTGTACTTCCTTTTTGTTTCTTGGAGGATAATTTTTCATGATAACCTCAATTATACTTAGGTCAATTCTAATACCATCTTTGGAAATTATATGACCTAGCAGTTTACCTTCTTCCAAACCAAATAGAGACATTTTAGGATTTAAGGAAATACCAAATTTTCTACATTTCTCAAAAACAATTTTCAAATGAAACAAATGATCTTCAATAGTTTTAGAAAATAGAGTGATGTCATATAGATATATCACAATAAATCTGTCCTTTTCATCTACAAAAGAAATATCCATTTCTCTCTAAAAATTTTCCCCTGCATTCATAAGCCCAAAAGGCATCTTCACATACCTGAAAGTTCCCCATGGTGTTTTGTCTTGATCATTTGGATGCACTAAAATATGATTATAACCTGAAAAACCATTAAGCAATGAAATTTTATTGGAACCAACTACCCTTTGCTGAATATGATCCATCTTTGGTAAGGGGTAATTATCTTTGAGAGAAACTTTATTAAGGTTTCTAAAATCCACACACAACCTTATTTCTCTAGTCTTTTTCCTCACTGATACTAGATTTGATAAACATTTAGAAAATCTCAAGGGTACAATAATCTTGGCATCAAAAAGCTTCCTTACCTATTTTTCAATTAAAGGTAACAAAACATGATTCACTCTCCTTAGTTTCTGTTTGAAAGGTTTCTGGTCCTCTTTGATAGGAATAATATGCTGAATAATACTGGTATCATAGGCCTTTAAATATTCATATCCCCATGCAAAAACATCAGAGTATTATTTCAATAAATCAATGTATTTTTGTTTCTCTTCAGGAGGTAAAGACTTAGAAAGCTTCACAATATTTGGATTGTCTTTAGTCCCTATGTTACAATCCTCTACTTTGGCTCCCATAGGCTGCATTTTGGGATTTTGAGCCACATCATTGAAATCAAATAATTCTTCAAGTGGTACCAAACCTCTTGGTATTACATTATCTTTTAACCATAGGACTTTAAGCTTTGCTTCATGTTCATCATAATTTTCATTGATTTGATTCAAAATAGTTTTTTTACTATCATCTTCAACACTACTTTCTATATCAATATGCAAATTTTCAAACTCTCCCTTTAGCTATAAAAAAATGTCTAACTGTTTGTCATTGTCAAACACTTTCTAGTACCTTATGTTATTTGGGACAGTAAGTTTATGTTTCACCTCAATCTCATATTTCTTATTTGGGTGGAAAGGAATATTACATGTACTTGCTGAGGTAGCCAATGCATCAGCAAACACATTTTGATTTCTAAAAATCAAAGACAACTGATACTCTGGAAAACTATACAAAAAATCTAAGGCAACATTTCTGTATGCCCTCAACCTAGGATGCTTAGCTGAATACTCACCTTTGATTTGATTTATGATGAGTTCTGAATCACCATGGATTGGAATTATTTTAGCTCCCAATCTCTTCAATAACTGCAACCCCAAAACAAGTTCCTCATACTTAGCCGCATTGTTGGTACATTGGAAAGCATATTTATAGGAATACATCTTTGATATGTCAGATTTTGTGTCTAAGATCCATACACCAGCTCTTGCTCCTTCCTTGTTGACTGCCCCATCAAAATCCATATGCCAAAGGCCTTCATTATTATCATCTTTTGTTTCAGTTTTTAACTTTACATCCTCTGTTTTCTGTGATTGACTTTCCATATCTGACATTTCCTCCTCTAAACATATGTCATTATATAAAATGAAAGAATCCATGTCTGAATGTACAAAATAAAGTGGGTAATTATTGGGCTTGTCTTGGCTGCTTACCATGTATTTCATCAGAGTCTCCCTGTACAACCTCCTTTGTTGCCCGAAAACAGGAATAGTTGCATATGTCATATCCATCTGCAAGGTGCCTTGCAACTTTTCTCCCCAAGATCTTGACAAGAGAATTCCATATTTAGGAGGTATATCAACCACAAAAATATCCATGAGTACGCTTTTTGCTAGGATTTGGGCAAGGGTTACACATAAATCCTTGATTAAACCTAAGCATCTTACTCTGCTTGTATCAAAAGAGAAAATTTCTTTATATTGTATGGTTATATCTAATTCGAGTTTATCCATAATCAATCTAGGCATGAGATTATGTGAAGCACCTGAATCGAGCATGGCATTGTGAAAAATGAAATCATGAATGTTAAGACTAACATAAAAGGGTGGCACATTACCGTCTTGTGATTTTCCCTTAAATTCTACTCCAAATAGAAATTTAGGTTGGTCATCACTTAAGTTCATAGTATCTATTCCATCCTCTATCGTTAGTTCTTTTATAACTTGACTTCTATATACATCCTTTTTCATTAATTTAGTGAGAGAAACAAAAATTTTGACCTTTGATAACTCATTTTCAATGTTGAAAGAAGGTTGAGGCTTTTCTACCTCTTTCTGAGTTGTATCTTGTTTTTGAGGGGTTTCTTTTGGAGGATCAACCTTTGCTTGACTTGTAGAAGGTGTATCAATTTGAATATTTTTAGGAGGATTTGCTGCAACTTTCTTACTTCTTAGATTATATTGTTTATGTACTTCCATAATGGCATTTTGATAGCCCTTTTTGTAATCCTATTATTCTATAGGCATGAAATCTTATTGTGCTAATAAGAACAAATATTGTTCCTCTTTGGTCAAGAAAAAATTATATATTTCTCCTTCTCCAAAGAGATTGATCTGATTTTCTTTTGGGTCTTCTACTGTCTCATTTTCTTCCTCAACATAATTTTCTTGAAAAGGAGATCTAATTTATTGTTGTTGATCTACTGGGGTTCTTGGCTCTCTTTGTTTAATTTGGAGTTGGTTCCTTCTAAAATTTGGATTTCTGATCTAAGGACCCCCTTGTCATTCTCTTGGTGGAGCTCTATCTCTCAAAGTCATTATTTCCATCATTCTCTCCATAGTTTTAACCAAAGTGTCTAGTTTCACATATGATGATGAAGAAGGTTATTCTTTAATAGTCACTCTCTTTTCAACCCTTAGTTTGGCTTTCTTGGCAAGCAGATTGGCCTCTACACTAACAAAATTATTTTGTGCTCTTTTAGAGTGGATGGATTTCTTTCTCTCAACTGATAGGCCATGTCAACGTCAAAACCATTTGGATATCAAAGTAAAGCCAATCTTGGAGGAGGATTTATTTCTATTGGAATAGAATTATAAAGGTTGTTGAATCTATCTGAATAATCTTGAACTAACTCTCCTGGAGCTCTTCTTAAATTTTCATATTCTGCAAGAATTTGAAGTGGATTCTTCTTAACCTCTCAATGAGAAAGAAAAACTTGATGAAATTGGTGCAAGTTGGAAACACTTCTTGTTGCTAATCCCCTATACCATTTTCTTTCTTCACGAGTCAAACTTTGAGCAAATAACCTTATTTGAACATCATCATAATCAACCCCTTCTAGGTCTGCAAAATAATTCATCTTATCGATGTGCTGCTAAGCAGTAGTGGGGCTAGTTCCATCAAATTGTGGTATAACTATGAATAATTTAATGGCATAACATTTAGTGGTTGTTGCAAAACCAAATGGGCATAACGAGTTACCATGATTGGAATATGAGAGGAGGATGAAACTTTAGTTGTGCTTGATGTTAGGGGTGGTAAAGGAGGTGGAACTGTGACTTGTTGTGTTGCTATAAAAGGAGAATGAATGAAATATGAAATGGGGATAGTGGAAAAAGGGAAATCATAGGGGAGGTAAATGATGAGGTAGAAGAAGAAATGATAGTTTGTTGAACTACAAATGGTTTTTGAGCAACTTGATTCAATTGGGTTGTTAGATCTTCAAACTTTTCAAACTGTTGTACAACATCTTTATCAGAATCTAAAATGACAGACTTATGTGCTGAGATATGAGGTTTCAAAATGGACTCATTAACGACTGTTTCGGGAACAAATATTTTTGATTTATTTATGAAAAGACTATGCTCAAAGGGTATATCAAACTTAATATCCTGAACTATTATAAAACTTTTTGGGAGTGAATTATATCTCGGCAAAGGATTATTGCTTGCTTGACTTTTTGTAAAGCTCTTTTTCCTAATCAACCTCTTGGGATTATTTACAATTTTAGGAGGATTAGGATATGGATGGGATCAGGTGTAAATGTTTCTAGAAGGCAAATCTTCAAATAAATTATTTACAACTGGGTATACATACAACTTCTAGGTGAATAATTCAGCCTAAAAATTTTGTAACTCATTGTCACCCATAGGAAATAGATTTGATCTTTTCTAATCAAAGTTACCAGGGAAGGATTCCCCAGTATGTTCACTAGAATGTTAGCACTCCATATGTTTCCTAGGTTGAGGAGGAAAATTACAAAGGTAACCAAAATCCACTTTTAAAGCTGGGATTTAGCCTTTCCAGCTTCAAAGAGGGCTCTCTTTATATGATTTAATTTCTGCTTTCAAGGTCTTAGGCTAGATATTAAAGTTCAAGATAGATTTTTAAAAAAAAATTGTTGAAAAATGCATGAAAGGTCCATTGGACATGGAGTCATTAAAATTCTTGGTAATCAATCACAAATTAATAAAGTAATTGAAATAGGGCGAGGTAGGAAAACCCCTGGATCTTAAGACATTTATGGTGTGTCTGAGTTCCCGCCTTCTATCTGCGCGGCCTACACTGAAATACCTTTTGAGCACAAATCTAATATCCCACGGAACATACAGCCTGAAATCATCAACAAGGAAATGCCCTGGGCTTATTTTGATGGGGCTGCGCCCCTTCAAGGATGTGGGGGGGGTATTGTTTTCCATTTAACAGATACACATTTTTATCACTTGAGATTGGGATTAGGGACTGGCTCTAATAACTTTGCTGAGCTGATCACTCTGAGACATCTCCTCTATTTTGCTATTACCAAACATTGCAGACAAATTCAAATATTTGGGGATTCAAAGATTGTTATTGATTGGGCAAACAATATCTCTATTTGTCATGCATATTCTTTGAAACATATCTTGGAAGAAATTGTTTTTCTAAAAACACATTTTGACCAGATCACTGTTTCTCACATCTACAGGGAATGAAATGCGCTTGCTGACCGGCTCTCGAAAGAAGCGGCGGATCGCCACATAGGAGACTGGAAGATTGATGAGTACACTCCAGAAGGCATGCACAGTTACTACCACCGCCCATACATCGACGGCCTGCAACAGGGGGATCCCCCCGATACTTAGAAAGTTTTTGATCTACATGTTTATTTATTGTATATATCAGCTATGCACTATTTCGGCTCTAAGTCTATCTTTTACTGCATGAGGATGTTTATGCCTCAGATACCTGTTTTATTTACTGCTACATGAACTCTGTTTTAATTCCGGTACTTTGTGATTTGGATACTGAGCACAGTATCTACCATTTTTGGACATTACAGGATGGTATTTTGTAATCCTCTGATCTGTGGATTATACCACATTACAGCATATGCTTCGGCATCAACAACATGTAATCTCTGTTATTATCTTTATAATAGAAATTACGAACTCTATTTCTTCGAAAAAAATTTATGGTGTGTCTGAGATGGTAAAGAGGATGATCATGTTGGCATTATGAGATAAGTGTTGTCCTTGATGGCAAACCTCACTGATGACAAATCATAGTACAGAAGGTCAGCAGCAAGGAATTGATGATCAGACTATAAGAAGAAGAGAAAGTTCATACACGCAGGTTTGTTAAGCCCAAGTCGCGTGTACACGCAGGTTGGCTTCAGCAAAAGCGTGTGTATGTGGAAAAGTACCTTTGGTCCATGGCGGTTATTCCTTGGAAGTTGTGCCTATGGTTTTGGACCTTGGCGTCTCGGCGGACGTGTTGATCCCTAGTTTTGAAGTTGATGGTATTGGATTTCTATGGTTTTGGCTCTTGGTATTGAACAAGGCCTAAGGCTATATAAAGGAGAAGGAAATCATTAGGCAAGTGTATCTGAAATGTCTTGAATATCTGATGAAGCACTAGATCCAGTATGCAGGGTTATGGGTTGATGATGCATTGCTTGATCTGAGCTAAGGAGAGATCTCACCGGTTGATGGAGAACTAGATCTAAGGAGAGATCGGGATCAAATGGTTTGAAATGAACTATCTTTATGATGCTTATTCTAGATCTACATACTGACGCATGTATTGTTCTATAAATGTTATGAGTATGACTGATGTCTGGTACAGCTGCAAGTTATGAGAAATTATTTTTAGATCTGTACGCGGGTTGTCTTTGGCAAAAGCGCGTATACACGCGGGTTTGATTCATCGAAGTAGCGTATACATTGTAAAGCTTGATATTTGAAGTTGCAGATGGATCTGATGGTTATTACAGAGTTCTGTGTCTGCTCTGTGTTCTGGTGACTGTTGTTAACAGGGTTTCAGTGATTCAGAGTTTGATGATTGTTTTGAGCTTCAATGATAGTTATGGGTCCAGTATGAAAATTGGATGAAAAGTGGCCTTACAGATTATGTGTTGTGCTTCAGTGTATCCAGTCTGAAAATTGATGAAACGTGGTACCTGGAGGTGAGAAGATTGTAGGCAAGCACCTACGTACTAGTATCTAAGCTAGTACAAAAGCTAAAGGAGATCTTTGGAGCATTGTAGCAGGTAGCAGCCTGCGTACTAGTAAATGGATTGGCTAGTACAAGAGCAAAGGGGGTTGTAGCTCCCGTACTGGTATAAGACTGCACCAGTACAAATATTGTAAAAGGATTTTCTTATTAAGAAGAAGATTGAGATGACTTGCAGCAGGTGGTTTTCACCCACATTGGGTTTCCACCTTATATCTTTGTGTTCATGTGTGTGGCTCTTGTGTGATGTTCTGTTCTGTTATTCTGCACCTGTTTACTGTTAATATGCTTAATAATGATCTGATGCATTTACTGAAGATTAAGCTAACTGAATTATAAGATCTCTGGATATACGCGAGTTTCATTAGACACAGTGGCGTGTACACGCTGGTTCACTTAATTGAAGTAGCGTATATGTTTCTGAGTATGAAATTGAAAAGATTGATTGATCTGATAATACTGATTCACCCCCCCCTCTCAGTATTATTTCCAACAGATCAATTAAATATAAAGCATACTCAAATGAATTTTATATTTAATCTCAAATTAAAAACATTAAGATAGTTTAAACAAGCCAGAGCATAGTACAATAAGTAAATTCATCTCTTAATCTTCTTGCAACAATCAGGAAGGGAAATCCATATGAAAAATCAGAAAGAAGAACAAATCAACATGAGGATAAACATCACCATTTATTTGACACAAGAATCCTGGAACAAAACTGCCTTTGTATTTTTGAAATTGATTACTTCAAGTAAAATCCACAACTTACATCAAGGTAGAACTCTTTTCTTCATACATAATCCAACCCTTACTAAGTCTTTTTACAAAATATTTATAGAGTTCCTATGGAACTAACTTTGGATCTAAAAAAGAAATTAATTACAAAATAATATATATTAGAAGATGTAGATATTTCTAAAATAGAACTAAGAAATAGGAATTCTGGACAAATTCGGTTGTTCTGTTGACACTTTTGAGGAAAGTTGTTGCTGATTGTAGCTACATTTCTGCTCCTCCTGTTTTCCTATTCCCAAAACTGTAGGATTTCTGTTTGTCTTTATTTAACTAGCTCCAACAATTTATGCCACCGCTCTTCACTAGGAATAGAGAAATTTACCATGCTCTGAAATTTCTCCTCCACCTCTGTATATGTCTTAAAATTTGTCTTATTGAGAAATAAATGGTGGAATTCATGATGAATGTAGAGGTCGCGTTGTAGTCCTTCCAATAAATCCTCTCCAATTATCATCTCTCTGACCTTGGTGAATTTGGAAGCATTTGCAACTATGTTGCATAGCTGGACTTGATAGTTATCTAATGGAATCAATTTTCCATTAGAGGCTTTTGGAGCTTGAAGTCCCTTTTCCTGGAATATATTATTTTTTTTGTTAAATATTTTTACCTGTAACTCTAATTATTTGCACTTAGTCTCCAACTATATCATAAGGTTCTTCTTTGTCAATACTATTTTTACTTCCATCACTGTGCATGTTCTGTCTTGAATCTAGAGTTCTTCAAGCTCTTCCTTAGGTTTAGAATTCAACATTTTAATAATTCTATTTGCTTCTATTAGCTTGTGCTCTATTTCAATATTTTCTTGTTCAATTGCTGCCTTGACATTTTGAACTAACTCTTGCTCAAATATGATCGAAATGGATGACCATAATTATGTGATATTTGCATTTATATTATGCCATATACTCTTTTTGGCCTCTACCAACATATGAGTTGTTAGATAATGATTCTCATACTTTTGAATTTGTTGTGTCAGTTTTAAGTTCTTTTCCACCTCTGCTAGGTATGAATTATTTGCTTTTATCTTATTTTCCTCCATCTTTGTGAGTGCTGCCATGAAATTATCATTTTCACTATTTGTTAATGATAATTCTCCCAAATCTTAGACTAGCTTCTCAAAAGAATATGAAGTTTATGCTTGTGGTGTTTGTTGTACTTCCTGCTGTGCTCATGTAACTGCTGTTTCCAATTGTTCCTTTTCCTTCAATAGTGGTTCCATGTCCCTTTCTATCTTCTGGATTTGAATATTCTATTCAACTAGTAATTTAAACAACTTTTCTTTCTCTATTTCCACATTGCTTACTTCTTTGGCTTGAGGGTGCTTTGTGGTTGGAAGCTTAAGTTGTTTCATGAGGGCTTGTGTTATGAAACTAGCTCAAGAAAAGATAGAAAAGATAGATCAACGCCTTAGAATTCAGCCTCTTCGAGGGGGCAACCTCCTTTACATTACATAAATGAACAATTCTTGGATGATACAAATGAAAATACCTCCTTTCTATATATAGGAGTCTAAGGGGTCATAACATAACCAGAGCCGACATAACAATAATAATGTAAGGGCACAATAATAACAATAGTGGGCTTCTATTGGGCACATTAGTAACAATATGGGCACTACATGGGTACATAAATATAATAAGTGGGTTGTACTAATAACAATAAGGGGTTACACTAGTAGTATAGGGGCCTAACATGCCCCTCTCCTTCAAAAAGAATTGTCCTCAATGCTTGAGTAGTTCTTGATGCTTTTGTATAAAATTCTTGTCCTCCCATGTGGAATCTTCAGCAGGTAAGTTCTTCCACTTGATGAGATACTCTGAAATTGATCGATTTCGTAGCTGTCGGGTTCTTGTTTCTGTGACTGCTCCAGGTTCCAATATGATTTTTCCTTCCTTTTCAATATCTGGCAATATTGTTTGAATTGGGATCTTTTGCAAGTTTTGAATAAGTGGCCATACTTCTTTGTCCTTCTTCGATTCATCTCTTGCTTCGTTTATCCAATCTGGTTGGATAATAGAAATAGCACAAAACAATGCTTCCACATCCTCATCCTTGAAGAGTCTTCCCATTCGGTAAGGTTGCCATTTTTTAAGTGCATGTAGTATTGCCAACGTTTCCTTCTCATAAATAGCTTGCTTTAGATGTAGCAGTGAAAATACCCAATCACCTACATCAAAACATTTTTCACTATGATGTTGATCTACCTGTTGTTTCATTTGATTTTGCACCGAAGTGGCGCTATCCTTTAAAAGTTGGAGAACTTGTTGTTGATGCTCGATGTGATCTTTCACTGCTTGAACATTTTTCTTCTTGATATGTCCTTCTGTCTTGCTAGTTTGAGGAGTGGTAATTATGACCAGTGAATTACAAGATATGGTTGGATTCATTAATTCTTTCTTGATGTGATCTTTCACTTCTTGCACCTTTTTCTTCTTGATATTTCCTTCTATCTTGAGAGTTTGAGGAGTGGTCATTCTTGCCAATAGTTTACAAGATATGTTCTGATTCATTTCTTCTTTCTCTGGGGTCGGGTCCTGGCATATATCCTCTTCTTTTGATGTTTCTTGATCCTTTTCTTCCTCCTCTTCATACTCTATGTAAAATAATTTCTTCTCAACACACTTATGACCTTTAGTGCATTTGCTATCACAATTGTAACAAAGGCCTTTTTCTCTTTTTTCTTCCAATTGTTGTGGTGTAACCCTTGTAGGTTGTGGAAGGCTAGGAGGAACAACACGTCCATCTTTATAGTTGTGAGGGGTAGACTTCCTTGTTGCCATAATTTTACTTTCAAATTTGTCACAAATCCCTTTTACTCTTTCCAATTGTTGTGGTGTTGCTCTAAAGAAGGTGTTGCTCTTTGTATCCTCATAATGTGCTATCATTTCCTCCGTGAGAATTGACCATGTAACAAGTTTTTTACGGGAACAAAGCCCTTTATACCATAAAAATTGATCTGGTTCTAAATATGAAGATGCAATACATACCTTTTGTAACAGTGGTACACCATGTAGATCAAAATATTGCTCCATCTGAAGTATCCAATTTACCGGATCCTTGCCATCAAACTTCCTCATCTTGCTTTTTCTTCATTTTAGGACCTCGATCTTGAAACGACTGTAACTTTGTACTTGCGGGTATTTAAGTTCTAAAATTGCTACCTGTAGTAGCCCTCCGTGTCCTCTTTCCAAGGCTACTAGTCTAATCCAAATTGGATTCTCCAAAAAAGAATTATGCACAATCTCCCAAGATGACCTGATTATAGACCTTTCCAGAAGAGCGAAATAGTATGAAGTGCCACGTGTCAATTTTTTGACCTTTGGCTCTAAAAAGAATACACAAGAAACTACAGTCTGTACTCTTTCTGTAATTTTTTACGAAATTTCAATCCAATGCTCAGAGAGAAAGTTATGACTATTTTCCCCAGGTCACCTGGTTGGAATGTAATTCAGGAGTCTGCAAAAAGACCAACTTCCTCAGATCATATCTCCAAAAATATAGTGCGAAAAGCTCAGAAATTTGGAACTAAGGTTCAGCGCGATTTCTTCTCAAATGGGTTTTTTTTGCAACTACTGAAACATTGCAGAAAACAAGTTATAGTGAAAATGCCATGATGACCTGTTTGGAGCAGCGAAACCCTAGAATCCAAAGCTCTGATTCCAAATGTTATGGAACTAGCTCATGAAAAGATAGAAAAGATAGATCAACGCCTTAGAATTCAGCCTCTTCGAGGGGGCAACCTCCTTTACATTACATAAATGAACAACTCTTGGATGATACAAATGAAAATACCTCCTTTCTATATATAGGAGTCTAAGGGGTCATAACATAACCAGAGCCGACATAACAATAATAATGTAAGGGCACAATAATAACAATAGTGGGCTTCTATGGGGAACATTAGTAACAATATGGGCACTACATGGGTACATAAATATAATAAGTGGGTTGTACTAATAACAATAAGGGGTTACACTAGTAGTATAGGGGGTTAACAGCTTGGATATCTGCATTTTTATTCTTAATTATCTCCTCGGTTTCCTTAACATTACTAGGATCATATCCTAGTTTAATTATTAAATCTTCTAAAGCTTTAGTTATAGTGTCTTTGGGTAGAGAAGACATTCGTTCTATCTTCAATCGTGAATGCATATTATTTGTATAGGCTTGCAAATTTGAGGTAGCCATGGATGAACTGGTAAGTGTTGAATAAATCATCTCACCTGCTTTCTTATGAAAATTGATTTGATTGATTGCATGAACCTTTTTGGTATCAACAAAAAATATTGAAGCTTTGTAGTCTTATGCACTTTTGGGGACTGGAACTGTAGGTTCTAGGAAAGCTAATTGAAACTGTCCCTTTTCTATGTCAAATGCATACAACAACCTGTGTTGAGTGGTAGCAGTCTGTTTCCAGAATTTTGAATATGTTGAAGCCTTCAATGCTTCATTCTTCTTCTTGATCTCCCTGTATTTGGAAAAATATTCTTCTATGTTCCCATATGAGATGTAGAAGATGTAGGTGACCGTGTTATATCTTGAATATTTGAAAAAGGAGTGATTGGAAAACCCATTAGAACAACTGTAGCTTGATCTTGTGACTCCTTCTCTTCCTATGATTCTTCTTGAATATTTATTATATGATCATCATTTTTAGTACTAGTCTTTAGATCCTTATTTCTCCTCTTGAAAACATGAAATTCTACAGCTTGATATTCTGAATCTTTAGGGGAAATACTTTCCCTTTGTCTCTTGATTTCTTTGTCCTTTGGAATAGGAGTTTGTAGAGACGATTGACTGAGAATTTGTTCTTTAGCCTCCTGTAGTGTTTTCTCTATCCACTGCTCCTAATTTTCATACTGATCTATCTCTGGTCCAGGCATATGTGCATATGGAGTGGTCTTCTTCTCAACTCTCACCTCTAAAATTATCCCAAAAGGATCATAAGACCATGTGAAGCTGAGCTTAAACTTCATTTGTTTCAGTAATTCATCCACTTCTTTGGCTGCTTCTTTGGTATTCACAATGTATGGATGAACATGTGATTTGAATTTGAATTGTGCCTTCTTTTTGTTTGATACAAAATGTAAGTCATCCATATTTAGCATCTGTCTAATGTATTCCAAGGAAAAAATCCTCACTGGCACAAACACTAGCAATCTGTAGGGAGGAATTTCACACCCATAGATTCTAATCTCTGTATAATTCTGGTAGAGATACTAGTCTCCAACTTTAGCCTGTTCTGTAAGATGAAAAACCTTCTTCATCTCTCGTGAAATCCTTGGTATAACACCGCTGCTAAGAAGACAAAAAGATGTACGTAAGAATTGATCCAAAAAATCACTGAATGAATAATATTCTAAATTCCTTCTGACTAAATAAGTCCGGTGAATGACTGCTAATGGCCTTCGTTGATCATCTATATTTTGTAAATTGAACTTGAACCTATCTTCTTAATAGAATAACATCAAATATACTAAGACTAATTGGTGTTTGAATGCACCTTCAACCTTAAATTTACAAAATTGCTCATGTATAACATCTGATAAGTATTGTCTGTAATTGAAAAGAACTGAAGGCTTTTGACCAACTGAAAATAATGATAAGAACCCTAACACTACCTCATCTACCGACTGGTACGTGTGATAACCTAATAGGAAAGTAACCATGGAGATGACTTTCCTTGAAATCTCAGGAAAAATAGAAGTAGAGTAGGGGGGGTTTGTTCTGGGCAATTCAGAATTTTCAGGCATAAAACATTCAAAAATATGTGCTTGATAGGGGAAGGTAAGCTTTTTGTATATCACCATGAGGGAATCTATAGAAAATGGATGTAAAGGGGTTTGAGTATTAATATTAAGGGCTTGACAAATAACTTTTGGAGTAATTGAGAATAGGATTTCATTAGTTTGAGAAATTACTACTTTATGGCTGGGGAGGTACCTGAGATGCCACCGGGTAGAGAATTCTGGGAAAAATGAGTCTGGGGAAAGATAAACTGAGGCAAGAGCGATTCTCAGAAACTCAGATCATCATTGTTATCCAAGGGTTTCTGCTATCTTATACTGGGTATCGACCAAAGGGGACCTATCTAAATCAGGGATAGGATGTACCATAAGATTCTCATAGTTTATTTTTCTCTTTCCTTTGTGGAAAGAAATTTTTAATTTCAATGGCAAATTGGAAAAACACTGTTACTGGGTCATAATTTGACCGGTTGAAGAAGGGGAAAACTTTACAGAGGGTGCTGGTGAACTTGGAAATCTTCAATTTGAACCTCCGTGGATGAAATAACTAGAAAAATGGGACAATGTAGGTTGACACAAAATTTTTACAACAGGAATTGAGGGTGATTAACGAAATATTTACCGTTTTGGAGCGTAGCATTTATGAATTTTATATTGTGGCAAGAGAAAATTTAATGGACAATGACAACATGACTGTTGGAGGCAGATTTGAAAGGTAACAACTATACGACGTGGAGGATGGGTGACATAAAAAAAGTGATGGATGACGGGTGGAGAGGATGGAGTGGGAGAAAAAGGTGAAAAAAGCGTCGAATGGTGGTTTTCGTGGGGTGTAGGACTGGTAGACAGTAAAGGGAAGGGACCCCTTGAAATGAATGTGAAGCCGCCACGTTATCTTGGGTTGTTTTACTGTAAACAACATTTCAGACCCCCCCGTTAAGTCCCAAAAGGTTGGGGGGGTGGGGGTGAGATTTGAACATTGTCCCCTACCATTGATCCGGGTGGGGACGATATTAGCCCTTCAAAAATGAAAGTGCTTTATGGAAAGTGACAAAACATCAAGTCACCTTTATTCCAAAACAAAATTTAATATAATTTGACAATTGGCGACATTTGAACTAGCGTGCCCCTTTGGGGTTTTATTTTATTTTTTATTTATATTTCTTTTTATGTATGTTTTCTTTATTCCCCTTTATTTTTATTTTTATTTTTCTTTGTATTTTTCTATTCTCTTTCAATTTTTTCTATTTTTTATGTTTCATTTTTAATACTGAAAATAATTTGAAATGGGAAAAATAAATTACAATATCCCATTGGATAAATATCTAGATAATCATCAATCGATCACTATATTTATAGGACTCTAACACCAATAATCTTGGTTGAAGAAACTGAGGTAGGGACAACAGATGCAACTTGCATCATAACTGGTGTTTCTAAAGAAGCCATTATAAGAGTAGGGGGTTGAAAGGTATTAGTTTGTAGAGGAATTGCAATAAGAATTGATGTACTTACAGGTGCCACAGACATAGTAAGAGTAGAAGTAGTGATAGGGGTTGGAACAAAATGAGAGAAAAGCTTCTTGATCAAAGGTTAATAGTCTTTGAGCTTCGAAATAGGAGAATACAATGAAACTTGGTGTTTGCGGGATTATGAACCATTTGTTGGTGGACTTCACTGGGTGAGGCCGCTAAGAGCATAGTAGGTGCATTCAAGTTTTTGAATCTGCTAGACTTAAGGCCAAATGATGACCTCTTTATGGAAATTGTCTTGTGAAAGGTAATATGGAAACAAAAACGTGTGAAACTATTCTTCTCTACATCCTTGGGATAAACATAACAATGATTATGGTCAATCCCAAACCAGATGTGTTATACAATTTTATCAATAAGGCATTGGGGAACTCTCATGATAAGGGTGGATTCATTTAACTGGCTATACTAAGACCCAAAGGAATTTTCATTTAAGGATTTTTTTTTTAATCATAATGACTCTTCCACGGTTCAAAAGTTCACATTAGGGATTTTCTATATAAGGGAGTATGGATTACACGACCATCATGAGCGTGCCACTTGTACATGGTGAGAGAAACAATCAAATACCCATAAATAAATTTTCCTTCATTTTGGTAAACTTCACAAGCATGAAAAAACTCATCAAGTAAGTACTTACACTAATTGAGCTAGGTGCCCTGAACACAACATTCAACAACAAAAATGGTTTCTAGGGTACATTATCCTTTGGTATAATGTCGTTTTATCTGTCCTATAATAAGATTTCAAGAAAAATTGATTTGATCATTATTAATTGGGTCAATAGTAGGCCCTCATCCTCAATGCTTTGTGCCATACTTATGATACAAGCTGGTCGGACCTACTTTCTTACCATGCTTAGATCCTCCTTGGAATGCAGTAGAAACATCCTAACCCTCCATTGACAATCGTATCAAAGCATGTATGTCATTAACATGAATAGGGTACTCCTTGTCCAACTAGAGTGAACCATTATGAATTTAAATAATCAAAAGGTTTTTGCAGCGAGAAACTTCTCTAGTAGTCCTGAACATTGGAAATTGCAATGATGGTTTGATTTGTGGAACAACACTACCCGGAATCATCAGGGTGAAATCCATGTATGCCACGGGCCTTGTATCTAGAAATAGGTCGCCATATATAAAATAGTTATCTACCAGCATAACCTTCTCATATTTTCCATTCAAGTCCTCTAGGGGGTGGATATGAGGATCAAACAATTCAAATGTCATGGTGGCCTTAAGAGAACAAACCATATTAAGATTTTTGCGGGAATAGACTTGATGAATAGGAGGAAAATGGTAGAAATGTGAAACTGAATACTCATACTTAGACACCATGGCAAAGACTTAACAAGAAATTGGAGTCAAATGAATGTAATGTACTCGATGTTCTATACTTATAGACAATTATATTAAATCTTCAATAGTTCATTTCCCATTTAGTAATTGAATGAGGTAGGTGAGGAAACGACCGAACAAATCGATCTTGACTCAGAAAATTAATTACGATAGAAACCCAATCCCAAGATGGCATATCAACGACCAAAAAACTAGAGAAGATAGGCTTAAAAAGGTAGTGGTATGGTGGAAAAAACCAAAAAGTGAATGCCAACTTAATTCAAACAATTGTTAAAGTAGGGATGACTTGAAAATGTGAACACATAACTAATGACCTAGATTAACAATTAAATGACATAGAATCTACCTCCCCAACCACAATCAATTGTAGTAGTGTTTCAAGTGAGTTCCATTCAACCAATCGGCCCAAAGAATACCATCAATTTGCACAAGTTTTCTAGCTCATGAATCTTTGATCTCTGCAATCATGAATGGTCCTAGCTAATGCATTTAGAGTTTCTATAGATGCTTTAGATACTTTCTATTGTAAAGAAGGAATTGATCTCTAACTAAGAAATAATCCCTCTTAATATGACGATGATTCCATGACTTTTGTCTCTACTTCTCCACACTTTGATGAAAATCCAGTAGAAATTTGTGCTTGTCCAATTCTGATAACTCTTGAAGTCATTCTGAAGTTGAATCATCATCTATCATTTTGGTGGCTTGTGAAATGTATAAGTTGGGAATAAGGAATTCCCCTTGAACTATAACTTCTTTCTCATGCACCAACTGAAAAAGGTGTACTTGTGCAACCTTTTAGTAGTAGTCCTATATGCCTAAAGTGTTCCAGGAACTCTTTCAACCCAATAATCTCTATTTTCATAATAGAATTTGTTAAGACCCCTCTCCAAAATTTCGTTGAATGCCTCCACTGTTCTATTGGCCCAAGGACGGTAGGGATTTCTCTTATATATATGGGATGGTCTAGATTCCCTTATCCTAGTTTCACAAGAGCAACACCAAGAGTAGTTCTAGAAGCATCAATGTGTGCATGGAAATTCTTATTCCAATAAGGGTAAACTAGAATTGGATCACTTTATATTTTCTCCTTTAATGTCTTAAATATAGCGTTAGATTGAGAAGTTCGTACAAAAGGCTTAGGCTCTTTCAGAAGATTTTCCAATGGAGCAATAATAGAAGCATAGTTACATATGAACCTGCGATAATACCCCATGTGTCCAAGAATAAATCTAAGCTATTTAGTACGGGTTGGAGGTAGCATGTTGAGGATGACCACAACTTTGGCTAGATCAACTGATACACCAACTTTACAGATAACATGTCCCAATAAGTTTCCAAATGGTACAACAAAGATACACTTCTTTAGGTCAAGAGAAATATGTAAGTGCCTACATCAATCAAATGTCACCCTTAGTAAACTTGAGTACTTCCTTAATAGAATGTAAACATTCCAATCATCAATATAAAATTCTATAAACTTGTGTATATAATATCATAAGGTTGCACTAACAATGCTGGAAAAGATTTTGGTGCATTCTTAAGGATAAGCAACATCACATGATATGTGTTGACCTCTATTCAGTATTAAAAGTAGTTTTTTTCTTATCTTCATCTGCAATTCTAACCCGGTGATAACCTGAAAACCAATTCATAAAAGATCAATCTTCTTTCTTGACAATATTATCCAAGACCTCATCATTAAAAGGAGTAGGAAAGGGGTCATGGACACATGCATTATTTAATCTGTGGTAATCAACAAAAACTTTGATTTCCTTGGAATCCTTCTCATCATATTTGATTATGGGGTTTATCCACCTTCAGCTTCATCCACTGGGGAAATAAGTTTCGTTGTTAACATATTATTGATGTCCCTCTTGACTTCATCCGTGACCCTAGGATTCAAGAAATATGGATGGTTCTTTAATGGACGTTCATTTGGATTCAATAATATCTTGATCTCCCCGAGATCTTTGTTGATAGCCTTCATCTGTGAAATTGATGTGGGAAACAAGTCCTCATATTCCTTGAGAAATTTGAAATATCCTTGGTTGTTTTCTCATCCCAATAGTCGCGTATAAATGCCAAATTAGGATTTTCATCAGAGCTAATATTGAATTTCCACAACTTCAAGGGCTCAACATGAGAAGCATCTTGAGGGGGGTCATCTTTGATGATCCACTCTATTTTAGACTCAAAAGAAAGATGCCTTAGGCCCTTCAAATCATCCTCATATATTTCCTTATTATTTTTTCGACAAACAACAACCATCTAGAAACTTGAGTCAGGTATAGTTTTGCACCCTGTGATATAAAAAAATTCTGCAAGGGGCTTCCCAAAAGGAAAAAGAACTCACTTAATGGCTCTCAATGCTTTTGCAACCTGAGTGTATTAGTTTGAGAAAAGTAAATCAACATGAAACTGAGAATTGATCTCATCCCAGCTGGAATGTTGTCTGTTCATTTCTTCCTCCAAATACAAATCCTTGGGAATAGCTCCTAAAGTATGAATAAAGTGATGTACCCATAATTTAGCAGTTACCTTGTTCTTCTTCCATGTTGCAACACATTCCTGAATATGTTTTTTGAACTAGTATGACCTTGCTATAGAAAAAATTTATGGCCTCCCTTTTCAGGTTTAGTGAACCTACATAAAAGAGTAGACTTGGACATCTCCCAATATGGAAGATTGTTGTGATGGGCACCCACCACCGAGAAGGAGTATCTTGCAAGGCAACATCCATTAGGGGAAATATTATTTACTCAATAAAAGTGACCTTGATATTTGATACAAAAGCATCCACAAGAACAAGATGATCAAATACAGGATAATATATTACCTCTATTCCAATCCATCAAATAGATTGGACAATTGCACATATTCTAGAATATAACTCATGATCTCCTTGTTATCATTCTACAAGTGCAACATCAAAAATTGCTTCTATGTTCTGAATACTTTTCCAACTAGGAATCCATCTCTGGTAGGGTTGATATAATATTCCCTTTTCCGAAAGATCAACTAATATATTTGATTAAGGTTATTGATGTCTTTTGCATCATCAATAGGCTCTGTGTATCTAGGACCCTAGTAAGGATCCAAAGGCTAAATAACTTTGACCCCACCAAATTCAAAAGTCATAGTTTCTCTCTTCAAATCAGTAATGACATAGTTCTCAAAAGCCCTGTTAAACTCCAATAGGGTTAGATACAAATATTTATATCCAATGATTTCAATAACTTCAAAACATGCATAAGTTTTAACACTAGCAACATCCATTCATATGTCTTTTGAGAAACCAATAGGAAGGATACAATATTGGTTGGCTACCATCCGTAGCTGGATTGGAGAGAACACTAATTTATGCCTTCAGACCAATGTTTTTTTTTAACGATTTAATTATTTTCCCGTATATAATATTGTCGGAAATTACTCTTGTTTGAACATTCATATGTATATAATGTAGGCAAATATTTAATAAAAAACATGTAATTTACCATTAAAATTGGTAATGTTTTGGCCAATATCATCCATTTAATTATATATATGTAAAAAATAGGCAATTTTTAACCAAATGGGTGAATATTTTTTTCAGAAAATGTCCAAAATGTATCCCATTTGTGAAAGTTTGCCCCTAAAATTTTCCCTTTCCCAATTCCTCTAAGGTCTTAGGTAAAATATTAACATCATAGCCCAAATCTAGCATAGTTTCTGTAATTTGATACGCAACAATTTGAGCATCGATTCTAAATTCTCACCCTGTTCTCCTTTTGTTGTGAAAGACTCTCTAACTATGACATTCTAGTAAATTTATAGACTTGGGCTGCTCGGATAATTACTCATCTCCCATGAAGCCCTTTAGCTTCTTCTTCAACTTATGAGAATGCTATTTATCACCTAAAATATCAAGAAATAGTTGGAACCACATTGTAACTTGCTATGAGGAATTTGAAGTAAACCGAGGACTAACATGTGATGTTTTATTAAAGAGTATTAGTTGCTCCTTTTCTAATCCCAAAAATTTAGAACTCTAAGAGGAAGAATCTCTATCTTCGAAGAAATCCACAACATACTTATAGTACCTCATTTGTTGAACATGATCATATTTTTGTTGTGAGGGCTCCGTTTTTTTAATAAGAGTATATTCATAAGAATCATTATTAAGACCAATCCTAGTGCCTCCTCATGTAACAATATTAATATTTGGTTGCTGGGATGAATCTGGTTTCTGCAACTTAGAATTGATCAAATTAACTCCTCTATGTTGATTCTTCTCCTCCCATTGGGCTATCAGTTTAGGACAATATTCTATTACATGAGTATTGACATGACAATGTGAACATTGTAGTCATTTTAGCAGCGAATATTCCCTAGCTACATCCTATTGCTCATACCAATTATACATCTAACTGACCCTCTCCCACCAGCTCTTCCTCCTCTATAGCCTACATTTCCTCTTCCACAAGTGGGTTCATTCACTCATAAAGTAGAGCGATCCAATTAGTCAACCAAAGATCCAAAGCTCTACACTGGTCAACATTATGTGTGGGAGATCCAAAAAACTGACAGAAGATGGAGTTAGGAACATTGGAATACTTCTGCAATATAGGGAAAAATCAAGTTGAATGACCATAAGAGTGAAAAATCCCACAATATTCATTGGAAGGCTTACCTTGTTGGTTTGGAAAATCATGATAGCGAGTATGTCCCTGAAAAAGAACAGTTGATGATACTTGCACAACTCCTCTTGAATGCCTGGTCTACTGAGGAGAGGGTCCTAATAGAACATTACAGGGTAGCACACCCTCCAACCTTAGACATTTTGTAACATGATTTCCCTTTGTGTAGCAACTAGTGCACCAAACTTGAGGATAAGTAGGTTTTGTAGCATTCATCTCCTTCAATATTTCATTGAAAACAATAATTTGATTATGCAAATCATTTAAAGTAGGATAATTGGAAGTGAAACTTGGCCTAAAGTAGTTAGGATATCTTGCCATAGCTTCAATTTTCATTTCCTACTTTAAAGCTTCTTATAGGGAGTTAATCTTCCCTGCGTCAGGGGTATTCTAGTTAAGGGAAATAAAGCTTGAATAAACCATTCCTTTTGATGATATTAATGAATAGGATGAGTTAGTTTCCCCACAACGTATTTAAACCTCTACATACACTACCATGTGGACTCACCTTCTTTTTGCTTGATATCCCACAACTCGGTTAAACCCTACTACTCTATTTGAGGAAGTTTGAACTCCTTAATAAAGTCCTCCCTTACTGTATCCATAATTAAGTTCTGAATAGTTAATGTAACTTTCATGTACCATTTGAGAACTCCTCCTATTAATGTAGTTTGAAATTGTGCTAACTTAGTTGCATCAGAAGCTCTCCTAGACCTCCATATGGCCTCACATATATATTAATGTTTCTCTACATCCTCATCCCCCCAACCATAAAACTCAGGGTACCATGTGAAAGAACCTACTACATTTCAAACCATTAGAATAAAGCTAGAAGAAACTAGAAAAAACTCTCTTGGACTAGGTTCAGAAATATTCCCCAAATTCTACTAACCACTACTAGAAGAACTGCTACCTGTATCTACCTTGTGAAACTTCAAAGTTTTAATAAGCTTGGAAAATAATATTACTGAATTAAGAGAGAGAAATAAAGGAAGGGATGGATGAGAACCAACAATGCTACTTCCTTGTAGAAAATTTACTTCAGGGGAGAGATAATTCTCCTGAAATAACCTTTGCATCACAAATGCATCTCTTCATCTACATGTGTATTGGGATCAATTTTTGTAATCTTTTGTCCTGGTGTTTAGGCTTCACTTGATTCCTCATAAAAATTATCACTCGGGCTTTATTCTATTATTCCACCTCATCTAGCTTTTCATCCTCTGCTAGAGCTTACATCTCCTCTCAACTCTCCTTCCACAACTCTGATATGGTAAACACTTCTCGTATCTACTTGAAATCCATTCATCTCCTTCGAATATATTTCATCTTTCACTCCCTCCATTCCTCAGATATATTCACCCTTCTCGTTGCCCCAAAATATCTTGCATTTCACTGCTCCTCCTTGTCCATCAAAGCTCTCTCTTAGCTTTCACAATAGGTCATCGCCTCCCCCAAGAGGCCCCCCCCCCCCCCAAGTATGAGGGTTTTAAGGTTCCATATTAGGTAGAGGGTATAAATGTGAAGCTGGGTTAGAATTTTGTGAGAATTGGTAATGGAAAATTCCTCATTGCCTTTTTTTGGCCAAACTATTCCACTTTTGGAAAAAATTAGGAAATTTTTTTAGTCAAAGTATTTTTGTTTTGGATAAGCATTTAAACATAACTTTTGGCTAAAAATTTAAATGTTAAATTTAACGGCAACCTGCAATGGATTTTTGGTTGGTGGGGGGAAATCCAACCACTCAGTTTTATATCTGGGCCATGAGCCTGTTGCAAAGTTTCACTCTTTTTTTTCTATTGAACATTGTTTGTGCACTGTGATACAGTAAAGGGAAAAGACTAGCTCCTACATTGCAGGTCAGGTTGATGTTTAGTAGGTAAGGTTAATGTTAAATTTTTGGTATAATTTTGTTGGAAGATTGGTTAATTTTTTTTTGGTTTTGCAGGTCTGTTTGGCTGGAGAAGTTCGATGCTGGAGGATATTGACACTAGCTGGAGGAATTTAGTAAGTGTAATTTCATCCTCTTATCTCAAATGTGTTGTCGTATTCTTGAGTTCTTTTATCATGTTAGCTGACCACCTTCGTTAAATTTTAGACTCACTCCATTCCAAAACACTTCACAGATTTTGGGAGTATTTTTTAGCGCTTCATAGGTTATATCTCTTGTTACCGCAAGAAAATGAGCTTCTAAGGTGCACTACCTTACACTTCAAAGTCATACTGTGGTTATTCAGAGCCTTGGGAAAAACTTTCAAATTGAAAAAGTGTATTTATAAAAAGGAAAAGTCTTATTAGTTTTTCTTGTTAATTTTCTAGAAATTTATTACTATATTTTTTTAGTGAATGCTTTTACCTATCATTTTTCTTATAATTGATTTTAAAATGGTTTTTCATGTGAAGTTCATTTCATTCTTATAATTAAATGATAAAGTCTTTTATCTTTCATTTTTCGTTCTTTTCTCACCATAACTTTCTATTGTTTAATATTTTAGTCTTTTGGCCCATCTCTTCTAAAGAGATGGAATTATTCTTTTTTTCTAGTAATGCTTTAAATCCGAATTTTCATTTTCTACAATCAATGTAATTTTTTATCCAATAGAATTGTAGTTTTCACTTGTATCTATATATATATATATATATATATATATATATATATATATATATATATATATATATATATATCTATCTATCTATCTATATATATATATAGATATCTATATATATATATATCTATTTTAAATATTACATGTGAACTAGTGTTAAAATGAATTACACATCATATACTATCAATAATATTATTCTTACATGCCATTTGTCAACTTCATATGAAATAGTGAAGGAATTACATATCTCCCACATAGTAAAAAGTGAATTAAAATTATTTTACTTTCAACCCATTTTTTACTTGTATGCTCTTCAATCCATCCCGAGATCCATTTTCATCTTGTTTACATGTGCTCTTTTATGTGACCAAACAGAGTAGTTGTGCCACCGTGTAAAACCTGGGACGAGACAACTGATGCAGAGACCACCTGACCAAATCCTTTATCTTGCACAATAATTCACAATCTACATTAGAAGTTGATATCACTCACATAATAGGACTCTATATCATTTATGTTACGTAAGCTATTATGGACACTAAATAGCTTGGCACTAATACAAATATTATGGAAATTCTTATGTTGAGCTTTAAGATCTTGTATAATCTTTCCTAACGATCTCTTTTGATTACTTATATTGAATTCATGATAGTTGTTGTTATATTTGACCCATTATGAATACGTAATCTATCTCTGCTTAATTATGGACAAAACTAAGATATGAAATTAATGATAAGTAAGATCTCTTTATTAGTGGTTGTCATTGATATCAACCCAAGCAGCACCAGGGGCTACCCCAATATTGCATGGACATTTTGACTTGAAAAATCATCCTATTTTGATTCAAGGATCCTTTATATGGATTTTACTCATCGAGAGGTTTTCGTTGATATATGGAATGCCATGAAATTCTTCACTGTTTGAGAGTTATTTGTGTTTGAAGTTAGTAACCCCAGTTAGTGGGCCAAAACCCCATGGGGTTGTGGCATCAAAATAATCATTGGTTGTGGTCATTGAATAGTCAATAATTAATAATTTTTTATGCTCCTAAAATCCCTCCAACATTCACTTGTTGAGGACCCTCTCAACTCAAGACATTTCTATAAATAGTGACCCTCATATCCTCCTCTAACAAGCACTTTTCAATGAACTATCTTATGAAAAGACCTGTGTAATTTTTCGGCCCTCATGAGCTTCTAACGTAGGATATGTTGCAAGGAGTTTAAGGTTTTGTTCAAGCTTGGTTAGGGCACAAAATTATGATCAAGTTTGAAGGTCTGTTTTGAAGCTCGTTTAGAGCCTTGGATTCTAGGATTTCGCTACTTCAAACTGGTCATTGTGGAATTTTCGCTATAACGTTTTTTCTACAAAGCTTCAGAAGATGAAATCAAAACCCATTTGAACCAAAATCTTGATGAACCATGTGATAAAATGTCAAATCTTGGTTCACTATAGTTTCAGAGATTTGATCTGAGGAATTCAGGGTTTAGGGGGGCTCACGAATTCCATGTCAGATAGGTGACCTTGGGAAAATTGTCATAACTTAATCTCTGAGCATTGGATTAAAATTTAGTGAATAGTGGTAGTAAGAGGACAGATCGTAGTTCGTTGGATATTTTTTTCAGGACCGAAGGTCAAAACAGTGACACATGGAACTTCGTACAAGTTATCTCTACTGAACGAGTTTATAATCAGGTCATCATGGGTGATTGAGCATAAAACTTTCTTGAAGAATCCAATTTCGATCTGATCTGTGGGGTTGGAAATAGGACTTAGAGGGCTGCCAAAGGAAGAAATTTCAGACCTTGGAGATCTGAAATTTCTTATATACAATAGATTTAATATCGAGCTCCTAGAAGGAAAGAAAAAGTATGCATTCAAGGATCACTGTAGTAAGGACCACACATCAACAATTAAGGGTAAGTATGCTATAAGAAGCTATATATGATTACTGTTTGCACTTGAATTTTGAGTATCAACTTTGACATATGTTTTTGCAGGACAATCTAAGTATATTGTTTTATATTTTTTTGGGTCTTTCTTGCTAGTGCATGTGTAGGAAGGATGAGACTTTAGAACAACTCATATACATGCTAGAAGGAAATGCAATGCCAAAGTACCATTAATTGAAGCAATCACAACAATACCTCAGCAGCTGCAAGTGATCCAAGAAGCAATGTCGAGTCAAGTGTCAGGTCTTGTAAAAACGCCAGTGCTGTAAAAGAGTCATCATTGTAAATTTGTAAAAGAGTCATCATTGAAAGAGTCATTGTTGTAAAAGAATCAATCTTCCTAGAGTCAAAGAGGCATCGTTGGGAGGTATAGGAATCACTGTTGGGATGATGTCATGGTTGGTTTGCAGGTCATAGTGTGTTTGGGTGTTTAGTCAAGTACAAGAAAATCATTGTAAATCATATTGTATTATGGATCATTGTCCCTGGTATGGAAGTCCACACTTTTGAATCACTTCTGATCATTATAGGGTGGCAGGGTGGTGCTAGGCAGGTGCATGAATTTGCCTATAGGTTGGTGCTTGTGAACACTTCAGGGTGGTAGGTTGTTATAGACAATTTTGTGCCTTGCAGCATCAGGCATGAATTGTCAATAATCCAAGGGATCCAAAGTCCCTAAACATGATGTTCCTACCCCTAGAGGAACAAGGTCAGCAAACCAACAGCTCTCAGATCAGTTCTCCACCTGAAAACACTCAAAAACAAGCAATCCTGAATTCAAAGCAGGTGCTCCACTAGGCTTCTGCGCTGAAACTCAACTCCTCCATGGTTTACCTGCGTTGAAAAGCAAGTGGAACAAAGGCCACCTGCGCTGAGCGAGATGGGACAAGTGGCACACTGAGTCATTGCTCTGGAATCTTCCAAAAATGACACTTGGATCAGGGATTTCGCCTTGTGATGAGTCAGAGGCTCTGTTTCTCCAAGTGGAAGCAAGGTTCTCCAAGTGGACTCAAGAACTGAAGATCAACTGAAGAGAGAGAGGACACAAGGCAGCTACACATCAGTTGCAAGCTGACTCATCCTTTCTCAATTCATCTATATATTGAGCTCTCTCCTATGAGCTCAGCAGGCTGGAATTTGGTGCAAAGTAATGATATGCTGTTGGTTTCACTATAGAACTATTGGGTGATTTCTTGAAGGAGGTGAAGAGGAGAAATTCTTTCTGCTGGGAGGTGTTGCTGGATTGGGGCCTTCAATGGTTGTAACACTCTCAGAACTTTACTTCTTCCATTAATAAAAGCTATTGAGGTTCTTCTATATGCACTTGTTTCAATGATGTATTGTGATAATTGTATATTTGATTTATGCTAATCCTTGAATCAGTTATGATTGCATGCTTCTTGTAGTTTCCTTCTTTGTTATTTTGCAGGATCTCATTGTAGCTGGGCCAACAAAAGAGCAAGGAGCTGGGAGCAAGCAACAAAGAGAAGAGTTTGGATTCGACATTAAGCGCAAGGCAACGGTTAGTGCATTTCTTCATTCTCTCTTGCTTTCGTAAAGAAGTAAACCTTAAGTAGTTTTCTTTACAGTTGTTGCTGAGGTACTATCACCCTTAGAGTGGGATAGGGTCATCCGAGTCGGATACTTTTCCCTACAAAAAACTGGCGACTCCACTGGGGATCGTATCTGTTTGATTGTTTGTAGTATTTTGCTATTCATTTCCTGAACAAAAGAGTACCAAATCGAAAATCTTTTGACTATATCAAAAGCGAAGTAGAGGGCAGCTACTCTAGCTCATTTCTGAGCATGTTCATGATTTGAAGAGCTGATCTACAAGGATCCTTGTAAGCTCTTAGTGATAGCTTTTCATCTTCCTTGTCATCCCTTAGTGTGTGCTTGACTGATAGCTTCTGATTTGAGCAAAAACTGTGAATTTTTGAGAAAATTGTGACCCGGAAACTGAGAAAACGCAACTTTCGTTTTCCAAAGCAGGTAGTACACAGGCTACCTGCTTTGCAACGCAGGTCCCGAATGGGCTACTTGCGCTGAGAGCCAGACTGGCTGTGCAGCACCTGCGTTGGCCCAATTTTGCCTTGTGCATTTGGGGTTTCCTCCCTTTTTCTTGCCTGTTTTCACTATAGATTTTGCAGCCAGTTACCAGTCTTGTACCTGTTCTGAAACCAACCTTACTTGCCATCATTCCGCCTCTGTTATATAACGAAATTGTACTTGTTCTTTTGTATTTCTTACATCATTTACAATTTCCCATAACGAAAGTGAACTAGTCTTGCTCTGGCCTCTTAGATCTGAACCTGTGTTAGGCATTTTGCTGGTCTAAAGAGTTAACTTGTTTGTTGTCCATAGCTGATTAGTCTTTTTACTTTCGTCATTATGGTTTGATTTCATGTATTTCCAGTGATTAAACAAGTAAATCTTAAGGTGTCTTTTGATTTTGGACAAGCTTGTTTGTTTTCGCTTTAAATCGAAATCAAAGTTAAATAACAACTTTCTTTTTGTAATACATCAACATTAAGAAAGGGAAAAGAAATACTTGCATTGTGCATTTTGCATTTGAAAAGTTTGCATGATGATTTAGGAGAAAGTGCATTAGTTTGTGCTGTATGATCTGTGTGAAAAGATATGTCTTTCTTTTCCCTCAGTAGTTAAGATTTTCATCAGTCAAAAAGATTTGAAAAAGCTTGCTTCTCATCTTAGGCTGCATTTAGGAATTTGTCATATACATCTCGTGGTGAACCTTGAAAGGCAAACTTTAAAAAATATCAACTTAAAATATACTGAATGAACCTAACAACGCTTTGAAACATAACGCAAACACATAGAGGTCTAAGCTAGAGACGTGTTCCGGCGTCGTTAAACGTAGTGACTGTCGATCTCGAAGAAGGAGGGTGATTCCTCCTGAGAGTCGGTGGCACTAATACGGACTTGTGCTCCCACGTACCGTCGAGTATATATTGGGAGACCCCTATAGGCATATATCTTTTATCCTTAGGAAGCCGTGTCGGCCGCCCTACTGATCGCAATGCAGTGAACACAGCATTCACGAAGATTGACCACCCGTACCGTAAAACGTATTCTGTGGTTTTGCGAAAGGTTTGGCACACCCTCTGCCTAGATCTCCAGAGCAGTTTCTTTTGGCCTTTTTCAAACTCTATAACTGAAAAAGTCCAACCGAGCATTTGTCACTTCGGGCTCGTTAATACATCGAAGGAGACTAGAGTCATCTTTAGCTTTTTCTCGACTCTTAAAAAATGAAAAAGTAAGTTGTGTCTAAAGCGTCGTTGATAAATTTATTTTAAGCGGAATAATCATCACCTTTCCCTCGTTGATCTTCGAAGTTAGTCTACCACAAGTGTAAGTTCTTGTAGAGTCGCGAGAAAATCTCTTGGATAGACTAGATATGTCTGAACAACCGTCGACATCCAGGACTGTGTCATCCGACACAGCAGCGACAGAGCCTCCTGCTGCTATCCCAACAATGTTCGATGGTATACCATCTGTCCCGGCAAGTTATCAACAACAAGCCGGAGCCCCATCAGGGACGATGACATGGTTAGTTCCTATTTCTTCGTCCGGATTATCATCTGGTATTTCTTATGTTGAAACTCAACAAATCAATCCAACGTGTCTTCAAAGGCCAATCTGCCCTTTAAGTACTGGGTTGCCACCATATGGAGGACAGTATGCCTTTTCATTGTTCTCCCCTGGAGAACAACCATATGGGAGTTTACAACAAAATTCAGGTCAAACTGGAAATACATCCAGCGGATGGGTACCAATACTGCCTCAGCAACCAAGAGTTGCATATTCAATGCAACCAGTCCACCCTGTGTCGAATGTTGCCACTATACCTGGTATGGTGATTGCGTCGCAAGTACAAGCGCTGCCTACTGTATGTCAATCCCAAGTTTCTCAGGTTGCCATACAACAGCCTCTTGTCTCGACATCTCAATTGCAACCTCAGGTTAGTGCCTCCTTATCTGGAGCGACTCAGAATCAAACAAGTACTGTGACTCCTCATCTTGGTCAATCATCGAGTATTGGGCATCAGCAAATGGTCCAACAACCAGAGCTGGTTCGAACTCAACAACCGCATTTCCAGCAATCATATCAAGGACCTGAGCAACAAGTCTTTGTAAGTAATGGGCAACCATACTATAATGGTTATGCCCATCAACCTTGTCAAAGTTGCCAACATTATGCTGGTATGCAAAGACCCACTGCTTAGGCGATTCCATCTTATCCTGGATATGCTTCGCCTAACCTAAATCAACAGTTGCCCTTTGTAGCAACTCTAGAATTACCAGATCTAAACCGGCTGACGAATGATCCAATTGCTTATGCCCCTTGGTGGCCAGCGATTCCGCACAAACTTCCATCATACATTCCTAAATTTAATGGAAATCTAGGTGAAGACCCGTCGAATCATGTGATGACATTCCATCTATGGTGTTCATCAAACACCCTGAATGATGATTAGATAAGACTTCGCCTTTTTCAGAGGACGTTAACGGGTCTAGCGGCAAAATGGTACATTGAATTGCCTAGAGCTTCGTTCGACAACTTCAGTGCCTTAGCTACAACCTTTTTAACCCATTTTCAATTACCGATAAGGTATGAAACGGGAACAGAACTCCTTACCAACTTCAAACAGACAACGGCCACTCATATATCTGATCATATACATGAATGGCGACATCGTCGTAGGATGGTAAAAACATATGTTCCCGATCAGCTATTAGCTTAATGGTTTATAAAGTCATTACTTCCGGCCATAACGGAAGATGTGGCCAAGGGGGGAGTCGTAACAGAAGAGCAAGTTATAGCTCGTGCGCAATATCTAGACTTGGTTTATACTCAGTCTGGCACGCTCTACGACAAAATACCTGACGCCCCTAGACCGGAATTCTCAATTCCTCCTCCTCCTAAATCAAACAATGACTCTCACGCCGGCGAGGGCGTGATTGGCAAGCACAAAATTTATAGTCAAAATGCAAATGAAAAACTTCTTGCCTCAGAAGTAAATGCCATGTCGACCGACAAGGGCAAACAACTGAAGCAACCAGGGGTCAAGAAGAGAAAGACAGGGAGAAAAAGGAAACCCCCGGCAGGGTGTCATATATACGATGAGGATCATTGGACGAAATATTGTCCACATATAGCTGAAGTTAAGAAACTCTTCAAGAGTTCAAAAACCCCAGCAGTATTGACTGATCCGTTTCCTAATCCAAGTCAAAATTTGGTTGCTAATCAAAATACTTCCCGATCCCAAGTGCTTATGTTGTCCACCTCAAAGCAGCAAAATAATGCTTTGACAAGGAATAACGATCACAAGAATCCAAAGCAATTGAACAACAAGGCAAATAAACAACCTAGTAGTTCAACAACAACTTTGACCAAAGTTGTGCCACCCATCGTTCCTAAACCAATAATAAACTCGCCAAAGGGAGTAGTACACAAATCGACATTTAATCCTCGTGCAAAAGTGGCACAAAATTATAATATAATAGAGGACCTGACCCAATCGTCGTCCGCTATGTCGACACTTGAGGTAGCGCAAAATTGCACCTCCCAAGAGCAAGCTTTATTATCAGCCATAGGTGGGATTGGCCCAATGGATTCCAATCTTGTGGCCATTGATCATAAAGGATATGACCCTAAGTTACCAGCTCAACTAGCTTTCCTTGTTCAAGTGAAAGCCCTCAACAAGACTGTTCATCGAACAATTATTGATGAGGGGGCATCTACATGTCTTATGTCGATGAGTTGCTGGAAAAATTTAGGCTCACCACCCTTGTCGAAATCGTCAACGACGTTAAAAGCATTTGATGGACGATCATACACTCCATACGGGATTTTAAATAACTTGCAAGTTGAACTGGGGGGCAAAACAGTAGAAGTTGATGTGGAAGTAATCGACGGAAACCTCGATTACAACATCCTACTGGGGAGGCCTTGGATATATGCCATGGCTGCAGTTGTGTCGACCTACTTCAGGAGGATTGTATTTCCTTTTCAAGGAAAAATTACAATTGTCGACCAACAAACATTTCTCCCCAACGGTTCTCAAGTTACGGGAAGCAGCACAATGATCCATGAAAGTAATCAATCGCTCCAAAATATTGGAGTAGGTCTCCTAAAAGACCCTGCCTTAATGGGTACTTTTGCCCTATCGTCGGCGAGTAATCTGGCGGAAGTAGCCACAGTGGAAACTTACAATATAAAATCTTCTATATCCAACGGATTCGGAAGATTCCTAAATATTTTGTCAGCATGGATCATCGCCCTAATGGAAATACTGTAAATACAGTGGGCTCCGAGGACGGTTCTTATCTTATGTCAACCTCGTTAAAAAATGAAACAAGGAGTCGCAAGGATGGTTCTTATTGTGTCAACCTCATTAAAAAATGAAACAAATCCCCTTTTCAAAATTCAAAGGTAAACCTTCATTCCAACCACCAAGTTGAATGCAATGAACCTTGGGGGGCACCCTCCTTTGACATGCGTCATTATGATGCTGGGGGCATGCATAAATTCGAGTAGTTTTAGCAATGTTCATGCTCGTTTAAAAAATAAACGCAAGATCCGAGCAGTTTTAGCACATAGTTCATGCTCGTTAAAAAATAAACATAAGTTGTGAGCAATCTTCCCCTAGAGTTCAAGCTCACTCAGAAAAAATGAACCGGTAAATAACCTTGGTAAATGTAACCTTTGACAGCCATATTAAAGCCCTTGGTCGTGTTCTTGCAGTCTCACCTCCATCCGTTCATTTGGCCAATCGTTCATCTCCATATGTTTGTTTACCCATTTTGAGGAACAACTGCGAAGAGTGATTTCACTTAGCCATCCTTGTGACACTGCCGTGATTGGAAAATTCCAACCTGTACCTGGAATCTGCTGCTGCCCTGTTCATCACTCGTTCCTCAAAAGACGAGTCTTCTTTGAGCTCTTTTCACTGACTCGTAAAATATGAAAAGTTTGCCGAGTTTTGGCCTTCCAGCTCGTTAAACGACCGGAAGAGCTATCCCTCCTCTAGATTTTAATCTTTTTTGGACCTGAGGGATTATTGCACAAAAAGATCGAGCGCTTGTTTTGTTCGGCTCGTTAAAGAAATCGAAAATTCATCCCTTCTGTATTGTTTTATACTTTTTCGGACTTAAGGGATTAGATGACAAAAAAGGAATTTTGGAGTTGACTTTATGTACCTTTTCAGACTCTCTAAAAATGAAAAGGACCGAGTTATCCTTGTCGTTAGACTCGTTAAATTCATTAAATAGCGACAAACTTGTCTTTAGACGAGAACGAGTTTCCCTATCGCTAGGCTCGTTAAAACATAGCGATAGGCTTGCCCGAAGGGCAGGTTATAGAACAAGCATATGTTATCCTCCTCAAGCTTGATAAAAATAAAGAGGTACTGGTCAACAATGACTGGGGAAAAATTGGGAGAACCTCACAGCTTTAATGGTAGCAAGTCGCTCTTGAACATGACACTTTGTCCTCCGTATCACATCGGGTTGGGTTGTTTCATTCACCGGTCTCATCACCATGGTCCTCGCCACACCATCCACATTTGGGGTAATGCTACCAATCCATCACATCAGTGTCGTTATATGTTCAAGAGATGTTGTTCTGCAAAGAGTCAACCGTGTCCCATCCACTACCATACATTGTCCTTCATCCATTTCATGACTGCCACCCTGAATCATACATCACAGTTTGTTTTCACCTCATCACAATCACTAGCTCCGTTCCGTGTCACTGATGTGGGATTCATTAAGGCCCTCCTTTGACGGATCGCTCCTTGTCGACATCAGCTCATTATCCAAGGAGTTGATCTAGGAACACCCCCTTCAGTACTTTGAAGCTTGCATGCCTCAATGGCAAGTTTCTCACTTCCGGCGACAGGTATACATCAATGACCTTCGACCAGAAGATTTTGCATAGTGGTCGACGCCAAGTCCTTTATTCCCACCATGTGAATTGTACTGTCGTACCTTGAGGGTCATCATCCTTATCGGTGATTCCTCTCGCACTTGTTAACGGTTTACATCATTGACCGGTAATCAAGCGATGTCTTTCCATGTTCGACTTCAAGAAATTCTCACATGGATTGACTTGTACATCAAGTGAAGATCGGAAGAGATTGAAGACCCCAGATCTAGTTTCATCCATCCGGGCTGCGATATATATTCAGGATATAAAGACGTTTGATATGTACATCATTGCAGCAGATGATCATCCTTCTCAAAGGATGATAATTTCAACAGAGAATTATCAGTCTATCATCAAACGATCGTCTGTTCTATGTACCAAAATGTATTTATAAAGCTGAGCATGGGAATGCCCGCCTCAGCTAGATCATGAAAAAGAATGAAAAATAATGTATTGTATTGTATCTTATTACAGGACACTTCTCAGCAGATTGAATGAACTTCGGATCCTCCTAATAAAGCATTTCACCCGATAAACGACCTCATACTTTAGGGAGCATCTGTTATAGACAATTTTGTGCCTTGCAGCATCAGGCATGAATTGTCAATAATGCAAGGGATCCAAAGTCCCTAAACATGATGTTCCTACCCCTAGAGGAATAAGGTCAGCAAACCAACAGCTCTCAGATCAGTTCTCCACCTGAAAACACTCAAAAACAAGCAATCCTGAATTCAAAGCAGGTGCTCCACTAGGCTTCTGCGCTGAAACTCAACTCCTCCATGGTGTACCTGCGTTGCAAAGCAAGTGGAACAAAGGCCACCTGCGCTGAGCGAGATGGGACAAGTGGCACACTGATTCATTGCTCTGGAATCTTCCAAAAATGACACTTGGATCAGGGATTTCGCCTTGTGATGAGTCAGAGGCTCTGTTTCTCCAAGTGGAAGCAAGGTTCTCCAAGTGGACTCAAGAACTGAAGATCAACTGAAGAGAGAGAGGACACAAGGCAGCTACACATTAGTTGCAAGCTGACTCATCCTTTCTCAATTCATCTATATATTGAGCTCTCTCCTATGAGCTCAGGAGGCTGGAATTTGGTGCAAAGTAATGATATGCTGTTGGTTTCACTATAGAACTATTGGGTGATTGCTTGAAGGAGGTGAAGAGGAGAAATTCTTTCTGCTGGGAGGTGTTGCTGGATTGGGGCCTTCAATGGTTGTAACACTCTCAGAACTTTACTTCTTCCATTAATAAAAGCTATTGAGGTTCTTCTATATGCACTTGTTTCAATGATGTATTGTGATAATTGTATATTTGATTTATGCTAATCCTTGAATCAGTTATGATTGCATGCTTCTTGTAGTTTCCTTCTTTGTTATTTTGCAGGATCTCATTGTAGCTGGGCCAGCAAAAGAGCAAGGAGCTGGGAGCAAGCAGCAAAGAGAAGAGTTTGGATTCGACATTAAGCGCAAGGCAACGGTTAGTGCATTTCTTCATTCTCTCTTGCTTTCGTAAAGAAGTAAACCTTAAGTAGTTTTCTTTACAGTTGTTGCTGAGGTACTATCACCCTTAGAGTGGGATAGGGTCATCCGAGTCGGATACTTTTCCCTACAACATAGGTTAGTCTAGGATGTTGGAGCATCCATTCAATTGACTACTAAATAAACTAGGGAGTTGGGGCATCCTTCAAGTGGGAGCTAGAGAAGAATGATTTTCTAGAATTCTAGGAAGTTGTAACTTTCATTTCAGTTGGGGCTCAAGATTAAAGAATTTGTTAGAAAAGCTTTCGATGTTTTTTTACCCGGAGGGGGTTTTCAACCTAAAAGTCATGTTCATATTGTGTTCTTTTGTTTACTGTTGTTATTGGATAAAAATTTATAATAATTGAAGATTAACTAATGCTCTTAAAATTTTTTAAAGGGGTGATTTCTAAGGAATATTGATTCATCCTCCTCTGTATATTTCCAACAATTCATATTAGAGTTTGGTTCCTTCAATAATAGTCTAAAAACTAGAAGGAGATCATGGAGTATACTAAGAATAGAGTTCCTTTGTTGAATGGAAATAACTATGCACTTTAGAGTGGAAGAATGCAGGTTCATTTACTGGCGCAAGGATACACAGTATGGGAAATTGTTGACAAAGGCTTCACATTGACTCAGGATGAACAAGGTAAGTCAAATATGGTACATGATGCAAAGGCTAAGGATATTATTATTAGTGGGCTTCTCAAATCTGTTTATCTTAAGGTATTAAGTTGCAAAACTGTAAATATGTATGGGTCAAGCTTCAGAATATATATGCAAGTGACTCAAAGGTGAAAGAAGTAAAGCTTCAAATTCACAGGGCAAAATTTGAGCAACTCAAAATGAAGGAAGAGGAAAATATTGATGCATACTTTCATCTTATTGATGAAACAATAAATACATTGTAAGGTTTGGGAGAACTTGTTGACATGAAAATTGTTGTCCAAAAGATCCTCAGAACCTTGCCTGCAAGATTCAACCCAAAGGTATCTGTCTTGGAAGATAGATCAGATCTGACCAATCTCAGCATATATGAATTGTATGGAATTCTTACGGCATATGGAATGAGGATTGAAGAAGAGGATGGCGTGTCTCACTTAGAAACAACGTTTTCCACATCCAAGAAGACTAGTGAGGAAAAGTAGACTTCGAAAGCCAAAAATTGCAGTTGTAAGGATAAAGAAAAGGAAGAAGATGAAGAAGAATTTTCAGATAGAAAATTTTCCTACTTCACACGAAAGATGAGAACATGTACGGGGAAATTCAAAGGTAAAATTTCAATGATATGTTTTGATTGTGGTGATGTTGGGCATTTTGTAGCCAAGTGTCCTCACAAAAATGAGGTTGTTACGAAAGGAAAGAAAGGTCCTAGGAAGTTCAATGAGCAAGGCAAGAAGAAATGGTTTAAGAAGAATTTCTTCTCCAAAGAAGATAACTCCTCATCCAATGAAGATAGTGATAACGAAGAAGAAATCAACCAAAGAGTTTTGTTTATGGCCAATCACAATAAGAAAGAGGCATCTGATGAAGAAGGAGACATAGAAGAAGAGACGACTAAGGTTGAATTTCAAAATGAAGTGATCAAGGTTATCAAAGAGCTCAAGGCCGAGAAGAAGCACGTCAACACTATTGAAGATGAAATAAAGATAGATAGAGAATAGGTCCTAAATCTTAAAATCAAGGTTAAAGAATACAAACTAATTGAAGAATTGCCCAGGAAAGAATTAAAGGAAAGCAACAAGGAAAGAGAAGCATTGGAAGCTGAAATATTTTCTCTATGAAAGGAAGTAAAAAATGGAAAAACTCTTCAAAAATATGCCAACAACTCAAAGGCTTTAGAAGAACGTGTCAGCAATCTGTGATCATGCAGTGACAAGACTGGTCTTGGTTACAAAGATAAATCCGAAAAGGATTCAAGTCCTTCTATGACAATAAAAGATGGATATGAAAAATCTACCAAGCAGGTAGATCTCTCAGCTAAATCAAGAGATCAAGACTCATAGGAAGAACCATGGAAAACAATTCCTCAAAGAATATTTCCTCCCATGTGTCAAACTATATTTTATGCTCATTAATATTCATGTTGAAGGTTTGGACATAGAGTTGTAGAATGTCACATGTATGTTTGGAATGAATATAGTTCCACGAGATATTTTAGACATGGATATTCCATAACTCAGTGAAATATCAACAGTTTTGATCATTTGAGAGATGATGTCGAATGTTCCAAATGTAACAATTTTGGACATCTAGTTAAAGATTGCGGACTTGGAAGTTCTTCAAAGGAATTCTTGCAAAATTAGAATGAACAAGTATGGAAAAATAAGACTGAAAATGTGTTATCGCTCTTAAGGCTCAAAGCAATAGAAATGTTTGGTATGTTGATAGTGGTTTCTCAACACATGATTGGAGATAAAAATAAGTTCATATCCTTGAAGGAAAATAAGGATGGAACAATGTCTTTTGGAAATGATGGGTCTTCAAACGTCATAGGAGCAGGTACGATCACACTTGGAAGCAAGGAAGCATTAGCAAAGGAAGTAATATTGGTCGAAAATATGAATCACAATCTTCTTAGTGTTGGTCAGATGTGCGATCAAGGACACACGATGCTATTCAACTCTAAGAAATGTAAAATCACGAAAGGAAAATTTCAAAAATTTGTGGCTACAACAAGTAGAGCACCAAATGACATATACATTTTGGATGAAACACCTAAAGGGTGATTTTTGGCAAAATAATATGAAATTTAGTTATGGCACAAATGAATGGGACACGACAAATAGACAAAAGTTGAGTTCAAGGCAAAGGAACACTTTGCATCATGTCCATTGGAATTAATACATATTGATCTATGTGGTCCTATGAGAACAAAAGGTTTAGACGGTGAATTATACTTTATGCTAATGATAGATGATTACACCAGAATGACAACCATCAGTTTCTTAAAGAAAAAATCTAAGGCATTTAAATGTTTCAAAATATACAAGGAATTGGTCGAAAATGAAACTGATTTGAAGATCAAATGTCTAAGATTAGATAATGGTAGATAATTCACGTCCAAAGCATTTCAACAATATTATGAAGAAAATGGAATAAAAAGGAAATGATCAACAGTCAGAACACCACAACATAATGGAGTTTCTGAAATAAAAAACATAACCATATAGGAAATGGCTAGAACAATGTTAAATGACTCAAAATTGGATGATAAATTCTGGGTTCAAGCAATCAATACAACTGTATTCATTATAAACAGAGGTGTGCTCAGGAACAATTGTAACATGACTCCGTACAAACTATGGAAGGGAAGACCAACTAACGTCAAATATTTCAAAATATTTGGAAGTAAATGCTACATCAAAAGAGAAGACCAAAAATTGGGCAAGTTCGATTCCCGTGTTGACGAAGGTATTTGCGTTGGTTATTCACTCAAAAGAAAGCCTTATAGCTACTATAATCTTAGGTGAAAAAAGATAGTTGAAAGCATAAACGTTACTTTTGATGAAGATGATGTTCTAAAGGATAAAAATGAGATCATCTCTGAGGGGCTTGAGGTAGAATCTGTGATGGATGAAGAAGAAGCTCTAGAACAAGACCAATCAAATAAGGAAACAACAATCAAGCAAGAGGAAATAAGAAATGATCAGCAGAATGTAAAAGAAAATTCTCCAAAAGTTTTAAAATAATGGTGTCAAAAGAATAATCCGTCAAATCAAATCATTGGAAACATAAATGAAGGAATTAGAACCAAAAGAAGTTGACAATTTCATTCATCACAACAATCCCACCTTGCTCTTTTAGCAACTTTTGAGCCTAGCAATTTTGAGGAAGCTAGCAAAGATGAACACTGGGTAGCAGTTATGAATGAAGAACTTGATCAAATTGAGAAGAACAACACTTGGGAATTGGTTCCATGACCAAAGGATAAAAATGTTATTGGAACTAAATGGGTCTTCAGAAACAAATTGAATGAGAACAAACAAGATATCAGGAATAAGGCATGATTAGTCTACAAAGGATATGCACAAGTAGAAGGAATTGATTTTGAAGAAGCATTTTCTCCCGTTGCTAGAATGGAAGCTATCATGATGTTTCTCGCTTATGCATGCTCGAGAAAAATCAAGGTGTACCAAATGGGGGTTAAGTCAGCCTTTCTAAAAGGTGAATTGGAAGAAGAAGTTTACATTTAACAACCCAAAGTTTTTCTTCTCTCTAACAAGGAAGACTACGTTTGTAGATTAAGCAAAGCACTATATGGTCTAAAACAAACTCCTAGAGATTGGTATGCTCATCTTGCTAGATATCTATGTCAACAAGGATTCAAGAAAGGAAGCACTAACAACAATCTCTATCTGAAAGTGGATTAAGATAACTTAACAATTTTTGAGGTATATGTGGACGATATAATCTTTGGAAGCAATGATGACAGACTAAGTAAAAACTTTGCCACAAATATGAAAAGTGAGTTTGAAATGTCTCTACTTGGCGAGTTGACATACTTTTTAGGGCTTTAGATACCTCAACAGGATAAATGAATATTTATATATCAAACCAAGTACATCAAGGAAATGCTCAAGAAATTCAAGATGGAAGATTGCAAGCCCATCCTTACCCTAATGGTAATAGGTTGCAAGTTAAGTTTAGAAGATTCATCAAAGGATGTGGACCAGAGGTTGTATAGATCTATGATTGGCAGTCTTCTATATGTGACAACTTCTCAGCCAGACATAATGCAGGTAGTTGGACAAGTAGCAAGATTCCAAGCAGCACCAAAATAATCTCATATTATTACTGTCAAATGAATTCTTCTATATCTTAAGGGCACATCAAAATATGGTTTATGGTATCCCAAAGGAAATGATCTAGTTATCCAAGCTTATATATATGCATATTGGGCAGAAATTTTTGATGATCGAAAGAGTACCAGTGGAGCAACATTCTATCTAGGTGGTTTCCTAGTTTCATGGTTAAGTAAAAAGCAATCTTCAATCTCGTTATCCATAGTGGAAGAAGAATATATCACGGAAGAAACTTGTTATACTCAAGTTCTTTGGATGAGGCAAACTTTGCAAGATCTTCAAGTCAATTTTGATAAGCCTGTTCCCATATTTTATGATAACACTAGTACCATCAGTATCTCCAAGAATCATGTGATGCATTTCAAAACAAAGCACATTCCGATCAAATATCATTTCGTTAGAGAGAAGGTCACTAAAAAGAATATCAAGCTTGAATATGTTACACAAAGGAACAAATTGCTGACATCTTTACCAAACCATTACCTCGTGAAGCATTTGAGTATCTTCGCCAAAATCTTGGGATTCTCACAAGTTCACATTAGACTCTTTCTCTTATCTAACTAAGTAGAAAGGGGGAGTGGTGGTGTGTACAGGTCCGCAAGATGACAATTTGCCAGGGGGAGTTACCCCTTGCCATTGATGACAAAGGGGTAGATGAGGAAGTAGGAAGAGGTATCATGATTGTAGGGGGAGTACTTGTGTTTCCATCAATGCCAAAGTGGGAGATTGTTGATCAGTGGTTGGTATTGTTTTCAACCCAAGGAGCACCAGGGGCTATCCCAATATTTCATGGGAATTTTGATTTGACCACTCATCCTATTATGAGTCAAGGATACTCTAGATGGATTCTACTCATTGATATTTTTCCATTGATATATGGCATGCCACGTAGTTCTTCACAGTTTGAGAGTTATTCATGTTTGAAGTTAGTAACCCCAGTTAGTGGGCTAAAACCCCATGGGGTTGTGGCATGACACTCATCATTGGTTGTGGTCATTGAATAGTCAATAATTAATAATGTTTTATGCTCCTAAAATCCCTCCAATATTCACTTGTTGAGGACCCTCTCAACTCAAGACATTTCTATAAATAGTGACTCTAATATCCTCCTCTAGCAAGCACTTTTCAATGAACTATCTTGTGAGAAGACCTCTCTAACTTTTCGGCCCTCATTAGCTTATAACATAAGATCTATTGTAGGGAGTTTACGATTTCTTTGAGGTTTGGTTGGGGCACAAAATTATGATCAAGTTTTAAGGTCTATTTTGAAGCAAGTTTAGAGCCTTGGATTCTAGGATTTCGTTGCTTCAATCAAGTTATCATGGAATTTTTGCTATACGTTTTTTTCTACGAAGCTTTAGAAGCTAAAATTAAAAAGCATTTGAGCTGAAATCTTAATGAAAATCGTGACAAAATTTCAGATCTTGATTCACTATATTTCAGATATATGATCTAACGAAGTTATGGTTTTTGCAGGCTCTCAAAGTCCATGTCAAACAGGTGACCTTGGGAAAATCGTCATAACTCTCTCTGAGCATTGGGTTCAAATTTCATAAATACTGACAAAAATAGGACAGAATGTAGTTTGATGCGTATCCTTTTCAGGGCCGAAGTTCGAAATAGTGACATGTGGCACTTCATACAAGTTTGCTCTACTGTACTAATCTATAATCAGGTCATCATGGGAGATTGGGAATAACTCTTTCTTGAAGAATCCAATTTCGATCTGATCTGTGGGGTTGGAAAGAGGACTTAGAGGGATACCAAAGGATAAAATTTCAGACCTTGGATATCTAAAATGACATAGATACAATAGATTCAATATTGAGCTCCTAGAAGGAAAGAAAAAGTATGCTTTCAAAGATCACTGTACTAAGGACCACACATAAACAGTCAAGGGTAAGTCTGCTACAGGAAGGTATGTATGATTAGTTTTTTCATTTGAATTTTTAGTATCATCTTTGACATATGTTTTTGCAGGACAACGTAAGTATATTTTTTTGTATTTGTTTGGGTCTTTTTTGTTAATGCATGTGTAGGAAGGTTGACACTTTAGAACAACTCAGACACATACTAGAAGGAAATGCAATGCCAAAGTACCATTACTTGAAGAAAGCACAACAACACCTCAGCAACTGCAAGTGATCCAAGAAGCAATGTCAAGTCAACTATCAGGTCTTGTCAAAAAGCAGTGCTGTAAAAGAGTCATCATTGTAAATTTGTAAAAGAGTCATTGTTGTAAAAAATTCAATCTTCCTAGAGTTGAAGAGGCATTGTTGGGAGGTACATGACTCACTTTTGTGATGATGTCATGTTTGGGTTGTGGGTCATAATGTGATTGGGTGTTTGGTAAAGTACAAGAAAATCATTGTAACTCATATTGTATCATGGATCATTGTCCCTGGTACAGGAGTCCACACTCTTGTCTCACTTATGATCATTATTGGGTGGTAGGGAGGTGCTAGGAAGGTGCATGAAGTTGCCTACTGGTTGTAGCCTGTGAACACTTCAAGGTGGTAGGTTGCTCTAAGATGTTGGAACATCCATTCAGTTGAATACTAAAGAAACCAGGGCATTGGGGCATCCTTCTAGTGGGAGTTGGAGAAGAATTCTTTTCTATAATTCTAAGAAGTTGTAACTTTCATTTCAGTTGGGGCTAAAGATTAAAGAATTTATTAGAAAAGCGTTCGGTGGTTTTTGGCCTAGATGGGGTTTTCCACCTAAACTTCTTGTGCCCATTGTGTTCTTTTGTTTACCATTGTTACTGGCTAAACATTAACAATAATTGAAGATTAACTAATGCTCTAAAGATATTTCAAAGTTATAATAGCTAAGGAATATTGATTCAACCCCCTTCTCAGAATTTCCAACAAGATCGTAATCACTTATGCAGGTAAGCAATAGAAAGAGTTGCTAAAAAATGGTTATTAGACTAATCAACTTATTACTCGTAACATAACTTTCATAATGCTTGTATCTACGAGAATCACAGTAATCAACAGTAGAAGTAAGTCATTCTAGTAGGTCATTTTGTTCTTGAAGGGGGCCAAGAGCTCAGCCTTTCTTGGAGGGACAAAAACTAGCAAGAGTGTCCTGAAGCCGCAAAGGTAATCCAATGACCAGAGACGTATCCATCAGAAGCAAGTTCATTAAGCAAAGAATCATGAACATTTTCGGGATTCTTAGAATTGGGCCTATCAGAGCTTGATTCTTTGAAGTCTGACCTTTTCAAGAGATTCTTTGCTCTTCCTTTCTATACGTTTTGATGAATGTTGTGGGGAACAACTATAGTTTTACTTACTTTCCATGGCTCATCTACCTTTAAATTAACTCATGCATCCATATATGTATACCATTTTGACTTTTTGTCTCATACCGAATGGAAGGGATCAATCATGTTGATATTTGGATACTTGAAACCTTTCCTAAATCCACTAATCCATATTTATTTATCTTATTATTAGTATTTACGAATGAACCAGTTTGAAGATGAACTAAAACCACTTAACATTTGTAGACTAGAGAAATACTATGATATTTTGGTTCCAGCACCCAAGTTACAATTGTTATCTCGTAACCACTAATCTACTTCGCATCAGAACCCAAATCTTTTATTTAGTCTTCCTATTTGGCTAATAAACCACAAAGAACACTGAACCATTTCCTTCATTTTATAAATAAGATCATATATAAAGAATCTTTATGCTTTTTAACTCTTTGACTTAGTTGGTTGGAAGAATTAGGAAATATAATGTCGATAAGATAAAATAAATACTTTCTTTGGGTTTGTGATAGAAACTCCCTTTTTCATTATTTTTTACTTTTTGATGTAAATATTATTTTATTAATTTTAAATGTAACACTATGTAATAACATCTTCATCATAATTAGACAACACCCCTCATAACAATACCAATTTTCGAATTTACCTTACCACATGCCCTCCTGACTACTGGGAGTGTGAGAATCTTGGAATACTTTCCCATCTTATACCATTTGATGGCATTAGGCTACAATGAATTGATTCTATCTTTGGTTACTGCAAGAAAATGAGCTTCTAAGGTGGCTTGTCTTACACTTCGAAGTCATAGTGCAGTTATTCAAAGCCTTAGGAAAAACATTCAAATTGAAAAAGTATATTTAGAAGTCTTATTATTTTTTCTTGTTAATTTTTTTCAAATTTATTACTATATTTTTTTAGTGAATGTTTTTCCCTGTGATTTTCTTATAATTGATTTTAAAATGTTTTTTCATGTCAAGTTTATTTCACTCTTATAATTAAATGATGAAGTCTTGTATCTTTCATTTTCTATTCTTTTCTCACTATAACTTTCTGTTGTTTAATACTTTATACTTTTGGCCCGTCTCTTTTAAAGAGATGGAATTGTTCCTTTTTCCAATAACGCTTTAAGTCTGAATTTTCATTTTCTACTCAATGTAAGTTTTTATCCAATGGAATTGTAGTCTTCACTCTTTTTTATTAATATTTTTTAATTTTAAATATTACATGTGAACTGGTGTTAAAATGAGTTACAAATCGTATGTTGGAAGTAATTCTTCCATTTCATGTGTAGTTGTCATTAGGAGTTATGGGGAGTCAGTCTAGAAGTTCTTTTTTCCAATGTGTGAGTTGTAATGATGATCTAGTTGTGTTGAAGTTAGTAATTTCTGTCTTATATATTTGTATGTGTGATGATCAATAAAAGTATCAAGTGAGATTTGTGTTATGTGTAATCGCTCTCTGCTCTCTCTTCTATTTTTCTAATATGGTATGAGAGCTTGTTCTGGCTTGATTCCCTTACAGCAAAGGTAGGAAAATGTGAGAACTATGAGAGAGAATCCTCTGTATATAGATTAATTTAGTGTTTGATTTATGTATTTGTGTATACATTGGTTAACTATATTGTAAATCTAAATTGTTTTATCATTCTATAAGAGGCAATGCATATGGTGCAGAGTTGACTATGGATGTCATTGTTCCTCATAAAAAATGATGTTGGTCTTCTCGTTTTGATCTCCCTGGCATTAGCGTGTCAATTCAATATTGAGGAGCATCAGATCTATTCAAGTGTGGAGTAGGAGATCTATTCAGCATGTAGCAACAAATCTATTCTAGTGTGGATGAATGGATCTATTCAGTGTGTAGTTGCAAGCCAATTAGATTAAGTGTGGTTATTTTTTTGCAAAGGGTGAGGGCATAAGAGACAACGTGCCATCGCTGTTAGACCCTACGGACTAGGCTTCGATGTGGGATGGTGTAGTAATAAAAACAAAACCAAAATTCACAGTTAGCATTGAATCTATGCTTCTATATATTAGACGAGTATGCAAGCCCACACTTTGATTAAATAGAGGTTGCACGAGACTTGGATCAGATCTTTGAAATTATTTTGCATGTGGCTAACAACCATGGTATGAATCCATTTGTATGTCTATGCCCAACGAGAATTTCATGAACAGCCTCAAGGCATTGCACGTAAGGGTATATGGTAGATCGTAGCTAATTATTTCTGTGTCGTTGCACCAAATTTAAAGCATAAACTAAGGAAAGCAATGAATCCTAATGATGAGTGCCTTCTTATTGGAGGTTTTATATTGCTTGAATCAAACAATCTACTTGAACTCTTTACATTTTATGCTTCTATTAATATCTCTCTACCATACATTTTTCCATCAAACACCTTATTTCACTAATTTCCTTCATACATACACCCCCTACATGTATATTTACATCCCAAATTCATATATATACATACTCACCCCCATCCTAAATCCACCTCCTAATCATCATTATCCACATTCCTATACTCATCTCCTGCCATCATTGATGATAGACCTCCATATTTAATCACTATCATTCATGTATCATGCTCCTTATACCCATAACACCCTTGTCCTAGACTTATACTCATGAAAATCTAATAAAAGGGAAAAGTGATTATATGAATAAGCATAAAAAGGACAATTAAACAAAGGCGCAGTTCAAATCTTTCCATGCCGCCCTTATCCCACTTTTCACTCAATAATGGTGCTAATTATGAAACATGGTGAAAACATAAAAGTTTAGAGATTTAAACCAAGCAGGAACGGTGATACGACATGGTTGCTTTTCATTGTGGAGGACTTTTGCACAAGCGCTACCCAAAATATGGAAATTACACAGTTGCTGCACAAAATACTCTATTTCACTGTGTATGCATTATCAGTCTTCATTGCACATATTTTATATTAGTGGGGTATTTATAACTCCTACAAAGTCAATATGGATACTCCAAAAGGGAAGAAAAAGTACAAAGGAGGTCACTATTTGGTCCAAGGTTGGAGGTTTGCCACATACTGTTGTGCAAAGTGATTGTTTTAGCCACTATTGTCAAAAGATAGTTTCGACCAATTGGAGATGACGTTTGGAAAACCAAAAAAATTTTGTTTCTAGAACAGACAAAGAAAAAAAACCCCTTGATTTTTTGCACAAGTGTCATATATTGGGAGATTCAAATGCATCTTTAAAGCCTATTTTTCGAACTGTGTAATTTACTATTTATGCCATGATTTTGAGGAACAGATTATGAGGATTTGGAGTAGAATTAGAGGAAGATGAGAGATTTTTCTCTCAAGAAAAAGTTTATATACAAAAACCTATCCCAGCTTTTATAAAGGTGGCATATTTCAGTAGTTACGGGTGTCACTTGGAGACACATTTTCACAATTTCTTGCTGCCATAATTCTGAAATTTGTTTTGAAATTCGATTTGTAAATTCAAATTTTGGTAGGTTTGATGCATTTTGGGAGTCATAAGGTATATTTAATGAATTAATTGACATTGAATTTTTTTTAGCGGGAAATGATAGTCAAACCCAGAAATTTGAAATTTTGTTGCACAAGCGCTGACTGGGCAGTTCTGAGCTTTGCATGTGTGGAAAGATACATCAGATGGGTCCTACTCCAACTCATCAGATTTCAAACTTTCTATTTTGATGTTAGTGATGAATATAAAATGAATGGATAGGCCATTAGCTAGGAGATAGGATAAAGCACTTTGTGTTTTTTAAGGATAAAAAACTGCAGTTTTTATGTTAGCTTTGTTTAGTTTTTCTTGTTAAAAAAAGATGATGTTGCTAAGTTAGTTTGATTCGATCCACTCAGTGGATAAATGATGCAATGTATATGGTCATATGGGCCTGTTGTGTTGAAATGTATTTAAGACCACCAAAATTCATGAAGAAGGATTGATTGGAAAATACAAGAGACAAAGTTTAGTGCATGTTGTGATTTGTATTCAGTGATTAATGAAGAGGACAAAAGTTATTTATTTCAATGATTCATGTGTCAAAATGTTTTGGTGATGTGCTTTCCTATGTTCTTATGTGTCTTTTTGCTTTTAGTTATTCATATTCCATTCCTTTAAGTTATTCATAAATCTATTGTCTTCATTATTTGAAAGAAGTTAATGAATGTAGATCTCATCTAAGATACGTTCTCTGTTTTCCTTTCGAATAATCTCCATGTATTTCAATTGAAATTGACTATAAAATTCATCACTAGATGTTTATGCTTAGTGGACTGTAATATTTCTTTCCTCCACCATATACTACAACTAATTTTAAAGATCCAAAGTGCTGTCTATCTTTCCCTTAGTAAAGAACTTCTCACTATCCCATTTTAATCACTAAGATTTTCTAAACAAGGATGCTCATTGGATGTCTCTATCACTTTGTCATTAAACTTTTAAAAAATTAAAAACAAATTTATTTATCCTGTCGTTAAGAGCTATTCTAAAGTCTAAAAAATGCGGTTGTTTAATTGACTGAAAGACCTTATAGATAGATCCCTCTCTAGACCAGACGGGCTAGATTCTAGTCTAAAAGAGATTTGTGGTTACCTCTGGGATTTCTCTCCTAAGCCTGGAGAAATTTATAAAGTGCTAACAATAGGTACTATGAAGACATTCACTACAATAGAAATCTTCCAATCTTTTGTGCACATGTACAATAATAGAATTGAATATGACCCACTTACATTAAAAGGAGTTATAGAAGCTTATACAGGAAAGCAACTTTCAATGTTGGTGGTGTCACATTTCACTCTACCTTTTCCATGCCTTTTAGAAAATTAATTAAATACTTGAATTTAAGCAACGAAAATATGGATGCATTGTCCAAACACTTTAAGAATCCTGAATTTTTTATTATTGATGAGGTTTCTCTTGTTGGATGTGCACCCTTGTACCATCTTGATAAACAATTGTGTGAAATAAAACATACCCCTATAAAATACTTTGGAAATGTTGATTTGATAATGTGTGGAGATCTGTATTAGGTGCAACCTCTCAAATACTCTCTGGTCTTTGAACATCTGATGTTGAACAAGTTGAGAGTGCCATATATTTTTTGGCAAGACAAAGTAAAATTCTAGGTTTTGCAATTCCAATGCATAAAAAAAACATAACTTTTGTTTCAATTTTGAATAAAATGAGATTGAATTCCAAATTAAATGTTGATGTATAATTCACCAATCATCAATTTTATAGGCCACCAATAATTGATCCACTTTTTCCATATCTATTTCACATAAATAATGATGGGCAAAGACATAATAAAACAATGTTGTCACATGTGGATATCGAGTTAATAATTCTTGAAGCATTTGACAAGGTTGAAAGAATTCAAAGAAACTTTGCATCTTATGTAAATACAACAATATTTCCATCAAAACTACTATTAAAAATAAATTTTCTCGTTGAAATATAAGTTGGAAACTATGACATCAAAGATGACCTTATTAATGGTGTTGATGGAACATTGAAAGCATATTCTTGAAATGGGGAAAATGGACAAGATATACTTTAAATAACAATTTTTTATTCATCTATTGGAAAATTACAAAGAAAACAATTCCAAGAATTATATGATACACATATTGTAACAACGTGGACACCATTGTTTCACATGAAAAAGCTATTACCATCATCTGGAAGTAAAGCCATTGCAAGATATGATGAAATTTTTTAGTATAATTAGCCTTCACTAGGAAAATACATAGAGCAATTGGCTTCACTTTAGAAAAACTTGCATTTTACCCAAGTAACATTAGAACACATGGTTTAGTGTACACAACTATTTTGTGATTGAAAACCATGGATTCATTGTTTTTGCTTTGAAAATTAACATGATAATTTTCATGTTAGAAAAAAAAAGACACGGAAATGAAATGCTTGATTGAAAATGCATCGTGGAACTTTGATGTTGTTCATGATTATTTTGTAGAGGTTAATTCACTTAAATTAGTCTCCATGAACACGCATATCTTGCATGTGCATCTTGATGACATTCAAGATGATGAAGATATTATGAACAATATGATTATTTTCTTCCAAGAAACATAGACAAATTTTCCATCTGGAAAACATGAGTTTCTTGACTTCAATTCGAATGCAACATACTCTGTCATGGTGCCCTTACTTGCATAAAAAAACATGTAAACATATTTGAAACAAAAAACTTTTGCAATTAAAAAGATGAACTTGTAATGTCATCGATTTATGTAGTACAACCAATTTGAATTATGAAAGTATATGTTGCTCCTTTTAGTCTTGTCTTCACAATCACTAAAAGAATATAAATAACTAATTTACACATTCTTCATGGGGACTGTATCTTGATTAATTACTATTGGTGATTTCAATGTTGACATGCATTCAAATATCCAAATAACAAAACAACTAATTGAATATATGCAATCAATTCAACTGCATGAATTGACACACAATGACACTCCGAATCTCAAATTATACCATATTTGGACAAGTCTTATCATCCTAAGTGTTTTCAAGTCAATTTTTTGGATGCGTATTGGAGTGATCATGATCCAATTCATGTTATATTGTGCTTAAACTGAACTTTTCACCAAATGGTTTCAATCTTATGTCTATTTTGTTTCTTCTTTACATGAGAAAAAATTAAGATAACAAGAGAAAATCACTCCCCTTGTAGTACGTATTGTTTTTTATCTCTCATTAGTTCTTTTGGGACTTGATATTTTATCATATGTAATAGAACTAATATTAACCTTTGTAGCATAAATTGAAATATCTATTGTAGCAATGTTGTTAGACATATTGTTGTAGCAATTTTGTTAGACATATGTTGACTTGAACAATGCTTACTCTTCAAAACTCATATAGTTATAGCTATATATCATAATATATTTTCTACTGTCAGTAATTTGTGATCTTCTTCAACTAGTTTGTTTATGTGTCTCAAACTTCTTTTACATTTGGAACAGTTGAAGCCTCTAATTACTTTGATTCAACATAGGAAATGCTAAGAAGAGAAAATGTTTGCATAGAATTTAAAATGATTGTTAATCAAACGTTGGGATTACAGTAATTTGAACTGCAAAGTTTATTGTTTCAATGCATATTTTTTAAAGAAAGAATTTATAGTGGCTATGTTCTAATATCCAATTCAATAGTCTTGCATTGTGTACCTTTTCTTAATGCAAATGACTAAATTTGACCTATGATTCCTCTTTGATATGCATATAAATTGAATTACTACATGTTTTGAATACTACACATGCATGAATTCAGTGGATTAGTGAGATATATTTAAGTCACACAATCAAAGTTTAAAACATATAGGTCCATGTATATATTTTTCGATAATTGATATACAATAATTTTGCTTCATGACTGTGTTTCTATATGTGTAACAATGCGAAATATGCCATCGTAGAAATCAAATAATGGAGTGGTTAGAAATGAAACTAGTCATATGGAAAAATAGTTCACTCTTTATACTTCCACAATAAAGTACAAAGCACAACCTTTGTATTTCCACATTAGATATTTTTTGGATTTTATTTTTCTATTTTAGTGTTTTTAAAATGGGAAAAAGATACAAACTCCTAGCATAAAGTTTTTTCTTTTCACATCCAAGGAAAAGAAAAAAAAATCACATCATCTATAATTGACATTAGCATGGGAAACTCAATAAATATTTTTGAATGAGATATCTTAGCGTTGTATGGACCTGCTTCTATTACAACATATTTCCCACCACCAAATTCTCAAGTCATACACACTAATCTTGTTGACATACATGAAAAACTTACAATAACTATCAACATAAGTGATAACCTTATTTCTCAATTCTCATGTTATTTTTCCATTGGGAGAAGTGCTCATATGATAGGATTCAAAGTCATATAAAAAAATGAAAGGGGTGATGATGGTCACTGCATCTCACTAACTGCAAGCTTCATTGTTGATACAATACCAATGATGTGATATGAACATTGTCTTACTCCATATACTACAATTGTTTCACTTTTATAAGTGAATATGGATTATTTAGTTGGAAGCTTTGAAACACTTGTCATAATATGCCAACAAATTTTTTTTTAGTTTGAAATATATGTCGAGTATGGTGAAATGAACAATGACAATGCCACATTATTATTTAGAGTCTTTGCATCATGTTTTCCTTTGATTTTTTCTATCTATTCTTCCCTTTTTTTGCTTTTATTCTTAAAATAATTCATATTTTCATGCTCTCTTTGTTGCAACTAATTGCATTTTTCACTTCAATTTTTACTGGGTGCATTTGGGTGAGTAGTATTAAAACAAATACAATGAACGTAGAGCAATATAGCAAGTAGAAAGACAATCACGATTTTATTCAAAAACATGGTTCGAAGTGGTCCAAAAGCTTCACATAACATTCAAACATGTCTATCGAGTTTCTTTAATCCAATTAATGATGAATGAACAAAATCTTATTTATAGATTTTGATAAGAGAAAATGTCTAGGAAAGCTTTGAATTGCATCGTAACTCTTTGTAAGCTTTATTTTATTCTTTGTTTTTGCAATTATTTTATCCTTCTCTTGCTCTTTTTTTTTCACATTCTTTATCCACCATAAATTTAACAAAAATGTATGTCTATCAACAAACAAACTATCTTCAATTACTAGAATACTCAATCTAGATGATATGTTTTTCCTACCATACAAGCCATTTTTCAATGAGTGTAAATAACTTATTAGAACAATAGAGTGTATAGTAGATAACATGCTTTATTGTACAAAGTATGGTTGCAAAATGTTATTTTATTATGAACATCATTTGTAGTGTACAATTCTGGATGTAGATGGAAATTTAAATTGCACCCTTCCAAGGGATCATCTTCAATAGGTGTTCCCAAAATTTTTGGAAATATATTTTTCACAATATAAAAAATATTATCTTAGAGAATATTTTTCTACCACGTGGATTCTCAATAAATAGAACCTTTACAATTTCAATGGACAATATTGTTGTCAACATTATTCTTTTTACATCATTTACCATATAAATGTAAGTTCACCTACATTATGCACATAACAATAGAAAAAATAGGAATAAACATGATTTTGTTTTTTATTTTCTCTCTTTGCATAGTTAGTTGATAATAAAATCATTTGTTCTTCTCTTTGTGTAGATTTTATATGTCATTTCATAAAAAATTGTCGCTATGAACTGATTTTTGTTATAGATATCTTATTTACATTACCATTGATAGGAGTGCAATTCTAGTCTCCCTTACAAAAAATGTATCTATTTTTTCGATTAAGTATCCACACATGCCTTCCATTCTGCACATACATTCCCTCAGAACATGCCTTGCATCAACAAATAAATAATAATTTATTTCATCTTCTTAATTTATTCACCACAAATTTATTATTTATCATTTGCATCTAAGTTTATCATTTACTTTGATCTTGGGCATCGTGGAATATTTGAAACTAAGTTTTATTACTTTCTCTGCACCTATTTACCATAATGGAGCAGTGGAAAGTTGAGGAGGGAACATGTGAGAATAGCATAGTGGGTGAGTTGATAAGATGAAATGGCAAGAGATTCTTAGTGTTGGAACTGAGCAACCTCCATGATAAAAATCTCGATCACCATAAATCAAGCATTTCAAAGTATGCATTCAACTCTAGTTCTAGTGCTTTGGCGTGAATTTTGGTTTTTTTTTGTTGTTTAATTACATTGTTCAAATATAGTATCTTCTATTTTGTATATTCTGAGTCTTTTCACAAATGTTGTGAATAATTATGAGATAATGTTTTGTGTGAAATCTTTTATGGGTCTTAATCTTGTGACAATGGCCAAAAGTATTAATTGAGAATTATTTTTTTAAGTCATGTTGTTAGATGTTAGACACCTAATCTATTAAGTTTTTGGTCAATGATTATTCCATGTCCAAGAAACCTTGGAAGTTGAATCCAATGGCTTGTATGTTGTATTTATATGTACATCATTCTTTATAGAAGTTGAATTCATATTCCAACAGTGGTATCAGATAAATGGTTTATTTCTGTTGTTGATTAGCTTGAACCACTAGTTTTATGGCCTCCCTAGGTGCTCCTCTTTTCTTAGATACAATCCATAATGAAGTGACTTGCAAGGTAAGGACAAATTTGGAATTTGGAGGAGATAGAGATCTGATCAGAAGGAGGGAACTTGCAAGTGAATTTATGGTGGCAAAAAAAAAAGAGTTGTCATGTTGTGTTGTGAAGTGCAAGTTGCAAGGTTGATATCAATCACCCAAAGGGCTACCACAAGCAACACTATATGTGTCTAAATTACATGAATGCGACCATTGTTGTGCTAGACAACAGAGAGAATCAAAATTAGTTAGAGCATTTGAATTTATATTTACATGGTATTCTATTTTATATCTCTAAGTAAATAAAGGTCACTCTACAATGTAGATTTAAATCTTAAAGTTTTGTCAGTGGGCCAGTGATTTTTCATAAAAAAATAAGGTCTATCAACTAAATAATAGATGAAAGTATCAACAAATTTTCTACATCAATAAAGAAAGATGTCACTAACCTTTGTTTTAACACAAGATTCCTATGCAAAAAAGACAACAACACCTACAATGGAAGCCATGTAGATTGCCCTAAACTTGCAGATCTTTTGCACATCCTTATTTCTACTAGGAGTTTTTGGTTGGTCTTTGTGGTAGCAATCAACATGGATCCGTTGATAGTATGCAGACTATTGACTAGGTTATCGACCAACTATTTCAAATTAGTGATGTTCATTCTAAGGTTGTTGAGAGGGGAATGAATAAAAAATTGTACCAAACATCAAGATTAAAATTGTGATTTCTTGAAATATTTATATTCTGTAAATATTATATTAGTATTATTTTATCTTCAACAGTCAAAACGATTTATCATGCAATAAATTACATATGATGTTTCATCAGTCCACTAGGATTATAGTTGTTTTGCGATGAAAATAATGGTTGAAAGGGGGTGATTGGTTGGTATTTAGTCTACCCGTACAAGGTTATTCTTGGAGGACACTAGTAGTTGTAGTTGCAAAACTTCATTCCTCTAAAGATTCACTCTCCCCGAGGCACTTGTGGAGTGGCTTGGGGACTCGTTTAATTGGTTTCTAGTCACATTTTTATGAAACATTGCAATTACTAGTTACAATTGTGGTTAGACGAGTGTTAGTCATCAAGAATGGTTTCATTTGGAATTTTGTTTGGGTGTGGTCAAATAATATTGTAACTCATTCATATAGACTTTGCCCAAAATAGAATAATATTTCCTTTTCAAACTAAGCACAAAGCAACATTTTTTCTTTAGAAATGCATTGAATGAAAGAGTTCCAAGGAAAGTTTGAACTAGGAAAGTTCTTTCTTGTAGTATAATGCATAAGAACTTCCCATAGAGGATCATTGGTTGAATGGATGCACAATTGTCTTGTTTTCCTCAATTTTTAGAACTGGCTTGAATCAAACATTGATTCTCATTTAACTCAATGAACAACAGTTTGCAAGTGACAAGAAATTTTTGGAATCCTACCTAGACCATACTCAACTTGTAAGCAACAAGGAAGTTGTGGATCCCCACCTAGATAGTACTCAAAATCCTAGTCGTGATAGCAAATTAGACCCGTATGTGATTTTGTGCCATTCAAAGGTTTAGGTTGGTCATATAATTGTCTTACTAACACTATTAAGAGCATGTGGCTAGAAAGAAAAGCACCAAGGGTTCCCATATTTGAGATCCCAAGACTTTTGACAAGTGTCTAGCCCAATCATATGTGGTAACCCTATTTTCCATAGGAAATATGATTAAGAAAGCTTTGATGGTACTGGACCCGCCAACATGTCAGGGGATCTCCCTGGTAAGAAGTCCCTATTAGACCTCAAACCATTTGGTATAGGAGTCCCAACAGTGGGTCGTATAGTATCACCTTGACGGGGTTTCGCACAGAGGCAAGTAAGATGTCCCTATTGGTAGCAAGGGTGTGACAGCTGCAACGAGTCAAGGAAGGTGCATGAACGGTTCTAACACATGGAAATTGGGGTGAGTGCACCCCTTGGAAACCTGTAGTAGTACGCGACTTGGAAGGGAACACACGAGCGAAGATGCATCACCAGCTGGAAAGCAAGATAGTGAGAAATCCAAAGTGATGGTTAAACCAATCAACACATTTCAGTAAGATTCATACATACTTATACAAAATAGTCCATACATGCATGCGTAAGCAAACATATACATATATCATTTAGAGTAAACAAGATAGTTGGAATACAATATGACATATGCATGAAACGTGCTAGCTCTATTATATTAAGAAGTGTAAGGTCCAGTCATACAATACATCCATGTCCACACGCTAGCCCCGATAGCAGAACGCTACAGCCACAACCGCTTGCTCCTCCAAAGAGATATACAAGATCTACACAGTGGAGAATCCAAGGATTATTACAATACTGTCCAAGCTTTCTCTAAGATACTCCTATTGGAAGCTTGTTGACCAAAAGCCTCTACAATGAGTTATGAGGGACTATATATAGCAAAGGGTGGGGTGGCCCTTGACGTTCGCCTTTGTGACAATTCATCTACCCTCATGACTCTTCCTCTACCCTATGACTGTTACATCCAACTATCGACACTTGAACTTACACTTGACAAGACATTACATACAACCTACACATGTACCCTTGTGAGATGAAATAGGCTTGAGCAAGCCAGACAAGACATCACTATGACTCAAAAAACTGTTGTGGTGAGCCCAACTCTCTGACATCCTTGTGATGATCGAAGGTGGTGATATGATTCCAAGCTTCGTCATTTGTGATGTTGTCTGTGCGCTTAATGGCGACATCTTGCTGAAGCAAACTCTTGCCTCTGTTTCATCTAGGTACACTGATATGGCTCCTCCATCCAACTCGTCAGATAGCATGCGCATGGTCATCCTAGGTGTGACTAGACTGACAACATGTTGATGCATAGTATCTGCTTTGATCTACAAGCATGTGCTAGTGGTTGTGCGCATCAACTTGTCAAAATACACGTTCAGCTCCAGTCAGACTTGCTTCTTGCCTTCGCCTCGGTGAGTGTGCCAAATGGGTGGGATCGCATGCGCGCGCACAATGATATGCATGCTGCTGAATTCCCTTGCATGCAATCAACAACACTGCTTGAATTTTCTGCTCTGTTCCAACTGCTAGGATGGATCTATAACTTATACGGTCACAGTTTCATCCATTTATGCGTTTCATCCATTTATGCATTGTATCTGTTCCTACGGTAACTCATTCTCTTGTCTGTGCAGCTCCTGTTTTTCCTTGAGTTGCTGCTTTAGCACATGCAACTCCTTCTCTATTTCTCTCTCTTCCTTTGCACGATCTTCATGTTGCACCATCACCTCATAGCCTCAATCTCCAAACCTGCTTTCATCATGAGTGGATCTACTTTGAACTTGCAGCTTTGCTTCGCCTCTATGTTGTCAATAGCCTTCCTTTTGCACTCATCGCATGCGAGTGTGCTGCCTTCTGCTGCTGCTGATGGTACTGATCATTGTGATACTTCTGCCATCTTATCTTGATGTCCTTGTCTATGGGCAACTTGATGTCTTCATAGGTAGGAAAGCTCATAGACACTTGCTTGGCTGCAACCCCTGTTGTGCTCTCAACGATGTCCTTTGACTCTGCTCTCCTGAAGGCTATTGTACTTGTGTTGCTGAGAGACAGACGAACACCTGTGATGCCTGGAGACATAGAAACACTCATGGCAATAAATCTGCCAGTCGGAAACCAAAACAAACTTGAGGATTGACTTGCAACATACCTGTGTGATTGATCATGAAGGTTGTGCAATTTCTGCTGGGAGGTCGGGAGACTGACTACAAAAACTATGCAAGACATAGTTCAGGCTATCAGGAGGCTGACTAACTGCAGGAACTGTGCAATGCATAGTCTAGCCTAACCTGATGAGGACTGAAACTACGCAATACACAATTTCAATCAGTAGTGACATGCAACCAACAAACTGCTTTGTGCAGTTTTTGGGGCCAGCAGGATATTGCCTCCAAGAATTGCACAATGAAAGCTTGGAGGTCAGTTCTAGGCCAGACTTGTGCAATTTTTGGAGGGAAGGAAAAGCCTTCGCTTCCAAAAATGCGCAGTGCTAGCCGGGCAAGGCACGGTCTGAGCCAAGGCAACCTAGACCGACCAATGGGTGACTGAAAATGTGAGAAGTCTGAATGCATGATGAGATGAGTGCAAAAAAGAGTGAATGATCATACATGCAAACAACAAGAGCAGGATTCAAGAAATGGGAAAACACGCATGTGTGTGAAGCGAATCACTGTAACGACGACCGTTCGTACAAAAACAATGTCATGCACACGACAACGTGAGATGCGAACATAAACTAAGACGGTGATTCTACAAGCTAACATACATCAAAAAGACAGTGAGAACTCACTCAAATCAAGTAGGCAACACTCACATGAAGGGAAACACAAAAAGTGACAGAAATGTAGTGCAAGACATGAAAAGCGGGCTTACCCCGAAACAACTAATCTGAATGTGCCGATGACTCTTATATGCAATGTGGGATGTGAGAGTTGTAAGTTCGATGTGAGGAATGAGCTCTGTAGCATTTGGTTGATGAGTTTTGATAAAATCGAGGTTGTGATGCGCATGCCACAAATCTAGGAAAAGTGACACTTGGCAGGGGGTTTCTCAAATGTTCCTTGCATGTAACCTCTAGCTGCTAAAAATAGATCCCTGAATCAAGGGATGGCTTTGCATGCTACCTTGGGAGAAGTAGTCCATGCATGCAAATTAGTTTTGTTTGGTCCCGAAGAGAATCGATCAACTTGAAGGCACATGCATTGGTGTGCGAGCCTAGGATGAAATCTGTGTAGTTTTTGGGCTGAGCAGAGATGGTTGTCCCAGAGGGAATGCACAGTTTTTGGGAGGAACAGGTGACTATCTCCCAACATTGTGTAATTTCTGGGATGAGCAGCTATCCTGGGTCAGACCTCGCAAGTTTATCAAGGAAACCTGTCTGACTGCATTGAGTAATTTCTGAGCCAAGCAGGTTGCCTCGCTGGATTTGTGCAATTTCTGCTAGCTACTGGGCTGGTTTTCCCAGAGGGATTGCACAACTTATGGGAGGAATAGGTGACTATTTCCCAGGATTGCACAATTTCTAGGCTGAGTAGCTGTCTTGGGATGAATTGCACAATTTTTTAGGAGGAAGATTGTGAGGAAGAATTTCTCAATTCTGGAGCCTAGCTGGGTGTCCAACTAGGTTTGCGCAATTTATGGAGGGAAGGATAGTTACCCTCCAGAATTGCGCAATTCCCATAGGGAGCTACTCAACCAGCAACTGACACTAAGTCTGGAAAGCAGCCTGTGAATGGGGTAGAACAAACTTGCATGCACAGGCTAACAAGACTTTATGAAATAGCTGAAGTTGATGTGCTTGACAGTGCAAGACATGCTGCTGAGTATGGTTGATAGGGAGGCTCCAAAATGAAGCTAAGGAAAAATTTTGGAGGGTTGTTGTAGCCGCTACAACACTTGGCGACACACTGGTAGAACTCCATCTCTCTGAATGGACCTTATTCATGAAAAGCAAGTCTAACAACTCTAGAAGTATTGTTCAGTTCTCTGGTCGTCTTGGTTTTCTCACTTGTTTGATTGTAAGATGTAGTATCTACCAAGCCCTTGGTCGGTCGACACACATTCCAAGCCAAGGCAACACAGTTTTCTCAATTGGGGATGAGGGGTATATTGGTGCACAAGCAACATAGTAATTAGAGTTTTAGTTTCATCTCTAGTGTTGCTATGCTTCCAACAGGCATGGACAGTACCCCAACAGAGTCACGCAAGAACAAAAGCATCACTCTGCTTCCAGCGAGCCTAGTCAGTACCCTGGAGGAGTTACTTACATCACCTCTCTGCGCAGGAAGCCTTTCTCTTCTTTCCCTTATTCATTTTCATTTTTTTGAAATTTTTCATTTTCATAACTGTGCATAGCACTTATTCATTTCAGAGGCGGAAGAGGGATCCTGAATTATTGAGAGAAGAAGAGGTTGTTCCTTCAACAAAGTAGTTTATATATGACTCTGACGTGCTTGTTAAGGTTTTCCCCCTCACCTTACTCTACCTGACTGATCTGACAAGGATTAACCCAGAAACAATCGACTAGAGTAGGTGATACTATTTAGCACGTAAGCGTTGTGTTTTCACCAAGGTTCACTTTGAACAATACTTATTTTCCGTTGATGTATCATGGACTTAAGACAACAAGTTCTTACATAAGAAAGCGGGCAACAGATAACCAAATGTTGATAGTAGTACAAGTCCTCTTGTACTTTACCCAGTTTGTTCCAAGAGTCACACACGGTCCATGCGAAACTAACCTATGGACAATAACAAGCAAACAAACCAAAAAGAAAAGAAAGAAGCAGAAGAAAATGTGAAAGCAAAGCAAGTAAGCAAACAAATAAGCAAGCAAAGAAACACACAAAGAAAGAAGCAAACATGCATGCAAGAAAACAACTCAAAAAGAAAACACTACTCCTACTCCTAAGATAACAGTGCATGGGTCATCTCACGTGAAGTGATACTTCCAATGCAGCCACTGACACATTGGTTGAACCATGTCGTTGAAGGCATGGTTTGCGAACAAGACAGTTATGCAAACAAATAGATGTGAAAGATACAACAATGAAGATAGACACACTCCAATCTTACAAGCCGCCACAGAACAAAAATGAGTGAAAGTGCATGACATGAAGTTCGTGGACATACCATGGTGTTGTGTGACACTATGTGCAAATGTTAAGCACTCGGATACCCTTGACTACGACATGCAAGCACATGTGAGGAAGGTAGACCACTTACGTTGTGCAAGTGTGTTTGTTAAGTAACATTCCTCCAATGCATGACTAATGGGATCGTGCAGTTCGAGTGGAGGAAGTGAAATATGAGTGTTGGATTGTTCTTGAGTGCATACATATGAGTGATGAGGAGCCTTGGGTGTTTGAACAATTTCCTGATCAGAAGTGAAACCAACCTCAGGACAGTGAGGGCCAGATATAACCATCAGCTTGGGCTAAAGTGCCTTGACAGTGTGGGGGGTTTTGAATTCGTTGAAAGATGGATCATCATAGACTAGTGGCTTATACGGATTAACAACGAGTGAATCAACACTGCGATCAGATAATGAGGTAACAAGATCACGACAACCAAGATCAGAAAATTCAGGATGTCGGTCGGCATCCTCATGATTTGATGAATCACACAAAGGGGTAGATGAGAAGCAAGAATGTTCACCCTCCGCATTTTCGGAAAAATCATATGAAAAATCAAGTGGATCTTCAAAGAATTATTGGTCCTCTCCGTTGTCAGATGATGGACTGACATCTAGCATTTCCTGCGAATGATGAAAAATGGGTGCATTTGCGGATGAAGATACACATGCAAAATCAGGGATGGAAGGATTACCAAGGCTGTTAGGAACAAATGGAGGAGGTACAGATAAACAAGGATGATCCTCTACTACCAGTGAATGTTCAAGCTCCCAGTCATACTCTTCATGAATGCAGCACATGTTGGTTGTGCAACACCAACTCCGTTAATAAATCGATCCTCGTTCAAGATAGGTGTAGAATCTGGAACGTAAGGACAAAAGACATCAATCCGGAGGATGATCACAATATGAAGATGGACGTTGAGGTACGAAATACATGTGATGAGGTATGGGACTCACAATCAGGTCCATGCGAAAATGAGAAGGAGCGATGTCAGGAAGACGTGATGGTTCAACAAATGTGTGTGCATGATGTCCCACATCACTTTGCGGTGGTGGAGCTGTTTGATGAGGGGATGACAGGCAGTGACTTGTGACAGTGATCGTGTCTGTCCATGATTGCGCATCTCCACCACCGAAGTATGTTGAGCGGGGCTCAAGCTTGAACTTCTTATTTGGATTGACAGATTGGATAAGGTAGTATTCAAATTTTTCCATGAGATACTAAAATTTCATCTGACTCTTTAGAGCTTGAAACTGAAAAACACAGAAGCACTGCCAAAAATCATCAGGTGATTCTTGCAGAGCCTTTCGTTTCTCTAACAATTTTTTTTCAAGAGGTTCTGGATCAAAATTATGGAAAGTAGATTCAATGAGATCACAAAATTACTCAAGTGAGTGCACACTACTGGATGGTAGAATCCAGCACCACCGTAGTGGAGATTCGTGAAGTGTGTATGAAAGCATCACGCTGGCCTCTTCTGCATAGAAGTCTTCTAAGAACTTAGGCTAGGCTACTTCGCCTTCACCATCATACGTGAATTCGACCAAGAGATCAGCAAACTCCCTTGTGATGTTGAGAGGTTCAACATACGAAAAACATCGTGGAGGGATGAGTGTGACAGTATCCATGACAGATGTGCAAAGGTTCAAAACTGGATGAGAGGACACAAGTGGTCATTTGTCCCTCCTCCTAGCACTACAAATGTTGATGGTGCTAGACTTGCCAACATGTCAGGGGAACTCCCTGGTAAGAAGTCCCAATTAGACCTCAGGCCATTTCGTGTAGGAGTCCTAGCAGTGAGTCATACGGTATTGCCTTGATCGCGGTTTCACACAGAAGCAAGTAAGATGTCCCTATTGGTATCAAGGCTGTGACAACTGCGGAGAGTCAAGGAAGGTGAATGAATGGTTCTAACACATGGAAATTGGGGTGAGTGCGCCCCTTGGAAACCTGTAGTAGTACATGGCTTTGACGGGAACACACGAGCGAAGATGCATCACCAGCTGGAAAGCAAGATAACCAGCAATCCAAAGTGATGGTTAAACCAATCAACACATTCCAGTAGGATTCGTACATACTTATATAGAATAGTCAATACATGGATGCGTAAGCAAACAGATACATATATCATTTAGAGTAAACAAGATAGCTAGACTACAATACGACATATGCATGAAACGTGATGGCTCTGTTATATTAAGAAGTGTAAGTTCCAGTCATACAATACATCCATGTCCTCCCACTAGCCCCGATAGCAGAACATTACAGCCACAATTGCCTGCTCCTCCAAAGAGATATACAAGCTCTGCACAGTGGAGAAGCCAAGGCTCATTACAATATTGTCCGAGCTTTCTCTAAGATACTCCTATTGGAAGCTTAGCTGACCAAAAGCCTGTACAATGAGTTATGAGGGACTATATATAACAAAGGGTGAGGTGGCCCTTGACATTCCCCTTAGTGATAGTTCATCTACCCTCATGAATCTTCATCTACTCTATGACTGTTACATCCAACTATTGACACTTGAACTTACACTTGAAAAGACATTACATACAATTTGCACATGTACCCATGTGAGACAAAATAGGCTTGAGCAAGCCATGCAAGACATCATTATGACTCGGACAACTGTTCTGGTGAGACCAACGCTTTGACATCCTTGTGATGGTCGAAGGTGGTGAGCTGATGCCAAGCTTGGTCGTCCGTGATGGTGTTCATGCGCTCAATGGTGACATCTTGCTGAAGCAAACTCTTGCCTCTGTTGCATCTAGGTACACTGATATGGCTCCTCCATCCAACTTGTCTAATAACATGTGCATGGTCGTATTAGGTGCAATTGGACCGAAAACATGTTGATGCATAGTGTCTGCGCTGATCTCCAAGCATGTGTTGGTGGTCGTGCACATCAACTTGTCAAAATACATGTTCAGCACTAGTCAGACTTGCTTCTTTTCTTCGCCTTGGTGACTATGCCAAATGGGTGGGATCGCATGCGTGCACACAATTACATGCATGCTACTGAACTCCCTTGCATTTGATCAACAACACTTCTCACCTTGTGTGCTTTATGCCAGCTACTGGGATGGATCTATAACTTGTACGGGCATAGTTTCATCCGTCTGTGCATGTTACGCCCCTGTTGTACCTATTCCTATTGTAACTCATTCTTTTGTCTATGCAGATCCTCTTCTTCCCTGAGTTGCTGCTTCAGCACATGAAACTCCTTCTCTATTTCTCTCTCTACCTTTGCGCTATCTTCGTGTCACACTATCACCTCATAGCCTCAATCTCCAAAGCTTCCTTCGTCATGAGTGGATCTACTTTGAACTTGCAGGTTTGCTTCACCTTATGTTGTCAACAACCTTCCTCTTGCACTCGCCGCAAGAGGGTGTGCTGCCTTCTGCTACTGCTGATGGTGCTGCTCGCTATGATGATGCTGCCATCTTATCTTCATTTCCTTATCTACGGACAACTTGATGTCTTCATAGGTAGGCAAGCTCATAGACACTTACTTAGCTGCAAACCCTGTTTTTCTCTCAACAATGTCCTTTGACTCTTCTCTCCTAAGGGCTATTGTATTTGTGATATTGAGAGACAGATGAACACCTGTGATGCCTAGAGACATAACAACCCTCATGGAAAGCAATCTGTGAGTCGAAAACCAAAACAAACTTGAGGATTTACTTGCAACATACCTGTGTGAATGATCATGAAGTTTGCGCAATTTCTGCCGGGAGGTCAGGAGACTGACTGCCAAAACTATGCAAGGCATAGTCCGGGCTGTCAGGTGGCTGACTGACTACTGGAATTGTGCAATGCATAGTCCAGCCTAGCCTACTTAGGACTGAAATTGTGCAATGTGCAATTTCAGTTAGTAGTGACATGTAACCATCAAACTGCATTGCATAGTTTCTGGGGACAGTAGGACACTACCTCCAAGAATTGTGCAATGCAAGCCTGGAGGTTAGTGCTGGGTTAGACTTACACAATTTCTGGAGGGAAGGCAGAGCCTTCGCTTTTGGAAATTTGAAGTGCTAGCCGAGAAAGGTGTAGTCTGGGCCAAGGCAACCTAGAATGGGCGACCGGTAACTGAAAACGTGAGAAGTCTGAATGCATGATGAAATAAGTGAAAACAAGAGTGAATGATCATACATGCAAACAATAGGTGTTTGACTCAGAAAATGGGAAAACATGCATGTGTGTGAAATGAGTCACTGCAACAACGACCATTCGTGCAAAAACAATGTCATACAGGTGACAATAGTGAGATGCGAACGAAAACTGAAACAGTGCTTCTACAAGCTAACATACATCAAAATGACAACAAGCACTCACTGAAATCAAGCAGACAACACTCACACGAAGCGAAACACAAAAATTGATAGAAAATTAACGCGAGACATGAAAAGCGGGCTTACCCCAAAACAACAGAGTTGAATGTGCCGATGACTCCTAGATGCAATGTGCAACTTGAGGAATGATCTCTGTAGTGTTCGGTTGATGAATTTTGATAAAATCGAGGTTGTGACGTGCATTCCACAAATCTAGGAAAAGCGACACTTGGCGGGAGGTTTCTGAAATGATCCTTGCATGTAACATCCAACTCCCAAAAATAGATCCTTGAATCAAGGGATGCCTTTGGATGATTGTCACACGGAATCTGTCAAGGGTGCGGACACGACTGACCTTCCTAGAAGTCTAAGACATTCTAATGACAAACAAGACAAAAAGGAGTGATCTTTCTCTAAATACACCTTTTACAACATGAAAACTACAAGTGTTTAGGCTTACCTTATTCCAAAACGCTGTTGTTGAAGTCCGTTCTTGACGATCCGGATGAGCTCCTCCTTCAAGTCAATTCCTGCAACCACAAACAATCAAACAATTACCAAGCACTTGCATTTCATATAATAAAACATATATCCAACATGCAGACCAAGGAACACATGAAATAACTCATTAACACAAGCTATTGAGAAAAATAAACCAGTTTGTATTAATAACGAAACAAAGAAACTCTTACAACCTGGCCTTGGTGTTGTGCAAGTTCCTCCCAGGGTCCATCAAGGGTTTTCCTCTACTTTGACAAAGCTCACCCTCTCCCAAGTAGAATCAAGTGAAGACAATCTCTCCTCACAAAGGCTCTAATGGAAGACCTAAATCCTGCAGCATTTACCCAAAGAAAATGTATAGCTCCAACCTCCTTTCCTTCTGGCTCAATGCCTTTATTTATAGTGCTGTAAAGAGGTTATTCAGGTCCACTATCAATGGGATCATCCTCCTCTATGGGTGGGATAGCTCCCTTATTGATGGGATAAGTTCCCCCTTAATAGAGATACATGAACCAACTGGAGGCGCATCCATTTCATCAAACCGACCTCTAGAATGTTCTAGAAGTAACCACAAGTAACTTTTTCAAGATAAAACTCGCGCATTTTGCCTTTTACAGAGGGACGCACCTGTCCCTTAACATACAGAGCGTCCATGGACGCAGATTTTGTGAACAAGGTCCGCGTCCCCGCAGGTAAGACTAGAGAGAACCTGCGACCCCAGAGATAAACATAATTTTTACAAGACTTTCTCTCTTCTTTGAGTTTGAGATGGATAACAGAGGCATGAGACTTGCCTAAGAGGGTAGCATGACTGTTGATTTGAGCCATACTAACTGTAAGTAGTCAAGGTGACATTTTTTAGTGTAACAATGATGCCTTGTGAGAAGCAATCCATGCATGAAAATCAGTTTTGTTCGGTCCCGGAGAGAATTGGTCAACCTGAAGGCACATGCATTAGTCTGTGAACCTAGGATGAAAATCTACACAGTTTCTGGGCTGAGCAGAGATGGCTATCCCAGAGGGATTGTGGAATTTCTGGGAGGAACAGGTGATTGTCTCCCAGGATAGCGCAATTTCTGGGCTGAGTAGTTGTCCTAGGTTAGACTTCACATTTTTCTCGAGGAATCCTGTCTGACTGCATTGTGCAATTTATGAGCCCAACAGGCTGCCTTGCTGGATTTTTGTAATTTCTACTAGCTTCTGGGCTGGTTGTCCTAGAGGGATTGCACAATTTTTGGGAGGAACAGGTGACTGTCTCCCAAGATTTCACAATTTCTAGGTCGAGGACTTGTCGTAGGATGAATTGCGCAATTTTGAGAGGAAGATTATCAGGAAGAATTTCTCAATTATGGAGCCCAGCTGGTTTTGTGAAGGTTCTGGAGGTAAGGCTAGTTCCATTGCATAATTGCACAATTCCCAGAGGGAGGCTCTCAACCAGCCACTGACACTAAGTCTGAAAAGCAGCCCATGAAGGGGGTGGAACAAACTTGCATGCACAGGCTAACAAGACTCTATGAAATAGCTGAAGCTTATATGCTTGACAGTGCAAGACATGCTGTTGAGGATGGTCGGTAGGAAGGCTCCAAAATGAAGCTAAGGTAAAATTTTTGAGGGTTGTTGTAGCCGCTACAACAACAAGGTAACTAACTGAACAATTTATGTGATTCAAAAGGATATTTAGTGAAGTAATAATTCTTTTCCATGCTAATAAGAATTTGTTATTGACAATTATATTCAACCATTTAGGCTAGTGTATTTATAATGGACATCATCATACAAGGTTTCTTGAAATTATAGGAGGGGGAAAGGGAAATCTAGAAGGTGAAATAAATGAAACTTTCAGCTTGATTCTCGGTGAAAAATTGTCCTAGTCCTAATTTGAAGTCTCATCGAATGAATTTGAAGCTATACATGATGAACTAAATATAAATTTACCATAATGTAAATATATAATACTATAGGTATTAGTTCCTTGATCACAACAGGATATACAAATTCAATTTTTTAATGAAAAAAGAAAGAAAGTATTCTCCTCTTGAAGGCTTTCCTTTACTGACTATAGTCCATGTTTTACTTATCAAATTTTCATTGTAAGCAGGTGCATTGTCGGTTGAAGCCAATACCCTTAATTTTCTTATTGTAAAATGGCCAAACTTGAGAGGGTATTAGAGTTACTAATACTTTTATACTATCTACCGTTGATGACATAATGAAAATCAACAAAACCACTCTTGTTGATATCAAAATATATCTACACCATGCACATGAGATGGTTAATTTTCTCCAACTTGAGTCACATCTACAAAGTATGAGCTATAGCAGAAAAGTTGTGATTCTGAACTGGTTTCTATTCAAAAAATCTTCTTGTTTGAGCCTAACTCCTATCAGCAGTTAGAGGTTAATCAAAATAATGAGTCCATTTCACGAGAAGATTTGGATAAAGATATAGAGGTTCATCTTGCACTTCCCAAGCCCATCATTAGACTTTGGGAAGAATTTATTAACAACATGAGCAAAACCGGCCTTGGATATGACAAGGATTTGTCCTTTCATATTCTGGACAATTCCAAGCCCATCCATTTTCATAGTGTTGGGTTTCTTCAGGATGATTCATTTTTACTTTCTCCCATTCCACAACCACAACAAATTGTTTGATGCCAACATTATGATTAGGTTAGCCATTTGAAAGATCAATGTTTTAATATTCATCCTTGTGAGCATTATGGTAAGCACACTCATCATTCAAACAAATGTTGCAGAAACAAGACTCCTATAAGAATGAAGATTCACCTTGGATGGATCACTTCTTTGCAATGGTCTTCAACAACCAAGAAGATATATCAGTCATACCACAAAATTTGTTCTCGAGTATTGACTAGTCTTGTAGTGAAGATTTCTTAATCTTCTCACCTTGTATTTAACAAGGGGGAAATTGACATTCAATTAACAACTTCAAATATTCATCAAGAAATCATTCATCAAGAAAGATTGAGCCACAACCTAAACCAGAGGCAGTTTCCAGAGCCTAAATCCAAAGTTAGTAAGAGTCTGTTTCAAAGTTTCAATTGGAGACAAAATCCTGCTCCATGAACATGCCTTTTTTTCTTGGTGTCCTACCTTAAGCCACCAATTGCAAAAGACTTCAGTTTCTGATACATCAATTTTTGGTCATCTTCAAACCATTATCAAGGAGCACTTCCACTAGCAGAAGACTTCAACTTCTAGCCTTATATCGAATTGTTCCAAGAACTGCTTCAAACTTTAGTTCCATAGTTGGTGGTCACCCTTAGACCACCACTAGTGGAGACCTCTAGTTCCCCCATTTGGTTTGTGGTTTTCCATAAACCACCATTTGAGAGAGCTCATTCAACCATTAGTTGCCATGCATTTTTGCATTTTATCTCTCTTCTTAGACTCATGTTAAAATTGGCAACTAGGTCCAAATTCCACCTTGGGACAACTCATTTGATGAAGATGATGATTGCATTAAATTCCTTTTCTTGAGAGGACCAAAATTGATATAAAGATAATCCAATTTGGACAAGAAGAAGTGTGTTTTTGAATTTATGCCCACACATGTGCAAATTGTTCAGGTCGACCACATCATCATGTAGGTTCATGAAGACCAATGTACATGACTCTTCACCCGTAATGACTTGTATAAATACAAGTGCCCTCTCACCTTATTTTGCATTATCATCACTCATACATTCTTCTCTCTCATTCTCTCATTCATTCGTACAACATTGGGCATTCATTCTCTCTCTCACATGTGGCACAAGGAGGATGAATTTCTGAACATAGTTACAGGGCCAAAAAATTTAGACTTTTCTGCAGTTTGACCAGCATTGACCAGCGTTGAATTTGACATTTGGGCATCCTTTGACTTTGATTTTCAGGGTGATTTTCTGTCTCAGCATGCCATATTTTTGGGCACATAAACCAAGGAAAAATGAGGATTCTGACTTGATTTGACCACAAACATGTTTGACCATAAGGTTGACCAACTTTGACTATAGTTATGTTCACTATTTTGGGATGAATTTGACCAACAAGGAAGGCCAAATTTAACTAAGTTTGACCAAGCTCAAGGAGGCAAGTTTGACTACTGTGTTGACCATTTTTTACTTTCCGGTTAGGGTTGAGTTTGAAAACAATTGACTTCCAAATTGACAGGGTTGTTTTGACTACGATTTGGAAGTTAATTTCTCTCTTTATTGAACATTTGATATAATAATAAGAAGATTTGATTAAATGGTTTTCCCCACATTGGGTTTTTCCTTGGCATCCGCCAAATCTGGTGTCCTCTTGTCTTGTCTTGTCTTTTTCATTTTGTTTCATGTTCTATCTACTTTTACTGTCAATGTGATTAATGGTTAATGTGATTGCTATTGGAAATATAAATTGAAATTGTCATTGGGTTGCTAAAGGAGCATTGAAATATCTGTGCTAAGCATAGAACATACCATTGTTAAATAAAATTAACATGGTAACAGAGCCCAGGTGAAGACAAATCCCAAGCAAGAGAGAGAGAAAAAATCACTAAGAGAGATTTGTTGGACAAGACTATTGGACTAATGACTACTACATCTTACTTCAAATCTGAGGATAAGCTCAACAACAAATCTAACTATCATGCATGGAAGATGAATTTGGACTTAGCTTTGGAAGAGCATGATGCCATTAACTATGTGAAGGGAAGAGTGGTGAAGCCTCCTTCAAATGAACATGTTGCTGTGAAGACTAAATACAAGAAAGGTGAGGTCAAATATAAGAAAATTATCATAGACTTCATTTAGAAGCATTTCGTTTCCTATATTTCTAATTTGGAAACATGTAAGGAGATGTATGATAAGCTAGTTGGGATTTTCAAAGTAAACAATTAAAATCAAATCCTCTTTCTCAAGAAAAAGTTGAAGGACATTAAGATGGATAAAGGGGAGTCTATCAAATCCTACTTCATGAGGATCACAAAAATCAAGAATGACCTTCTATCTATTGGAGAAGTTATTGTTGACATGGAGCTCACTCTCATTGCACTTGGAGGCCTTTCGAGATCATGGAGTTTGTTTAACACAACCATTCTCAACAATGACACGATTCTTAGTTTCGATGAATTACTGGTTAGATGCATTCAAGAAGAGACAAGGACGACAGAGAGAGACAAGCCTTCAAATGGAAATGAACCCACTTCCTTCTCCGCTGATGCTAAGAGTAAGAATAATGTTGGTCTAAGAAGAGAAGGTCAAGGATTCAAGCATGGATTCAGAGAAGGAAGAAATGAAAGGCGCTATAATTGCAACAGGTTTGGCCATTATGCTAGAGAGTATCCTCAAAAGAAGGATACTCCAAGGAATGACAATAAAAACAACAAAAAATACAAAGGTAATGGAAATCAAAGGAATAACAGGTTCAACAATAAAGGAAAGAGGAATTCTCTCGCTTCTCAACATGGAAATGGTCAACCTCCAAAAAGGATGAGAAATTCTAGGTATGAAGAAAGTAATGTTGTCGAAGAAAAAAAGTAATTTTATCTTATTTCTGCTCTATCTACTACCTCTCCTTTGGATATTTTGGATCATTGGTTAATTGATATTGGAGCCTCAAGGTACTTCACTAGGTACAAGGAGGCCCTCTCAAATTTGGTTGAAAAAAATACTAATTTGGAGATCATACTTGGAGACAATTCCATCTACCCCGTGAAAGGGATAGGTATTGTCACTCTTCACTTAAATCAAGATCAAACCATTCATCTACAAGAAGTATTGTGTGTGCCCGATTTGAAGAAGAACTTGGTATCTATTTTTGCAATGGAAGAAAAAGGCTTCAAGGTAGCATTTGTTGATGGAAAGGTATGTATTTGGCAAAGAAACCCGAAAGATGCATTTACACTTGGATTTAGGTTTGAAGGTATCTATCAAGTTGGAGGAAGTCCTTTGGGAGCCTTAACTTGCAATACTTCTCTTCAATCTAAATTACGGCACCAGATATTTTCTCACCTTCATTACAAATCCTGACCTATGGTAAGGAATATGGTGACAGGTATGCCCAAGTTCAACATGAATCATAAAGGATTTTTTCAGTGTTGTGCGGATGGGAAACTTACAAGGGGACGATTCCCTTCAAGCGAAATCCAAACTACTGATATTCTTCAATTGGTCCATTCTCACCTATCTAGTATGTAGACTGTAACATCATTTGGAGGATACTTATACTATGCAATTTTTTTGGACGACTTATCTCACAAAACATACATCTATTTCTTGAAGAAGAAGGATGAATTGTTCAAATGGTTTCGTTCTTTCAAAGCCTTGGTGGAAAATCAAACATGGAAGAAGAGAAAAATATTAAGGACCAAAAATGGAACCGAATATGAATCAAATGAATTCAATGACTTTTGCAGAGATGCTAACATTAAGAGGGAGATAACCATTCCATAAACTCCTAAGAAAAGTGGAGTTGCTGAAAGAAAGAATCGAGCAATCATGGAAGCCACTCGTGCCATGCTACATGATCAAGGTCTACCGAAGTTCTTATGGGGAGAAGCTGCAAAAACTGGTGTATATGTTCAAAATAGGAGCCCGCATCAAGCACTATATTGCAAGGCACCTGAAGAAGTTTTCATTGGTAAGAAACCTGAAGTTTCTCATTTTAGAATATTTGTTTGTCCCGTGTATTTTCATGTGCCTAAAGAGAAAAGAAACAAGTTAGAAGCATCAAGGAAGAAACGTGTATTTGTGGGCTATAGTGATAATTCAAAGGCATATAGAATTTATGTTCCTAGACAAAGAGATGTGGAAGTAAGCCAAGATGTCACCTTCGATGAAGACACTGCCCTTAGGAAGGCCATAAATCTCCCCATTCCAAGGAATGATAATGATGATGCTTTCGAAAAATAGGATGAACCTCTAACATATGAGTATATGCCCAATGTTGAAGGCCCGATGGATCCCATTGATCTACCTCTTGGTGATCCCTATACTGCAATAAAAATACCTTTATGGCTCAAAGATACTCTCGAAGATGTTGAAAGACATATTTCTCCAAGAGGGACATTCTCTGAAAGCAAGAAGTTGAACAAGTATCAAGTTTACTTAGTTTCTATGAGTACATTGTTCAATCTAAGCCATGTATGTTCGAAGAAGTTGTAAAGCAGAAAGTCTCAAAGGATGTGATGAATTAGGAATATGAATCTATCATGAAAAATGATGTGTGGGATGTGGTAACTATACCAAAGGACAAGTCCGTAGACACCTCAAAGTGGCTATGCTAAATTAAACATGGACCTGATGGGAGTGATGAAAAATAAAAGGCCAACTTCGTTGCTCGAGGATTCTCTCAAAAGGAAGGAGTTGACTATGACAAGATATTTGCACCGGCTTCCTGATATACCACTATTTTATCGATTATTTCTCTTGATGCCTCTCAAGTATGGAGCTTACATCAAATGGGCATTAAGAGTGCTTTCTTGCATGGCTCGCTTAAGGAGGAAGTTTACTTGGAAAAAATTTAGGGGTTTGAAGTACAAGATCGAAGGACACAACTATGCAGGTTAAAGAAAGCCCTCTATGCGTTGAAGTAAGCCCTAGGGCTTGGTATGAAAGGATTGATAGTTATTTTATGAAGATGGGATTTACAATAAGTCATGTTAATCCTAACCTATACTCCAAGGTTGAAAAGGACATGCCTCTCATTTTCGGTCGTTTATGTAGTTGATCTCTTTTTGATAGGTGTAGGCCCTCTCATTTATCAATTCAAAAGGGAGTTGGATTCTGAGTTTGAGATGAAGGACCTAGGTCTGATGCACCACTTCCTAGGCCTAGAGGTCTGGAAAAAGCAAGGTGAGATTTTCCTTTCTCAAGGAAAATACATTGTGAAGTTGCTAGAGAGATGTGGGATGATGAATTGTAAGTATTATTCTACTACGATGGAAATCAACTTTAAGAAAATATGTTGAAGTGTTGCTGGGATCGAATTGGAAAACCCTTCCGAGTATCGAAAATTTGTGGGGGGCCTAATGTTCTTGGTAAACTCCTCACCATATATATGCTTCAATGTGAATACATTGAGTCAGTTTATGGTCGAGCCTCATCACATACATTAGATTGCTGCTAAGAATCTCTTGAGATATCTCTATGGCACAATCAACTATGGACTGAGATACATTGTCGGTAATTTGAGGCTACATGGATATAATGATGCTAATTGGGATGGAAGTGTGGTAGATCATAAGATAACATCTAGATGTTGCTTCTTGGATGAGAAGGAAGAAGAAATCAGTTTCTCCAAGCACCGTCGAGGCTGAATACATTGTTGTTAGTATGGCCTATTGTGAATTTGTTTGGTTGAGGAAGATCTTTAGTGAGCTATTTGAGCATGTGTTGGATACCATCATGATATACTGCGATAACCAGAGTGGGATTATCCTTTTAGAGAATCTTGTGTTCCACAACCACTCTAAGCACATTAATATTAGGTACCACTTTATCTGGGATATGGTACAACGGGGAGTAATAAGGATCCAACACATCATGACTGATGATAATTTCACATACATCCTCATGAAGCCCTTAGGGAAGGTCAAATTCTTAGCCTTTTGAGAGATACTTGGAGTCATGGAAAGACCCTCCCATGAGGGTCCCGCTTGAGTTGGACAATGAGCTCTCAGAGCTCTTACGAGCTTGGGGTACCTCTTGGAGCTATGAGAAACCATAGGGTGAGTGGTTCTCCTTTCCCTATTTGGTGCATTGCGTACATGGAGAGTGGTTCACCTTACCCTATGATACCCCATGATGACATGTGTGTAGGGTGAGTGGTTCACCTCCCCCTATGATTTACATATGCATAGGATGAGTGGTTCACCTTTTCTTACTGATGCCCCAGCATACGTCCCACCTATGTAGTCCGAGACTCATGGGAAGTACCTCTCATCTGGCCAATGAGTTGGAAAAGTGGATAGGGACCATAACACTACCGATGGATGCATAATGTATTGCCATACTCCATATGTCTAGGATGCATGGTGTCTCACAACTACTTGATCTGGGATCAAGACTGACTTTTGTCAATGGAGAGTTTTAAGGTCTTGTGACTCATTCTCGATCAACTCTTCTTCATTATTTATACCAATGGTTATTAGAGCAGAGATCAGATGAGATACATATATGGTTCATGATGACAAGATGGCATAATGATCAATGATGATGGATGAATTGACAGGTGGAATTCTCCCTAGTTGAGAGGGAGTGTTAAAATTGGAAACTAGGGCCAAATTCCACCTTGCAACAACCCATTTGATGGAGTTGATGATTGCATCAAATTCCGTTTTTTCGCGAGGACCAAAATCAATATAAAGATCATCCAATTTGGACAAGAAGAATTGTGTTTTTGAATTTATGCCCACACATGTGTAAATTTTTTAGGTTGGCCACACCTTCATTAGGCTCATGAAGCCCAAAGGACATGACTCTTCACCCTCAATGACTTGTATAAATACAAGTGCGCTCTCAGCTCATTTTGCATCATCACTCATACATTCTTCTCTCTCCTCTCATTGGTTCATACAACATTGGCAATTCTCTCTCACACGTGTGGCACAAGTAGGACAAATTTTTGGACAAAATTATAGGGTCAAATTTTTTTAGACTTTTCTACAGTTTGACTAGTGTTGACCAGCATTGACTTTGACTTTTTGGGCATCCTTTGACTTTTTTTTCCAAGGTGATTTTCTGTCTTAGTAGGCACAATTTTTAGGCATAGAAATCGAGGAAAAAGGAGGACTTTGACATGCATTGACTGTGGGCTTGTTTGACCGTAGGGTTCTATTTAGGATGACCAACTTCGACTGTAGTTTTGTTGATGGTTTTGGGATAAATTTTACCAACAAAGAAGGTCGAATTTGACTAAGGTTGACTAAGCTCAAGGAGGAAAGTTTGACTATTGTGTTGACCATTTTTTACTTTCTTGTTAGGGTTGAGTTTGACTATAGTTGACTGTAAAAATGACAAGGGTTATTTTGACTGTGATTTGGAAGTTAAATTTACTTTTGTACTCTCTCTCTCTTCTAGACATTTGATATAACAAGAAGAAGATTTAATCAAAGGGTTTTCCCCTCACATTGGGGTTTTTCCCCGACATCCACCAAATTTGGTGTCCTCTTGTCTTGTCTTGTCTTCTGCATTTTGTTTCATGCTCTATCTAGTTTTACCTTCACTGTGATTAATGGTTAATGTGATTTCTATTGGAAATCTAAATTGAAATTTTCATTGGGTTGCTAAAGGAACATTGAAGTAATTGTGCTCAACATAGAACATAGGTTCCTTGTTCACTAAAATTAAGAACTCATATACACCCCTTTGGATTAAGGGGGGGAATGTTAGGCACCTAATCCATTAGGGTTCTGGTGGATGGTTATTGCATGTCCAAGAAAGCTTGGAAGTTGAATCCAACAATTTTTATGTTATATTTAGATGCACATCATTCTTAATATAAGTTGAATTCATATTCCAACATCATCTTTTATATTATATCTAATGTTTAGTTGTGATCAATTTGAATATAAAGGTCTGACAAGAATTTTGGTTCTCAGATGTGTGTTGCATGTATATTATTGAGTTTAAATATGGATTGAGTTCTTGCTACTATGGATTTGTTGGTTGTTATACCTAATTATATAAATGTATAGAAAATGGACATATATTTTGTTTGTTTCTCGTTAAAAGTTTTTTATGCATAATCGTTGTATGACTATGCAAATATGAGATCCTTGTATAACTTATAATATTTGCATATCCGAAAACATATACTACTTTTAATTCTCTACTTTCTTTTTATAATTGCATTGCTTTAGTTCATATGTAATTTAAATAATCTGGTCAAATTCCAAAGAAAAATAAATCATTTATTACCTTTTCTTAATTTATTTATCACAACCTCATTATTTAACATTTACACCCAAGTCTAAATATTTGGGTCTTTTTTACAACATGATTATAGATTAAGGACTTTGAATTCAGTAACGTTGTGCATATTACTAGAACTTACTCTTCTACCTCCACACATGCGTTACTTTTGCACATGTGTTACTTCCGTATGAAATTTAGCCCCGCACATGCCTTTATTCCATAGCCTTTGCAACACATGTGTGACCATTTATGTAAAAAAACAGAATTAAAAGTAATAATAAAGAACATAATAGGTGTCTTGTGTTTGGAAAGACAGAGAAATAAAATCGTGGAAAAAGGACATATATTCGAGACTATATGTGTTCTTATTAATAAAAATACGGTCACTAGACTTGTTTCAAGTGAAAATTTAATTAAAAATGTGAACATTGATGATAAAATGTGCTTTATTTTTTGTTTACAAAGCATTTATTTTCAATGTTTTTCAAGTTGAATCATATCTTTTTGGCTTTTTTTGTGCTTTGTTTTTCCTCTACTGACATGCATTTGTTAGTTTTTATGTTTCAAGTTACATGCATTTCGTTTCTTTAACAATGCACATGTGTTTTTTTATGTGTTTTAGGTTACATGCATTTAGGTGACTTAACAATTTGCTTCAATGAAGTATGAAGTGACGATTTAGGTAACAATAATACAGTAACATGAACTATGAAGTAGAAATTATGTTAACATTAATACAATATAGTCGTAGTGCAATTGCATAGTCCATTAATCATGTAACAAAGGAGACAAATTGACAACTACATCCTATTTTTATGTTACTTGGTAAGACCATTTGAAGTGAGATATTTTTTCAGGGGCCCGAGAAACACACTATAAAACTCTTGCAACACAATGTCAAATTTTCGGTTATCGTAAGACTTTCCCATCTCTCGCTTCCTGTTAACTGTGCCCTGCTCTCTTGTTATTAAGGTGTAAGTCTTTACACGCAGTTCTACATCGGGTTACAAATCGTTTTGTTAAATGACATGAAAGCCCATATCTCACGGCTCCTTTTAGCCAGTGACCCTCAACAATTTGAAATCATGCACTATGAGTTTGTCTTAGGGAATGAGTATTATAGTGGCATGGCCTTAAAATCAATGTTTATCTTATCATGTGTTATAATATTAATTAATTTTATTAATAATAAAATGTCATTGTTGTGTTCATTTTTTATATATATATGAATTGTCTTTCTTCCACACAGGCTTTAGCTACATACAACTTATATATTTTTCAAAATGGTTTGCTACGAATTTTCTAGTGAAGCAATCTATATATTTTGAGTCAAATTCCATGTGTGCAGAAGAAGGCTTGTGTCCCTTACTCCATACACACATTGCTCCCGCATACTCTTTCTCATGCACATTTCCCTTCTTCCACACATCCTTTATTTCACTCACAACCTCATCTCCGCAGAACTCTCGTTACACACAACTACTTAGAGCACTACAAAGGTGAATCTCAAATGACTATATTTTTATCATTTTATTCATTAAACAGTATGGTTATGTAAATTGTGAGTCATATTCAAATGATGAGAATGATTTTGAAACTAGTTCTACTAAATTTGATTATATTTAAGTGAGTTGGCTTAATAATATAAAAAAAATTAAAGGTTGACATTTAATTTCAAAATAGTTATGCTTTTTTTTTTCCATTTAAATTTAATTCAATAATTAAAAATAATGTCACATTAACAAGTGTCATATGAAATGACTTATGGTTTTTTGAGCATGTGGTAATGATAAGTCATAGTATTGGCCCATGGTATTGTAACAAATGCCCATCATAAAATAGGAGTAAATCTCAATGGTTAGAAATCTTGTTACATGTATCTTTTAAAATATATAATTGTAAATATCTATAGTTAAGAGTCTTTTTATTACATGTTTGTTTTAAAATGTATATGTGTTATTATTATAAAATAAAATTATAATTTAGTTAATTTATACAAATTTATATCTATATATATATATATATATATATATATATATATATATATATAAAGTTTTATAAAGTTTCATCCCTATAAACTAACACAATTACATTTGTTATATAATTGAAAAGGAAGAGCTACTTTGCTACTGCTTCCTTTTTTATTAAATAAATCATTTTTCCATTTATTTAGTATATAAACTAATCTAAAAAAATTCGAAGTTACAAGGAAAACAACTTCCCTTGTTATTAACTAAATCATTTTCCCATTTATTTATTATATAGGTTAATCCAAAACTAATAATCGAAGTTATAAGGGAAACAATAACTGCTTAAAATCAGTAAGCTTAAGTCGATTGCAGATTCCCCAAATATTCGGGAATCCGAGGACATGGGCACGGTCAAAAAATTGACCACGCCCATGTCTATCAAATTCCCGAATATTCAGGGAATTTGCAATTGACTTAAAAATGCCCAAGTAAAATTGGTTTTTTAATTATATATATAAACAGGTGAAGGTGAAGGTGATGCATCGCGAACCTATTAAAGCTACAAAAAAAAATTCTATTTCTTATATAATTGAAAAGGAAGAGCTACTTTGCTACTGCTTCCTTTGTTATTAAATAAATCATTTTTCCATTTATTTATTATATAAACTAACCTAAAAAAATTCGAAGTTACGAAGAAAACAACAACTTCCCTTGTTATTAAATAAATCATTTTCCCATTTATTTATTATATAGGCTAACCCAAAAGAAATAATAATCGAAGTTGGGAAGGAAACAATAACTGCGTAAAATTGGTTTTTTAATTATATATATAAGCAGGTGAAGGTGATGCATCACGAACCTATTAAAGCTACAAAAAAATTCTAACAGTTAACTTTGTTGCTGGCTCTCCAATAACTGACTTTATAATCAGATTTAAGATGACGTTCGAAAAGCCCCATGGGCTGGCATTAAGAGTACAGCCTGTATGTTCTTGAATCATAGGCCTTAACAAATTTGGAAGGAAATTGAAATCTACTTACAGAACCAGATTTAACACAATGTAAATGTGACACCATACAGAGATGGTGAAAGTCCTACAGACTTTGAGGTTACAGTTTCATGGTCACATGACCCTCGACGCCTAGGGCATGACCTAATTCACGATATTTTAGTGGCTTGGCATTCGATGATATGAGCCTCTCGTCGACTCAGATTCAACCACGTCATCAATCCGTCCAAAGCGGCCTCTTGAGTTCCGTCTCTAAAACGATCGGACGTTGTCAAAAGGAAGGAGCGACCCGGAACGAACCGATCCATATTCATATAAAGGTTTTTTTGTCACCGACTGCGGCGCTGTCAAACTAAGGAGCGGCCCGGAACGAAGCAATCCATATTCATACAAAGATTTTCTGTCACCTAATACTTCAAACAACTTTATGTCAGCGTCTAATGAATGCCTCGTTGAATCAGGATCCTAATTTTCCTTGTTCACTCGGGTACGCTTTGCCATATTCATACTACTCCGCAAAAGATGAAGACACCAGCGCAAAACAAGCAACAACCATCCATGACGAAACAAAAGTCCGCACCGTTTAGGTTGCGGGCATTAATTGAATCATGAGGGAGTTGTTTATACGAAAGCAAGTTTTATTATTAATTTTGGTTTTTTGAGTTCTGGTGTTTGGAGTCTATTTACAGTGTTATTTTTGAGGAATTCGAATTTGGGTGTATATAATTTTGTCTTGGAGTCCCAGACTTGTGAAGACCATACTTTCTTACCACAATCTAGGAATATTCATGTAATGAATCACTATTCCACTTACTTCTGAATTATGAGGGAGTTGCTCTACATTTATTTTGGCTGAGGAAATCAAATTTAAGTGTATATAGAAATCAAATTTAGACGTATATAGTCTTGTCTTGGAGCACAAAACTTATGGAGACTACACCTTCCCACTATTCATGTGACCAATCACTATTCCCTCTAACTAGATATTCTTTTTTGATCTGGCTATTTTTTCTATGTAGGGTGACCATAGGGCGGGGCAATCCCACATGACTTACGTCTGACTGTTTGTGAATACGACGAAAGCAATCAAGTACAACCAAGCTATTTCTCGTGAGCGATGAACTGGGCATACGGCTAATTTCAGAGAAAATCGCTCAGTTTCCGACATTATTTTGGGGAAGCGTTTTGTCTCGCATTTGACAGATGAAATTTCAATATTTTCAACTCTAAAGTTTCTTTATTTTAAAACTACAATTTTAATATGGTTAATATGGCTGTACCTTCACCTAAATTTACGAGAATTTGAATTTACACAAGGGGTTGGAATTATAATATTTATTCCCCAATTTTTGTTAAAAACAGTGAATGGAGAGAACACTATTCAAACACTGATTTTACAAGATTATTTGAAATTTTTTTGCCCGGATTCCAGCCACTTTTGGCCATCCAGGCAATTCCTCCCCCGGTAGCCATTAAAATTTACACAACTGGATGAATTAGTAATTATTTGTTCCCCGATTTCTGATAAAAACAGTAGATGGAGAATGATTCACTTGTCAGCAACTTTGGTGTTTAATTAATATTTAAATGACCATAATTATATAAAAATACAGAAAATCAAAATGCAATTGTGAATTTTCATTTTTTTTTTTTAATTTAGTTTTATATTCTTTTAATAATTTAAAATAAAATTATAATTTAATTGATTTTAATTTAGATGTATGATTAATTAAATATTCTAATGTTTCTTACAAATTTATATGCATGAATATTTAACAAATTTATATGTATCAATATGTATCAGATATTTAATTTATATGGTTATGATGATTAATAATTTTTTTTTCAAATTATACACCATTTTATTTAATAGTGAAAAAAATATATTCCCTTTGTTAAAATCCCTTACATATTAGCACTAATAAATTTTGTTTTTAAGTTACACCAACATTTTTATTTATTGTTTTTTACCTATCGTTAGGTTTATTTTCACTATTACCAAATCTTTAGCTCACGCTGAGATTTTAACCTCAAATGTCATGATACATAACATTTCATTACCAAGGAGACAACCAATTGGGTTGTCTCATAGAAACTTATACTAACATATATATGCTAATAATATAAATGATTAATTTAATTTAATTTAAGTAAAAGATAAAATAATTATTATCTTTTTCATATAAATTCAATTTTCTCTCAAAAATAATATACTAAACTTGATTAATTTAATTTAATTTAAGTAAAGGATAAAATAATTATTATCTTTTTCATATAAATTCAATTCTCTCTAAAAAATAATATATCTAAATTTTGACTATATCCTAGACTCATTGTTGGAGACTTAAAACTTATAATGTCTAAAATCCTCAATGCCTCTCGTGTTGGAAAATGTAACTATTTTCGGCCTTCGTAACTATCATTATACTCTTGTCATTATGTATACTTTATGTTACAAGCTAAAGAAGAAAGAAAAATATTATTTTCAAGCATGGGTCTCTTGCTCCATTTGAATGGCCTTCTAGGAAAAGCATGCATTCCATGCTTTTAGGGTTTTTCAAGTCAAGAAAATACATATCTTGAGTCAAGAGAGTCATTATCATTTGTATAAGACCTATTTGGGCAAGTTGTAACATGTAAAAGAATTTATTTTTGAGTCTAGAAAGTCAAAATGACCTCCAAGATCAAGTTGTCCCTACCAGTGAAAAGCCAACCTAAGAAAGGGCTATTCAACCTCATGAGAAGCACATATATAGAAGGAGCGTTGACCTCATTAACACAAACTTCAACAATTTAATCTAAAGCAAAAAGGAGGAAAGAAGAGTGAAAGTCAAAGAAGAAAGTCAAAATAAAAGAAGAAACAAGAATTTGAGATTTTGATCCTATTTATCTCTCACATGTGTGAAATTAGGGTTTTTGGGAAGCTGTTGTAGGGGTCGAAATTTTTGAAATCACTGCAAGTTCAAAATTTTGTGATTAGGGGCCGAAAATCTAGAAGCTATTGTAGGGGTCGAAATTTTTGAAATCACTGCAAGTTCGAAATTCTGTGATTAGGGGCCGAAAATCTTAGTTTGAAGCATATTTGAAGGGTTTGACTTAAGTTGACTTTGACTCATTAAATGATTATTTCTTGGAGGGCCGACTTGGTGCTTGGAGGAGGTCTTTAGTTTGGTGTTTGGATCTTGGATTTCTCATTTGAATTGATTCCAGAAGAACCAAAGAAATTATTAGTGGGTTTTCACTTTGGAGGGATTTTGCCTTGGCTTGGAGCCTATATTTTGTGTCCATTGTCTTTTATGATCTTCCTAGTTTATGCTCTTCATAATTGTTTGATGAAGAGAATCTAATAAAAAAATAACCTAACGAAAATTCACAAGAAATTATTAAGGATAAGGAGAATTTTTTAAATAACTACCCTACTTGATTCACCAACATGGTATCTGAGCTAAGGTGAAGAGAAGGTAGCTTAAGATCATCTTGTTAGCATAAGATAAGGTTGCTTACCAAAAAGCACACAAGGAAGAGCATAAATAAGAAGACCCATCATCTCAATAAGGGTCAAGCTCTCATTAAAGGAAGACAGGTTGCTCTAGTATAGTCAATCATCTTGAAGAAGAACATCTATCTCTTTCTCTCTTGAAGGAAGGACATCTTTGAAGTTTCTTGAAAGAATCAAGATAGTTGAAGGAATCATCTATATTGTTCTTCATGTCTCAACCTACAAATCAAATCAATTTATTTAGCAAGGAAAGCAACAAGCTCTTTAGATCCGCAAACTTCTTAGCATGGAAGAAAATAATTGACTTAGTGCTTACAAAAAATGAAGTCATGGAATATGTTCTTGGAGAATTTATTCAAACAAACAAAGAGATGACTCAAGAATTAACAAGATATAAGAAGGGAGAAGTGAGGGCATAAAGGATTCTTATTGAACCCATAAAAGATCATCTCATTCTCTTTGTTGCTGATTTGAATACATCTAAATAAATCTATGATAAATTGGTGAAATTGTACTCTATTAGTACATTGGGTTAGAAAATATCCTTGAGGAATCAACTATATAGAACAAGGATGTAAAAGCATGAAAATATGACCCCATATGTTATGGGGATCTCAAAATTGAGGGACTAATTGCAAGGGCTTGGGGAAGTCATTTCTGATTCAAAGATGATTACTTGTGTACTAAATGCTTTGCCACCTAAATGTAGCAATTTTGCAACTAGTGTCTACTCAAGAAAAGATACTACTCCCTTTGATGAAATATGGGCTCAATGTATCTTGGAAGAAACAGGGATAAAGGCAAGGATGAAATTGAATCAAATGAAAAGACTCAAACATTTGTTTTAAAATACAACAAGAAGAAAGGGAAGTTTGGAAGTCCAAAGGAAAAAAAGATATGTCCAAGATACAATGTTATGGGTGCAATTCATATTGACATTTTAAGAAGGATTTTCCAAACAATCATCACAAAAGAAAAACAACAAAAGAAAAGAGAGAAGTGGAGCTCAAGAAGATGAAGAAAAGGAAGAAACTGAGAAGAAGTCGAAAGGTGAATATCCCAAGGATATATATTATTGAAGGAAGTACGATATCTATCAAGTTCCTTTGCAGTTTGTCTTTCTTTTACTAGAAAGTAGAAGTTAGAGTAAGCATGAATAATTGCATTCTCTAGAAGAAGTCTTGGTTTTTGTGAAGCATGGCATCATAGAAGGAAGCATATAGAAGATTTAGAAGCTACATTCTCAAATTTGTTTGGAAGAAGTAATCTATCTCGTAAGAAAGAAAATATTTGGATAATCTTGCACATCATAGTTCATCCAAGAATTTTCTAATATAATACTAGAAGTATTCGTCTTGCAAGGATCACCATGATCCTCCAATGAGAACCATCATTTTAGGAAGGCTCTTTAATATTTGGAAGAAGCATTATGACTACTATACTCCAACTAGTATGGAAACAATAGTCTTGAAGGATGAAGGGATATAGATGGTTGAGTTGGAGTATGAAAGGCATAATTGAAGCCTTTCTCCTCTTGAAGAAGGAAGCTTATCTTTGACAAGGATAGAATCAAGCTCATTCAAAAGAAGGACAACTAAATGGTTATATGGAAGAAAAGGTATGCTTATTGTTAGAAACTTTTCTATAGGAGGTAGAATCCATGTTTACAAGAATCTTGTAGAAAGAGTTGGTCATAAACAAAAGCATGATAAGTCTTCCATGTGGTTACTCGATTCTGAAGTAGTTTAATGGATAAATATCAAGACTCTTCCACAAGAAAGCATGATTTAGAAATGATGATTTTGATCAACATCATATATGGAAGAGCACAAGACAATACATTTCCAAGGATCAATAGAACACGGGGAAGGTTGAGGGAACAAATCCACGTGACAACCAATAGGGTTGCAAGCCAAATCTGTGTAGATATCAAGAGCAGGTCGGGTGGGAGGATGTTACAGTTCAACAAATGTGTGTGCATGTTCTACCACATCATTTTGCGGTGGTGGAGCTATTTGATGAGGTGAAGGCGGACAGTCACTTGCGACAGCAACTGTACCTTCCTGTGATTGTGCAACTCCATCACCGAAGTGTGTTGATTGGGGCTCGGATGATTTCAAGAATTGCGGATTTTTGGATATGTAAATAAGATACTCAAATCTTCCATAGAGAAATTCCCAATCAATTTCATATTCAGCAAATTGGTATGAAAGATTACAAATGTGTGTGTGAAACTATTAAACGGATTCATCGGGTGCTTTTCATAATTTTAGAATTTCTGTATTGAGTGCTTTACGGTTAAAGTGATTGAAAGCATGATCTATATCTACAACCAGATGAGAAAGAGAATGAATATATTTTTCGGGCAGTGTGGCACACCAATGCATGGGGTGCCCTCAAAGCATGTAGACGAACAACAGGCAGGGCATGTATTGTTCAAAGATTCCCTGTCTTTCGCATGAGCCTACAATGTTGACTGTGTTCCTAACCAAGGCTACATAGCCTCCACCATCGTGTGTTTTATGCGACAAGTTAACCCATAGCTCTTCCGAGATTTCGAAGTTGTTCCCATAAGAAATACACTCCGGAAGAGAAAATCTATAGTTAGTCATGACAGATATGTAGATATTCAAAACATATTTTGAGGACTCATCTTATCATCTGGCCCTCCTTCTAGTGCCAAAATGTTGAAGGCACTCAACCTGCCAACAAGCTAGGGGATCTCCTTGGTAAGAAGTCCCAACTAGACCTCAGACCGTTTGGTGTAGGAGTCCCAGTAGTGGGTTGTACGGTATCAACTCGACCCTATTTACGCGTAGAAGCAAGTAATATGTCCCTGTTCGTAGCAGGGGTGTGACATGTGCAACAAGACAAGGAAGGTGCATGAACGATTTTAACACATGGAAAGTGAGGTGAGTGCACCCCTTGGAAACCTGTGGAAGCACATGGCTTGGAAGGGAACACACGAGCAATGATGCAACAAAAACTAGAAAATAAGTAAGCTAACAATCCAAAGTGATGGTTAAGCCAACAACACATCTCAATAAGATTCATAGATACTTATACACAAATATTCCATACATGCATGCGTAAGAAAACATATACATTTATTAGAGTAAACAAGATCACTTAAATACAATAACAATATATGCATGAAACGTGTTGGCTCTGTTATATTAAGAGGTGAAAGTTCCAATGATACAGTACAACCATGAGCAACCACTAGTCTTGATAGTGGAATGTTATAGTCACTGGCGCTTTCTCCTCCAAAGAGATATACTAGCTTTGCACTGTGTAGAAGCTAAGGCGCATTACAATACTCTCCAAGCTTTCTCTAAGATATTCCTATCAGAAGCTTGGCTGACCAAAAGCCTCTACAATCAGTTATGAGGGACTATATATAGCAAAGGGTGGGGTGACCCTTGACATTTCCCTTTGTGACTGTACACCTACCCTCTTGACTCTTCAACTACTCTATGACTATAAAATTCGACTATCGATACTTGGACTTCCACTTTACAAGATGTTACATCCAATCTTTATATGTACCCATGTGAGACAAAATAGGCCTGAGCAAGCCAAGCAAGGTATCACTAACACTAGGATAGTTGTGGTAAGACAAACTCTTCGACATCCTTGTGATGATCAATGGTGGCGAACAGATGCCAAGCTTGGTCGTCCATGATGGTGTCCGTGCGCTCAATGGTGACATCCTACTGAAAGTGAACTCTTGCCTCTATTGCATCTGAGTACAACGATATGGCTCGTCTATCCAACTCGTCTGATATCATTCGCATCATTGTCTTGAGTGCAGCTGGACCAACAACATACTGATTCATTTGGTTGCCTATATTTCTTATTTGTAAACATCTAAGGAGATGTATTATAAGCTTGTTGGGATGTTCAAAGTAAAAAATGAAAATCAAATCCTCTTTCTCAAGAACAATTTGAATGACATCAACATGGACAAAGGGGAGTCTATGCAATCCTACTTCATGAGGACCACACAAATTAAGAATGACCTTGTATACATTGGAGAAGTTATTTCTAACAGGGAGCTCACTCTCATTTCACTTGTAGGTCTTCCAAGATAATGGGATATTTTTAACACAACCATTCTCAAAAGTGACACAATTCCTAATTTCAATGAATTATTGGCTAGATGAACTCAAGAAGAGACAAGGATGATGGAGAGAGACAAGCCCTCAAATGGAAATGAACCCACTTCCTTCTCCACTCATGCTAAGAGGAAAAATAATGTTGGTCCAAGAAGACAATGTCAAGGATTCAAGTAGGGATGCAAAGAAGGAGGAAAAGGAAGGTGCTACAATTGAAACATGTTTTGGCCATTATGATAGAGAGTGACATCACAAGAAGGATACTCAAAGGGATGACAACAACACAACAATAAATACAAAGGAAATGAAAATCAAGAGGGCAATAGGTTCAACAATAAAGGAAAGAGGAACGCTTCCGCTGCTCGATATGGAAATGGTTGACCTCCCAAAACGATGAGAAATTACAGGTATGAATAAAGTAATGTTGTAGAAATACAAAAGTAATTTCATCTAATTTCTGCTCTATCTATTCCATCTCCAATGGATTCTTTGGATCATTGATTGATTAATAATGGAGCCTCAAGGCACTTCAATGGGTACAAAGGAGGCCCTATCAATTTTGGTTGAAAAGAAGACTAATTTGGTGATCATACATGGAGACAATGTCACCTACCCTGTGAAAGGGATAGGTATTATCACTCTTCACTTAAATCAAGGTCAAACCATTCATCTACGAGAAGTATTGTATGTGCCCAATTTGAAGAAGAACCCTATGTCAATTTATGCAATGGAAGATAAAGGCTTCAAGGTATCATTCATTGATGGAAAGGTACATATTTGGCAAAGAAACCCGAAAGATGAATTTACACTTGGATTTAGGGTTGAAGGTCTCTATCAAGTTGGAGGAAGTCCTTTGGGAGAATTAACTTTCAATACTTTTTTCAATCTCAATTATGGCACTGGTTATTTTCCCACCTTCATTACAAAGCCTTACCTCGGGTAAGCAAGATGGTCATAGGTATGCTCGAATTCAACATGAATCATAAAGGAGTTTGTCAGGGTTGTTTAACTGGGAAAATTATAAGCGAACCATTCCCTTCAAGTGAAAGCCAAACTAATGATATTATTCAATTGGTCCATTATGACCTATCTGGTATGTTTCTCATAACATAATTGGGAGGAAACTTATACTATGAAATTTTTTTGGATCTCTTCTCTCGAAAAACATGGATCTATTTATTGAAGAAGAAGGATGAAGAGTTCAAATGGTTTCATTCTCTCAAAGCCTTGGTGGAAAATGAAACAAGGAAGAAGATCAAAATATTAAGGATCGACAATGGAACCAAATATGAATCAAATGAATTCAATGACTTTTGCAGAGAGTCTGACATTAAGATGGAGACAACCATTCCATGTACTCTTGAGAAAAATGGAGTTGTTGAAGGAAAGAATCGAACAATCAAGGAAGCCACTTGTGCCATGCTACATTATCAAGCTCTACCTAAGTTCTTATGGGGAGAGGATGCAAAAACTGTTGTATATGTTCAAAACAGGAACCCGCATCAAGCACTGAATTTCAAGACACCCAAAGAAGTTTTCATTGGTAAGAAAACTGATGTTTCTAATTTTAGAATATTTGGTTGTCCCCGGTATTTTCATGTGCCTAAAGAGAAAAGAAACAAGTTAGAAGCATTTGGGAAGTAAGGTATATTTGTGGGATACAGTGAAAATTCAAAGAGATATAGAATCTACGTGCCTGGACAAAGAGATGTGGAAGTAAGCCATGATGTCACCTTCGATGAAGACACTTCCCTTGGGAAGGCCAAAAATCTCCCCCTTCCAAGGAAGGATAATGATGATGCTATAGAAAAATAAGATGAACTTTTGACAGATGAGCCTATGCTTGATGTTGAATCCCCGATGGATCCCATTGATCCACCTCTTGGCGATCCCTCTACCTCAAGAAAAATACCTTTATGGCTCAAATATACTCTTGAAGATGATGAAAGACATATTTCTCTAGGGGGGACATGCTATGAAAGCAAGAAGTGAAACAAGTATCAAGGGTACTTAGCTGCTATGGGTATTATTATTCGATCTAAGCCATGTACGTCCAAAGAAGTTGTAAAGCACCAAGTCTAGAAGGATGCGATGAATGAGGAATATCAATCTATAATGAAAAATGATGTCTAAGATGTTGTGCCTAAACTGAGGGACAAGTTTATAGTCACCTCAAAATGGCTATACAAAATTAAACATGGAGTTGATGGGAGTGATGAAAAATATAAATCCAGCTTCGTTTCTCAAGGCTCTCTCAAAAGGAAGGAGTTGACTATGACGATATATTTGCACTAGTTTCCCAATATACCACTATCTGATCAATTATTTCTCTCATTGCCTCTCAAAGATGGTGCCTACATCAAGTAGATGTTAAGATTACTTTCTTGCATGGCTCGCTTAAGGAGGAAGTATACTTGGAACAACCTCGCAGGTTCAAAGTACAAGATCTATGGGTTGAATCAATCCCCTAGGGCTTGGTATGGAAGGATTAGTAACTATATTATGAAGATGTTATTTACAAGGAGAGATGTTGATGCAAACCTATACTTCAAGGTTAAAAAGGACATGCCTTTCATTTTGTTCCTTTATGTAGATGATCTCTTTTTGAAACGTACAGACCTACTCATTTATCAATTCAAGAGGGAGTTGGCTTCCGAGTTTGAGATGAAGGACCTAGGTCTTATGCACTATTTACTAGGCCTCGAGGTCTGGAAAAAACCATGTGAGATTTTCCTTTCTCAAGGAAAATACATTGTGATGTTGCTTGAGAGATGTGGGTGCTAATGTTCTTGGTAAAATACTAATTGGATATATGCTTTTTTGTATATACATTGAGTCAGTTTATGGTCAAGCCTTATCACACACAATGGATCACTGCTAAGAATCTCTTGAGATATTTCCATGGCACAATCAACTATGGACTGAGATACACTACCAAGAATTTGAGGTTACATGGTTAGGCTGATGCTGACTAGGATGGAAGTGTGGTAGATCGAAAGAGAATGTATAGATGTTGCTTCTCATTGGGATCTACTTCAATTTCTTGGATGAGAAGGAACCATAAATCAATTTCTCTAAGCACCGTCAAGACTGAATACATTGCTTCTAGTATGGCCTGTTGTGAAGCTATTTGGTTGAGGAATCTCTTTAGTGAGCTATTTGATCATGTTATGGATACCACCATGATATACTGCAACAACCAGAGTGAGGTTCGACTTTCAAATAATCTCATGTTCCATGACCACTCCAAGAAAATTGATATCAAATACCACTTTATCGAGGATATGGTACAACAGGGAGAAATAAGGATCCAACACATTAGGACTAATGAGCAGTTCGCAAACATCCTCATGAATCCCTTAGGGAAGGTCAAACTCTTAACCTTCTAAGAGAGACTTGGAGTTGTGGAAACACCCTCACATGAGGGTCCTACTTGAGTTGGTTGTTGAGCTCTAGGAGCTCATAAGGGATTGGGGTACTTCTTGGAGCTATGTGAGACCATAGGGTGAGTGGTTCGGCTTCCCCTATTGGTGTGTTGTCTATAGGGTTAGTGGTTCATCTTCCCCTGTGATACCTCAGGATAACTTGTGTGTAGGGTGAGTAGTTCAAATTCCCCTACGATTGAAGACACATGTGTGTAGGGTGAGTAGTTCACCTTCCCCTATGATTGATGACACATGTGTGTAGGGTGAGTGGTTCACCTTACCCTACAATTGACATATTCATAGGATGAGTGTTTCACCTTCTCCTATGGAATATGAGTAAGATGAGTGGTTCACCTTCCCCTACTTATGCACCATCATACATCCTACCCATGTAGTCCAGGACTCATGTGAAGTACCTCTCATTTGGCCAATGAGTTGGGAAAAGTGGATAGGGACCATAGCACTACCAATGGATGCATCATGTATTGTCGTACTCCCTATGTCTAGGATGCATGGTGTTGCACAAATACTTGATCTGGGATCAAGACTAACTTTTGTCAGTGGAGAGTGGTAAGATCTTATGACTCACTTTCGATCAATTCTTCTTCATTATTCATATCAATGTTCAACATAGCAAAGATGAGATGAGATACAAAGATGGTTCATGATGACAAAATAGCATGATGATCGATGATGATGCATGAATTGGGAGGTGGAATTATCCCTAGTTGAGAGGGAGTGTTAAAATTGGAAACTAGGGCCAAATTTGACCTTGGGACAACTCATTTGATGGAGATGATGATTGCATTAACTTCCTCTTTTTCGAGAGGACCAAAATTGATATAAAGATCATCTAATGTGGACAAGTATAAGTGTGTTTTTGAGTTTATTCCCACACATGTGCAAATTGTTTAGGTCGGCCACATCATCATGTAGACTCATGAAGCCCAATGGACATGAGTCTTCACCCTCAACGACTTGTATAAATACAAGTGCCCTCTCACCTCATTTGGCATCATCAACACTCATACATTCTTCTCTCTCCTTATCTCACTGGTTCTTATAAAATTCAACATTCTCTACCTCTCACACATGTGGCATATGGAGGATGAATTTCTGGACAGAAATACAGTGTCAAAAATTTCAGACTTTTCTATAGTTTGGCTAGTGTTGACCAACATTAACCTTGACTTTCAGGCATGCTTTGGCTTCGAATTGTAGGGTGAATTTTGTCTCAAGAGGCCGCATTTTTGGGCACAAAAAATAGGCAAAATGTGGACTTTGACCTACATTGACCACATGCTTGTTTGATTGTAGGGTTGACTTTAGGTTGATCAAATCTGACTGTTGTTTTTTTGACTCTTTTGGGTTGAATTTGACCAACAAGGAAGGTCGAATTTAACTGAGGTTGACCGAGCTCAAGGAGGCAAGTTTGTCTGTTGCGTTGACTATTTTTTACTTTCTGGTTAGGGTTGAGTTTAACTACAAAATTGAAAGGGTTTTTTGGACTGTGATTTGGAAGTAAATTTTACTTTTGTACTCTTTCTCTCTCTACTGAACATTTGATTTAATAATAAGAATAATTGATCAAAGGGATTTCCCCACATTGGGGTTTTTCCCTGGCATCCACCAAATCTAGTGTCCTCTTGTCTTGGCTTGTCTTCTACATTTTGTTTCATGTTCTATATACTTTTATTGTCATTGTGATTCACATTGGAAATCTAAATTGAAATTGTCATTGGGATGCTAAAGGAACATTGAAGTAATTGTGTTAAGCATAGAACATACCATTCTTAACTAAAATTAACAAGTCATATACACCGCTTCGAATTAAGGGGGGAATGTTAGATATCTAATCCATTAGGGCTCTGGTGAATAATTACTACATGCCCAAGAAACCTTGGAAGTTGAATCCAATGATTTGTATGTTATATTTATATGTAAATCATTTTTAATAGAAGTTGAATTCATATTCCAACATCAACTTTTATATTATATCTAATGTTTAGTTGTGATCAATTTGAATATAAAGGTTTAACAAGAGTTTTTGTTCCGAGATGTTTGTTGCATGTATAGTATTGATTTTAAATATGGATTGACTTCTTGCTACTATGGATTTGCTGGTTGCTATATCTGATTATATAAATGTGTAAAGAATGGACCTAGATTTTTTATTTTTTTTTTAAGTTATTTTATGCATAATCATTGTAGGACTATGCAAATATGGGATCCTTGTATAAATTCGAGTATCAACATAACCGACAACATATACTTATTTTAATTCTTTACTTTATTTTTATAATTGCATTATTTTAGTTCATATGTACTTTAAATAATCTGGTCAAATTCCAAAGAAAAATAAATCATTTATTATATTTTCTTAATTTATTTATCAAAACCTCATTATTTAACATTTACACCCAAGTCTAAATATTTGGGTTTCCTTTTCCAACATGATTATAAATTAAGGACTTTAAAATTGCTACCACGTTGTGCAGATTAGTAGAACTTACTCTTCTACCTCCACACATGATTTGCTTATGCACATGTGTTACTTCCGCACGAACTTTAGCTCCGCACATGCCTTGCTTCCACAATCTTTGCAACGCGTGTGTGGCCATTTATGTAAAAAAACATATTTGAAATTAATAATAAAGAACATAATAGGTGTCTGGTGTTTGGAAAGACGAAGAAATAAAATAATGGAAAAATGACATATATTCGAGACTATATGTGTTCCTATTAATAAAAAATACAGCCAGTAGACTTGTTTCAAGCGAAAATTTAATTAAAAAATATGAACATTGATGAAAAATGTTCCTTATTTTTTGTTTACAAAGTATTTATTTTCAATGTGTTTCAAGTTGAATTATATCTTTTTTGCTTTTTTTGTTCTTCGTTTTTCCTCTATCTACATGCATGCATTTGTTAGTTTTTGTTTTTCAAGTTGCATGCATTTGGTTGTTTTAACAATACACATATGTTTGTTTATGTGTTTCAGGTTACATGCATTTAGGCGACTTAACAATTTACTTCCATGAAGTATGAAGTGACAATTTAGGTAACAATAATACAATAGCATAAACTATGAAGTAGAAATTCAGTTAAGATTAATACAATATAGTTGTAGTGCAATTGCATAGTCCACTAGTCATCTAACAAAGGAGTCAAATTGATAACTATGTCCTATTTTTAAGTTACTTGGTAAGATATTTCGAAGCAAGAGATTTTTTTCGGGCCCATGAGAAACACACTATAAAACCCTCACAGAACAATGTCAAATTTTCGATTATCGTAAGACTTTCCCATCTCTCGCTTCCCGTTAACTTCACCTTGCTTTCTTACAATTAAGGTGTAAGTCCTTACATGTGGTCATACATCGAGACACAAATCGTTTTGTTAAATGACATATAAATCCCCATCTCATGACTCCTATTAGCCTGTGGACCTCAACAATTTTAAATCAATTACTATGAGTTTGCCTTAGGGAATGAGTATTGCAGTGACATGGCCTTAAACTCAATTTTATCTTATCATATGTTATAATAATTAATTAATTTTTATTTATAATGTCATTTTTTATGTTCAATTTTTTTATGTGAAGTGTCTTTCTTCTGCATAGGCTTTAGCTACATACAACTTATATATACTGAGATAATACATACAGTGCATAGTACACAATCAAAATAGAAAATAAGGTGATATACTACATTTTAAAATCTTTATAAATGACATGAATATATTTTTCAAAATGTCTCAAGCTAAACTCTTTAAAAGAAAAATAAAAATCATCTTAGCTACAAATTTATTGATGAAACACTCTATGTATTTTGAGCAAATTCTATGTGTGCAGAAGAAGGTTTGTATTCCTTTCTCCAAGCATGCATTGCCTCCACATACTCGTTCTCATGGACATATCCCCTCTTCCACACATCCTTTATTTCGCAGACATGATGACTATATTTTTATCATTTTATTCGTTAAACAATATGGTTATGTAAATTGGGAGTCATATTCAAATAATGAGAACGCTTTCAAAACTATTTATAAGAAATTTGATTATATTTTCCCTAGTAAAATTATAGGTGGACCAAATTAGTAGATTTAAATTTAAGTGCATTGGTTTAATAATATTCATAAATTAAAGGTTGACATTTATTTTCAAAGTAGTATGCCTTTGTTTTCCATTTTAATTTAATTCAATAATTAAAAATAATGTCATGTTAACAAGTGTCATATGAAATTACTTATGGTTTTTTGAGCAGGTGGTAATGATAAATCATAATATTGGCCCATGGTATTATAATGAATGCCCATCATAAAATAGAGATAAATCTCCATAATTAAGAATCTTGTTACATATCTCTTTTAAAATATATAATTATAAATATCCATAATTAAAAATATTATTATTACAAGTTTATATATATATATATATATTATTAGTATTATTATTATTATTATAAAATAAATTTATAATTTAGTTAATTCAATAAACAATTTGTTACAATAGTTACACCCATACAAATCTATGTATATATAAATTTGAAAAGGAAGGGCTACTTTGCTACTACTTCCTTTGTTATTAAGGAAATCATTTTCCATTTATTTATTATGTAAACTAAACTAAAAAAATTCGAATTTACGAAGGAAACAACAACTTAGTTATTAAATAAAACATTTTTCCATTTATTTATTATATGGGCTAGCCGCAAAAAAAAATCGAAGTTATGAAGGAAACACTAACTCCGTAAAATTGATTTTTAATTATATATATGAAGCAAGTGAAGGTGATGATGCATCACGAACCTGTTAAAGCTACACTTTTTTTTTGATAGTTAACTTTATGGCTGGCTCTCCAATAACTGACTTTATAATAAGATTTACGTTCGAAAAACCCCATGGGCTGGCATTAAGAGTACAGCTTGTAAATTATAGCCCTCAACAAATTTGCAAGGAAATTGAAAATCTACTTACAGAACCAGATTTAACACAATGTAAATGTGACACTATACAGAGATGGTGAAAGTCCTACAGACTTTGAGCAAGCAGATTTAACATAATGTAAATGTGACACTATACAGAGATGGTGAAAGTCCTACAGACTTTGAGGAAGCAGATTTAACACAATGTAAATGTGACACAATACAGAGATGGTGAAAGTCCTATAGACTTTGAGGAAGCAGATTTAACACAATGTAAATGTGACACTATACAAAGATGGTGAAAGTCCTACAGACTTTGAGCAAGCAGATTTAACACAATGTAAATGTGACACTATACAGAGATGGTGAAAGTCCTACAGACTTTGAGGAAGCAGATTTAACACAATGTAAATGTGACACTAAACAGAGATGGTGAAAGTCCTACAGACTTTGAGGAAGCAGATTTAACACAATGTAAATGTGACACTATACAGAGATGGTGAAAGTCCTGCAGACTTTGAGGAACCAGATTTAACACAATGTAAATGTGACACTATACAGAGATGGTGAAAGTCCTACAGGCTTTGAGGTTACAGTTTGATGGTCACATGACCCTCGACGCCTAGGGCATGACCTAATTCACGATATTTTAGTGGCTTGGCATTCGATGATATGAGCCTCTCGTCGACTCAGATTCAACCACGTCATCAATCCGTCCAAAACGGCCTCGTCAGTTCCGTCTCTGAAATGATTGGACGTTGTCAAAGGAAGGAGCGACCTGGAACGAACCGATCCATATTCATATAAAGATTTTTTGTGACCAACTGCGGCGCTGTCAAAAGAAGGAGCGGTCCGGAACGAAGCAATCTATATTCATACAAAGATTTTTTTCACCGACTGGTTCAAACAACTTGATGTGAGCGTCTAATCAATGCCTCCTTGAATCAGGATTCCTAATTTTCCTTGTTCACTCGGGTACGCTTTGCCATATTCATACAACTCCGCAAAAGATGAAAACACCAGCGCAAAACTAGCAACAACCATCCATGACGAAACAAAAGTCCGAACCGTTTAGGTTTCGGACATTAATTGAATGATGAGGGAGTTGTTTATGTGAAAGCAATGTGAAAGCAATGTGAAAATAAGTTGTTGTGGTTTTTGTTAATGGTGGTGTTGATTTAGTGCTCTCATGTGTTTAGTGGATCCGTTAAATTTAGCGATATGTCTCTTTACTAACACCTGCGGGTTTTAGTGTAATGGCAATCGTGACTCCAACAAGTGGTATCAGAGTCAAAGGTTTTAAGTTTGAGTTCAAAACGCACCTGGCTCGCGTTGAGTGGGGAGATTGTTGTGCTCCCCATTAATGGCGGTGTTGATCCAACACTTCCGTGTGTTTCGTGGCAAGCGGGGAGATTGTTGTGCTCCCCGTTAATGGCGATGTTTTGTTGTGCTCCCCGTTAATGGCGATGTTGATCCAACACTCCCGTGTGTTTCGTGGCATGTGCTTAAATCTAGCGATGTGTCTGTTTACTAACACCTGCGGGTTTTGGTGTAACAGCAATTGTGTCTCCAACACAAGTTTTATTATTAATTTTGGTTGTGTTTTGTGCCATGTGTTTAAATCTAAGAATGTGTTGTTTACTAACACATGTGGATTTTGGTGTAATGACAATTGTGTCTCCAACACAAGTTTTATTATTAATTTTGGTTTTTTAATTTTGATGTTTGAAGTTTATTTGCAATAGTTTTACTCTTGATCAAGGAAATCAAGGAAATCAAATTTAAGTGTATATAGTCTAGTTTTAGGTGTATATAGTTTAATTTTGAAGTCCAAATCTTGTGGAGACAATACCTTCTTAGCACAATCTAGGAATATTCATGTAATGAGTCACTGCTCCCACTTGTTACTGATCATGAGAAAGTTACTCTACATTTATTTTGGCTGAAAAAATCAAATTTAAGTGTATATAAAAATCGAATTTAGACATATATAGCCTTGTCTCAGAGCGCAAAACTTGTGGAGACTACACCATCCCATCACAATCTAAAAATATTCATGTGACCAATCACTATTCCCTCTTGGCTAAATAATTTTTTTTTTCATGGCTTTTTTTTTCTATGTAGGGTGACCCTAGGGCGGGGCAATCCCACATGACTTACGTCTGACTATTTGTGAATACGACGAAAGCAATAACGTTCAGCCAAACTATTTCTCGTGAGTGATGAACTGGGCATAAGGCTAATTTCAAAGCAAATCGCTCAGTTTCCGACATTATTTTGGGGAAGCGTTGTGTCTCCCATTTGACAGTTGAAATTGCAATATTTTCAACTTTGAAGTTTCTTTATTTTAAAACTACAATTTTAATATGGTTAATATGGCTGTACGTTCACCTAAATTTACGAGAATTCCAATTTACACAGCTGGATGGAATTATAATTATTTATTCCCCGATTTCTGTTAAAAACAGTAAATGGAGAGAGATTCAAATTATTTATTCGCCGATTTCTTTTAAAGACAGTAAATTGAGAGAGATTCAAATTTAGACAACTGGATGAAATAATAATTATTTGTTAGCCGATTTTTGATAAAAACAGTAAATGGAGAACGATTCACCTGTCAGCAACTTTGGTGTTTAATTAATATTTAAATGAGCATAGTTATATAAAAATACAGAAAAACAAAATGCAGTGGTGAATTTATTTATTTATTTATTTAAAGTTTATATTTTTTTAATAATTTAAAATAAAATTAAAATATAATTGATTCTAATTTAGATATATAATTAATTAAATATTTTAATATTTCTTACAAATTTTTATATGTATAAATATTTAACAAATTTATCTGTATCAATATGTATCATATATTTAATTTATATGGTTATAGTGATTAATAATTTTTTTTTTTCAAATTATACAACATTTTATTTAATAGTGAGAAAAATATATTTCTTTTGCTAAAATCCCTTACAGATTAGTATTAATAAATTTTATTTTTAATTTATATCAACATTTTTATTCATTGTTTTTTATCTATAGTTAGGTTATTTTTTTACAATTTTATATAAATATTTATAACCATTTATATATATATATATATATTTTGTTGGAGGAATTGATACATAACATTACCAAATCTTTAGCTCACTGGAGATTTTAACCTCAAATGTCATGATACATAACATTTCATTACCAAGGAGACAACCAATTGAATTGCCCCATAGAAACTTATACTAACATATATATGCTAATAATCTAAATGAGTAATTTAATTTAATTTAAGTGAAGGATAAATAATTATTATCATTTTCATATGAATTCAATTTTCTCTCAAAAATAATATATTAAACTTAACTAATTTAATTTAATTTAAGTAAAGGATAAAATAATTATTATCTTTTTCATATAAATTCAATTCTCTCTAAAAAAATAATATATTAAACTTCTAACGATATTCTAGACTCCTTGTTGAAGGACACTTAAAACTCATAATCTCTAAAATCCTCATTTCCTCTCTCGTTGGAAAATGTAACTAGTTTCAGCCTTCATAACTATCGTTGTACTCATGTCATTATGTATATCTTATGTTACAAGCTAAATAATGAAAAATATTATTTTCAAGCATGGGTCTCTTACTAGATTTGAATGGTCTTCTAGGTCAAGCATGCATTCCATGCTTCTAGGGTCTTTCAAGTCAAGAAAATATTTATCTTGAGTCAAGAGAATCATTATCATTGTAGAAATTTTGAATAATAAACACTTATTCAACAGATATTATCCCGATTATACACTATTGCGGAATACATGCATAATGCATAACCTCCTCTACGTTGATCATCAATTTAGCAACATTAAAAACAATAAAACATCAATCGCATGCACACATTAACACAGTATGTAACCCGGGGAAAGCTTATAGCTGAAAACCCCACACTATCTGTATATTAATGATTGAGAACATGTAACATTACATAGTACAATACTCCTCTCAAGTATCCAACACTATCTCCACCTGTTACACACAAAACTAGCTTAGATCCGAACAAGTCACAGGTTCAAATCTTCTCCGTTGCTTTGCCTGCCTCCACTGCACAATACCTGCTGAGAATCACTCACATTGGAAATCACGTGAGCACAGGTTATTTTGCTGGGCATATCTGCGCAATACTCATTGGCATACTCAATCTATGCTTGTGCAAATCCTCATGCACAGCTGATAGTCACAACTCACCCTTTCACTTACCTCTAACACCTGTCTCTGTTGAACTGTCCATGCACTGAGTTAACCGGTGTATTCTTCAGTTACTTTATGAGTTAATAATTAGTGAATTAATTAACAATCAATTCACACAACTCATCACTAGTGTATTCTCCAGTTAGACTGAATACGACTAGTTCAACTGAACACAACTCCATCAACTCCACATCCAACTCCATAGAACTCACATGCATGAGTTCTAACTGAAGTCTTCCATGCAATAGCTCAACTGACCCACAAAGAAAGCGTATTTCCTTCTGACAGCTGCATGTGCCACATTCATAGCTCGAATTGAAGTGCTCAAAGAGAATAAGATAAATTTTATAGTCCAAATATTACTAAGGGCTAATAATATTTGACTTTTCTATTTTTAGCCTGGCAGTCTAAAAATAGACTTTGTTCACTCCGCTGTGAACCAGAAATAGAAGTCCATCTATTTTTCCCAACATGACCAATCATCCATAAATAACATTCTACAACTCATAGACCATGAACCATATGTCTAAAAATAGACTTTGCGCCATAATTTGCCTGCGGGCCCACTTAGTGAAGGTGACTCCTTTCCACTAAGCTCCATCATCTTGTTGCATTCTCAACACTCCCTCTCAACAAGATATGGATTATCAGCAACCCCTATCCTGCCTCGGTGGTATTCGAATTTTCTCCTGGTGAGCGCCTTCATTAAGATATCAGCATCCCTATCCTCCATTGGAATGTATGAAAGTAACATGATTCTCTGCTGCACACTATCTCTGATATGATGGTACCTGATGTCAATATTCTTAGACCTATCATGAAATGCAGGATTAGCCGAGAGTTTAATGCAGCTCTGGTTATCACAGTAGGATCCAAGTGAGAACCGAACAAGTCGACCAGGATCTTCCTCATCCATATAGCCTCCCATGCAGCCAAACTTGCTGCCATATGTGGAGCGATAAAAAGGTGTCTTTTGAACTCCTAATTACCTTCACATTAATTATCAACCCAGGGACGACTTTTTATTTCAAGAGTGTACTCAGTCTGAGGCGGCTATTTACTCAAGAGTAATGTTTAGTAGTACAGCGTTCAGAAAATACAAGAGTAAACGGATGCTAAACTATGACTAAATTACTTCAAAAGGATAAAATCACACAAGACAGCTTATCAGTCAAGGGTGCGGAAACGATAACCCATCCCTCTAGAAACTGATGGAAAGGAAATTAGAGCATGGACCATAGGTCTGGGAGCTAGGCAGCGACTGCTGAGGCTCACTACAGCCTTAGACCTTCTCTCACACCAAAGCAGCAAATGCAAGTAAATGGAACGACAGAAAGTAAAATGGAACAACAAATAGGAAATGGAACAACAAGTCTAAAATGGAACAGCAGTAAATGGAACAACAATCAAATGAACTAAGTCTCGCGAGTCAGAACCAAACTTGCTCTATTGAACCAAACTCACACTCTGCAATAAAATAACAATCTTCTCTCTTAAGGCAAATTGGATGGAATGTACTTTATGGAACAACACTCATTGATGAATTATGGAACAGCAGGAATCAATCATATATACACACAACACGCTAATATAGTAATCTGACGATTAAGGAGAATACGACTATGTTTCCAAATAGAATAACATTACTTTCGGATTCCAATAATCGGGATTTCAAATGAATCCAATAACAGTAATATTCAGTACAAACGCTCTGTAACCGAAATAGCTGGTTTAGACTAATGACATGCAATCAACTCTGAAAAGATTCAATCATACAATGCAGAGTCACTACATGAATTTCATGAAGGAACCATTAATGAATTAATCGTAGCAGAGCATGGAATATCATATGAAAAAGCATGTCAGATTACCGAGCAATAAAGATAAGCAAACCACGCAGAAATCAAAAGAATATAATATACAGTAGCAGCAGCAGCGTACTCCACCAGAGGCTGGGCCCTTAGCCGCCAGCGGACGCTGCTGGGTTACTTCAGAAGGAAAAGAATGAACAGCAACTCCCAAACCATGTATTAATCAGCAAATTGTGGAATCATTACAACAGCAAATGCTTGAGAATTACAGCATGCAACAATCCCTATCCTATCATGGATAATCCACCATCATTCTTCATCATTTTTCTATCATTCTTCCATCATTCGAATTCCTCTGAAATCACCCCCCTCTCTGATCTCTGTTGTGATTTAAATAAAGAGAGATCAGAGAGCAGTTACAATCAAGATAAGTACAACATGATTTCTATTACAAAATTAGATTGTTTCCAACCAATTGATAAACAAGAAGATATATTTCCATCCAGCTTTCAACAAGAGCAAGGCGAATTTGGCTTTGCAACTAAGATTTGGAGGACGGCCGCAACAATAAATCTCAGAAAATCATGCTCAAAGAACCCTGCGTTTCTCCCAGTACAAGCCGAATTTGGGCAAACCGTTCTTTGACAAAGTTAATTGGGCCCGTTCTGGACAAAACCCATGTTCCGGATTTTCCAGATTCTGCTTCATTTGCTCAGAATCTCAACCGCAAAACCATCACTTCTTATTCCAGCGAATTTCTGAGTTGACACTTTTAATTATCAAATCTTCAATCTGGAAATTATCTTGGAGGCTAAAAATGGTGAATAATGTTACAACTGATTTATTAAAACTATCATTGATAAAATCATGCATAATCATCAATTTATTAGAAATAAAGGAGAATAAATAACATTCATTCATAAGAGCATAAATCATTTATAAAATGGATTTAAATAATAAATTATAATAAATGACGTGATGAAGAATGGTAGAAATGGGTGGAATAAATGTTCACAAGTGACAATAATAATGGCATATTAACGACCCAACATACCCCCACACTCAATATGTTGCATGTCCTCATGCAACGAAAACTGAATATATTGCATGTCCTCATGCAACCCAAAGACAAAAACCATGTGTTAACAAAACAATAAAAAATTGAGAACAAATGAATATTCAATTTTAGCAATCTCGATGCAGGCATAACAATTTTTACATTGACATTCAACTATATGTATGAAGTTGCAGCAAAATATGTCATAGATAACAGCAAACTTCATTAACAATTCTCTCAAAAACTACCAACCAGCTTTTGTTGAAATTTGGCAAGTAGATTTATAATATATGCATGCCTTTATGATCCAAAAATCGGACTGTTTTGATGCACGGATTATGAGATATAAACAAAATGGTTGTAGGTGAGAGTGCATGATTTCCGAAATTTTATGAACCAATTTATCTTGAAATTATCTAGGTATGTGTATTTTAATAGTATGTCTGTGTTTCCTAGAGATCACAAGAATTGAGTTCATAGTTTTAAAAATATTATGGAAATCAATTTCTACACTGAAATTGTATGCCTTAAATGAGAAAGAAAATAGAAAACATCCATCATGCGTAGCAATTCCTCCCCCTCTTTGAAAACTTAGCATGCCCTCATGCGATGCTAGAAAACAAATAGAGATGGTTGCTACTATCTGTTGAATTCTATGCTTGGTGTAAAATAATATGGAATAAGGGAGGTGTTGAGAGTGAATAAGAATAACAATGGATGATAAAGAATATGAATGACGTGGTCATAAGAAAGAAATGAATGAAAGGAACACTCCCCCACACTCGAAAATGATATGCTGCTGAAAAAGGGGAAGTGGTAAAGATGTGGAATGAAAGATGACAAATAATGCTCAAAATGGATTTTCATTAAATTCTCCTAAATTCATAATAAATTAGAAAACTATGCGATTTTACCTCAAGTTTTACCTCCAAAAATGTGGAATGACATATATGGACTGGCAGTTGTTGAAGTTGATGTAGGTAGAGTTGGCACTGAAAGTGACGCAAAAGGTGGAATCCAGGTAAGCACATCATGTCTGAAGAATTGTTCACGTTCGTGAGCCTCTTCTGTTAAGTGCAATAGTGTGGTTTTGCTACAAATAGAATTCTGCTCATACTTGTTGTTCTCCTGTAAACAAAGCACTATTTTGCATACAATGTTCTTGAATCCATAGTGTTAGCTTTGAATAGCAACAGATAAAATGCATGCAAAATTTCAATTAGAAAAACTTATGTATACATGCAATACTAATATGTTGTCAAATCAACAAGGTATGGCAAAGTGCAGTAATCATATCGCATGCAATCCCATAATGCATACATTCCCCCCTCCAATTGGAAAATGGGTTCCATAACCATAAAGCATATGAAAGGGGTGGTGCTAACGGCAAGGCAATGGAATGAACAATATATCAGCAAATGAAGCAGAGTACACTTATCAATGATAGGACGGTGAAAGTTATGGTTATAGTGAGAGCAAAGTGTGTAAAGATAGTTATGAATAAGAGATAGGATGCTTTGGATTGATGATAGTTTATGGAAAACGAAAAAGAACAACAATATGCCAAAAAGATGCTTTACTGATAGGATGCTAGCTGAAAATGATGCGATTGATCATAAAACAACTTCTCATGCATAAAAGTTCAAAACAGGGAAAAAGTTAAGGAAATAACTTCTCTGATAAAAAGAAAAAATAAGAAAAGGGTATTATAATAATAATTGACGATAAGATATAACTTCAATACCATAAGCAGAGCCGCTGTTGCCAGCAGGCGTCTATAGCCTCGGCAGGGTTGCTTTTTAACCCATATGAGCCAAGATCCTCAATTTATAAATGGAGAGTTACAATGTTGTTCTACAGAAGAGATCAATGTGCTAGCATGGTAACCAGATAACCACACTGCCATTCACTAGGATGTAGCAAAAGTGATCAGGCCGACTCGTGATGAGACCTCCTGTTCCATGGATAATTTGGCTATCCAATGGATCATAACCCTGGTGTGGTGGCCATAATGGGAATGTCACTTTGTTACAGCCTTATGAACATGGTAGGCTGGCTCGTAATGAGACCCCCTATCCTCCATATGCGAACAAAATTTTGTTATTATTACACATTTTTATGATAAAAAGAGGGAGGCTCAATACTCCTTAAGAACAGGGATGGCGGAAGAAGTTGAAGATGTCAATAGAAAAAAATATACCCATAATCTCAGTTATTACAGACAGAGAAGATTATAACCAGGGATGATGGAACCAGCATGGTATTAAGATGATCAATCAATATCATGTTCAATAGAAAACAATGCAGTAAAGTAGTATATAAATAATTGTGTCCCTTTTGAAAAAAATCTAGCATCAAGGAGCTGTCCTGTTAAAGATCATAACGTGAATGATATTAACTCGCTTCAATAGAATCGGTAATTCTTGTCCTCATAAAAATAGTGTACTTCATGCCATAAAATGAAATCAGTAAAATGTGGTTGAGATGAATTAGGAATAATCCCACAAGAGGAAGGAAGGGTTGCTCTCGAAAATAATCCCAAAGAGTTGCTCTTTTGAATGAACAACAAAAAACGTCAAAAAGTGGTGTTCCTTGTAGGGAACAACAAAGGAAATGCACACAAAAAAAACAAAAATACACACAAAAAAATGTGAAAATGCAAATGCCGTTCCTTTGGAAAAAGGAACAGCAAAAACTAAAAGTGTCGTTCCTTTAAAAAAGGAATAGCAAAAACACAAGTGCCGTTCCTTTGGAAAAGGAACAACAAAAATCAAAAGTGTCGTTCCTTTGGAAAATGAACAGCAAAAACGCAAGTGTCGTTCCTTTGAAAAAGGAACAACAAAAATCAAAAGTGTCGTTCCTTTGGAAAAGGAACAACAAAAATGAAAAGTGTCGAAGTGCTGTCCCTTTCGAAAAGGAACAGCAAAACGTGAAAGTACAGAAGTGTTGTTCCATTCGAAAAGGAACAACAAAACGTGAAAGTGCAGAAGTGTTGTTCCATTTCGAAAAGGAACAGCAAAACGTGAAAGTGCAGAAGTGTTGTTCCATTCGAAAAGGAACAATAAAACGTGAAAGTGCAGAAGTGTTGTTCCATTTCGAAAAGGAACAGCGAAACGTGAAAGTGCAGAAGTGCTATTCCATTTCGAAAAGGAACAGCAAAACGTGAAAGTGCAGAAGTGCTGTCCCATTCGAAAAGGAACAACAAAACATGAAAGTGCAGAAGTGTTGTTCCATTTCGAAAAGGAACAGCAAAACGTGAAAGTGCAGAAGTGCTGTCCCATTTCGAAAAAGAACAACAAAACATGAAAAAATGAACAGTAAAATGGACAATCATAAAATGCAAACATGCAAAAAAAAACAGATTAGCTGTTCACGGCATTGATGCTGAGGATGAGTTATAATTTGAGTGAAGCAACACCTGAAATACAAAATATAAGAAAAATTAGAAAAGAAACAACAAAAAACAGTATGTAAATAAATAGATTAAGTTACAACAGCTATGATGTGATGTCAAAAAAATGATTTATTTGAAAAATGTTTTGGCAGCAAAGACATGACATGAATCTTCAAATCGAAATCAATTCTTCATTTCTTCTATTATGAATCCGTTGGTTAATGAGTTGGATGAAATTCCTTTGTTTTATTAAAATTTGTTTCAAAAATCACTTGTCCATAAATTGACGTTCTTTTCCTCCTAGGACCTGCAAAAAATGAGTGTCTACCTGCAATTAAACATTAAATCATGGAGAAAGAGAGGTGCACGGCTCCCCTAATCCAAGAATTATGCAAAAAAAATAATAGGTAGTTACTCTGTAGAACAAATCCATGGAGAAAATAACAAAGTAAAATTTATTTGTCACCTGCGGGAGAGTAGTAGCCAATCATGCTAACCTGCAGTGTTTTAAGCACAACATCTTTGTTTTTCGTCAAAATTGAGTGATTCCAAAGCAAAATGAGAGCTAATTCAAAGGGTTATCTCCAATAGAAACAGGTTTTAAAAATTCAATGCTATGATATGTCAAATTTGTTTAGAACAACCTGCATAATAAAGTCATTTTCAATTACCCAATCTAGACCAACGATTGATATTTCAAGCATAGATTCTTCGTTTGATGTCAGATTCAAATGATTTAAATTGGAAATGAAATTAGATTCATTTATTTATCTCCAATAGAAACAGGTTTTGAATACAAGAAGAATTGATAGGTCAAACACTGTAAGGAACGACCAGAAAGACATAGTTTTATGGGTGCTGATTTACAATAGACAATTAGTATTTTGATCATAACTTCCCCATACGATATCAAAAATAAGTGATTCCAATTGAATTATAAACTAGATTCATAGGGGAATATACCATAGAAACAGGTTTTAAAAATTCATTCATTTAGGCCTCCAAAAACTGACTGTCCCAGCTCTGTTCCTGAGCTGCCCACTAGACACCCTGTCAATGTTTTGTTTCTAACTTTTTCGTTTCAAATCCAAATTGAGTGGTTCAAATTGGGTTAGAAAGTAGACATCAATAGCTACCTATGGTAGAAACAGGTTTTAAAAATATTCACTTTTGGTCCCTCAAAACATGACTGTCCCGTCTGTTTTTCCTGAAAGTTCATCAAGCCCGCAAGCCAAAAAAATGATATTCAAGCATTTTTTCAAATTGGTGATAAAAATGAAAATGAGTGTTTGTAGAACTTATTATTTCTATTATGACACAAATAGATTGAAATATTTATCACCGATGTTGATTTCGATAGCGTGTTGCAACAAAAGAAACAACTAGTTTTACAAAAATAAAAAAATGTGTTTGTTTTATTTCTTTATTTATTTTATTTTCTCCACTATCCTACTCTTCTTTGATAATCGAATATGTTTATGTATAAGAGTATTTCCAGTGGAACCATGTTAGAAATAAGGCCTCATGTATGCACATACCCAAATTCGAAAAATGCATGTTGATAAAAATTAGGGTATGAGAAGCCAACTTCCCCTGAAAAGATGGTTTCAAAAATTGTTGAAGTATGGAGTGATGATGCAAACATGTGATGGAGTGAAACCAATCTTCAATATATCCGTTACTTTCTTGATTTCCCATCATACCATGAAGTTCTTGAGCTTTTAAAATGATTTGTTGGTGCAACCTACAAGGAACCTCATTTTCTTCCATAGCTTCTACAATTTTTGAATTTGAAACTCTCTGAATCTCATTGTAAGTTTTCTCTAATGGCACATGTGAGATAGAATGGGTGGGAAGGGTGGGTAAATTTGGCAGTTCAACACTGTAAGCATGTTGTACTGGTTTATTGCGGTGAAGGTGTGGAATTAGTTGAGCAGGAAATTCAAAAAAAATGTTGGGCAGTTTCTTACCATAACAGAAGATGTCCTTCATGTGTTCCTTCGAAGCTCCTTCTTCCAATATTCTTGTCAATTAGTTAGTGAAATGGGTGGTGCTTACATCACCACTTGAGTGAAATTATGTGATTTATTTTTCAAAATTTCTATTTTTTCCATAGTCATTCACACAAAAATTCAAACATCTATTTCTATACAAGAAAGCAACAGCAAATCTGTTAGGAAAGCAGACAGTGGAGAAGGGCTTTTACATGCTCTGTACGTAGGTTCTTACCTTCCGTTTTTAAGATCCAACTCTTCCCTAACAGGCACTCATCAGATTCACACTACTCTTAAGAAATGGCTACACTCTCCCCGGCAACGGCGCCAAAATGTGGAGCGAAAAAAAGGTGTCTTTTGAACTCCTAATTACCTTCACATTAATTATCAACCCAGGGACGACTTTTTATTTCAAGAGTGTACTCAGTCTGAGGCGGCTATTTACTCAAGAGTAATTTTTAGTAGTACAGTGTTCAGAAAATACAAGAGTAAACGGATGCTAAACTATGACTAAATTACTTCAAAGGGATAAAATCACACAAGACAGCTTATCAGTCAAGGGTGCAGAAACGATAACCCATCCCTCTAGAAACTGATGGAAAGGAAATTAGAGCATGGACCATAGGTCTGGGAGCTAGGCAGCGACTGCTGAGGCTCACTACAGCCTTAGACCTTCTCTCACACCAAAGAAGCAAATGCAAGTAAATGGAACGACAGAAAGTAAAATGGAACAACAAATAGGAAATGGAACAGCAAGTCTAAAATGGAACATCAGTAAATGGAACAACAATCAAATGAACTAAGTCTCGCGAGTCAGAACCAAACTTGCTCTATTGAACCAAACTCACACTCTGCAATAAAATAACAATCTTCTCTCTTAAGGCAAATTGGATGGAATGTACTTTAAGGAACAACACTCATTGATGAATTATGGCACAGCAGGAATCAATCATATATAGACACAACATGCTAATATAGTAATCTGACGATTAAGGAGAATACGACTATGTTTCCAAATAGAATAACATTACTTTCGAATTCCAAAAATCGGGATTTCAAATGAATCCAATAACAGTAATTTTCAGTACAAACGCTCTGTAACCGAAATAGCTGGTTTAGACTAATAACATGCAATCAACTCTGAAAAGATTCAATCATACAATGCAGAGTCACTACATGAATTTCATGAAGGAACCATTAATGAATTAATCGTAGCAGAGCATGGAATAGCATATGAAAAAGCATGTCAGATTACCGAGCAATAAAGATAAGCAAACCACGCAGAAATCAAAAGAATATAATATACAGTAGCAGCAACAGCGTACTCCACCAGAGGCTGGGCCCTTAGCCGCCAGCGGACGCTGCTAGGTTACTTCAGAAGGAAAAGAATGAACAACAACTCCCAAACCATGTATTAATCAGCAAATTGTGGAATCATTACGACAACAAATGCTTGAGAATTACAACATGCAACAATCCCTATCCTATCATGGATAATCCACCATCATTCTTCATCATTTTTCTATCATTCTCCCATCATTCGAATTCCTCTGAAATCACCCCCCTCTCTGATCTCTGTTGTGATTTAAATAAAGAGAGATCAGAGAGCAGTTATAATCAAGATAAGTACAACATGATTTCTATTACAAAATTAGATTTTTTCCAACCAATTGATAAACAAGAAGATATATTTCCATCCAGCTTTCAACAAGAGCAAGGCGAATTTGGCTTTGCAGCTAAGATTTGGAGGACGGCCGCAACAATAAATCTCAGAAAATCGTGCTCAAAGAACCCTGCGTTTCTCCCAGTACAAGCCGAATTTGGGCAAACCGTTCACTGCCAAAGTTAATTGGGCCCGTTTTGGACAAAATCCATGTTCCGGATTTTCCAGATTCTGCTCCATTTGCTCAGAATCGCAACCGCAAAACCGTCACTTCTTATTCCAGCGAATTTCCTAGTTGGCACTTTTAATTATCAAATCTTCAATCTGGAAATTATCTTGGAGGCTAAAAATGGTGAATAATGTTACAATTTATTTATTAAAACTATCATTGATAAAATCATGCATAATCATCAATTTATTAGAAATAAAGGAGAATAAATAACATTCATTCATAAGAGCATAAATCATTTATAAAATGGATTTAAATAATAAATTATAATAAATGACGTGATGAAGAATGGTAGAAATGGGTGGAATAAACGTTCACAAGTGACAATAATAATGGCATATTAACGACCCAACACCATATACTCGACCTCTGCTGAACTGAGTGCCACTGATCTCTGCTTCCTGCTGTACCAAGAACTACTGTCGACCTGATATTGAAGACCCCTCCTGATGTGCTATTTCTGTCTGTTGGGCTCCATGCCCAATCTGCATCCGTGAAACCACATAGCTTCACCTCATCCTCCTGTCTGTATCACAATCCATATCTTGATGTGCCTCTCAAATAACACAATACATGTTTGCTTGCCTTCCAGAAGAGCTTGGTTGGCTTAACCATAGCTTGTGAAAGCTGGTTAACAACATAGCATATATCGGGTCGTGTATTGACCAGATACATAAGCGACCCCACCAACTATTGATAAACAGTGGCATCCACTTCTTCTGCCAAAGTGGCATCCTCCTTCCTCCAACCTCCAGGAAGAGGAGTATCAACAGGCTTGTATCCATGCATGTTGAACTTCTCCAGTATCTCCTGAGCATACTTACCCTGAGAAACAAATAGTCCATCACTGCGCTGCCAAATTTCCAATCCCAGGAAATAATGAAGGAGGAACAAGTCCTTCATCTCAAACTCATTAGCAAGATCATCCTTGCATGAAAGTATCAACAACTCATCACCCGTTAGAATCAAATCATCTACATACAGTACAATGATAAGCAACTTACCCTCCATCACAATCTGGTATAGGTTAGGATCCGCTTCGCTCTTGGAGAATCCAAGTCCAGTGAAATAACTGTCTATCCATGTGTACCAAGCACATGGTGCTTGTTTCAACCCATACATCGCTCTCTTGAGCCTGCACACATGCGACTCGCTGCTGAAGATCTCAAAACCTTCGGGCTGCTCAATGTACACCTCCTCCTCAATGACTCTGTTGAGGAATGCAGTCTTCACATCCATCCGATGAGTGTGCCACCCCATCTGCACTGAGAGAGCAAGAATCGTCCGTATAGAAGAATACCTTGCAACATGTGCAAATGTCTCCTCATACTCGATCCCCTCTATCTGTGAAAAGCCTTGGGCAACAAATCTTGCCTTGTACTTCTCCACACTCCCGTCAGCTGCCTGCTTAACTTTGTAGATCCATCTCAAACCCACCACTTATTTCCCTTCCAGTCTAGGAACAATCTCCCATGCACTATTTCTGACAATCGAATCATACTCTTCCACCATGGCATATACCCATGCGGGATCCTCCACAGCTTCCTCGAAAGACGATGGCTCAGTCACAACACATTTGCTCATAAGAGCCATGTATCCAGTGTACCGATCAGGTGACTGTCTTTGCCTGCGTTTGGCTATAGGTGGTCCTACAACTTTCTTTGCATATTGAGCTAGTCGCTCAACTTCTGTCAAGCGCTTTCGCCCTCTGATGGTTGGCGCTGCATGAGTGGTCTCTTCCACTCCATGAACTCGTCCTGTGGCTGATCCATGTCCTGAAGCTCATCCTTAGGAACTAATAGCTCCTCATTTGTGTGCAAGTGTGGCTCCCTCTAGAGCGAACACTTCATGGCTTTCTCCTCCTGAAATTTTATATCCCGTCGCAGAACAGTCTTACCACTGTTTGGGAAATACACATGATAGTTGTGGGGCGTATCAGTGTACCCCACAAATATCCCAACCTCTGCGGTCGGCTCCAAATTATTCCTGGCATCCTTCGTCGCATGGATGTAAACGTTAGTACCAAAAATCCTCAAATGAGAAAGATCAGGTTTCTTACTAGAATAAGCCTCCTCGAGTGTACTCATGCCAAGTATCTTGTGAGGATAACGGTTCTGCACATAAACTATTGTATTGCATGCTTCCGCCCACAAGTGAAGGGGTAGGCCCTGATCATGCAACATCGCCTGTGCAACACCCACGATCATTCTGTTCTTCCACTCAGCAACCTCGTTCTGCAGTGGGTTATGGGGAGCTATGAGCTCTCCTCGAATCCCTTCTGCATTGCAAAAGTCCTTGAACTCACCAGAGATGTATTCACCACCATTGTCGCTCCTAAGAGCCTTCACCTTCTTCCCCGACTCCTTCTCGACCAGTGATTTGAACTCACAGAACGTTGAGTATGTCTCACTCTTCTTCTGCATGAAGAAGATCCAACACTTACGAGAGAAATCATCAACAAAAATCACATAATACATGTGTTTTGCTGTCGAAGCTGCTGAGAAAGTTCCACACATGTCTATGTGAATTCTCTCAAGGATCTTCGTGGCGCGACTATCCTTCTCATGAAAGGTGGCTTTCACAAAATTTCCCAAAGTACACCCCTTGCACTGATCTGACTACACAAGAGTGCCTTTAGGAAGCCCTGTAGTGATCTGTCGCAGTATCTTCAAGGCTCCATGGTGAAGGTGACCCAATCTCCTGTGCCACAACTCGCCATCATCCCGGCTCACCAATCCTTCTGCCTTGCATGCCATTGCTGCACATCCATCTACATGCAACTGATAAAGGTTCCTCACTCGAACCCCTATCTTCCGGGTTTCTCCAGTTGTCTTGCTGTGCAGGAAAGACTTTCCCTCGCTGAAAGCAACATCATATCCCTTGTCTTCTAACATCGCCACAGAGATAAGATTCTTCTTCAATCTTGGAACATGCATCACTTCCTTTAATACAAAGGGTTTACCAGACTCCCTCTTAAAGGAAATGGTATCGATACCAATCGCACTGTATCTACCATCATTTCCCATCTCGATGTGCACTCCAAGATCTTTGTCCTCCAGATCGGAAAAAAAATATTGATCTCCTGTCATGTGAAAAGATGCACCACTGTCCAAGAACCACACCAATCCCATCACACTTGAAACCAAGCATGCGATCAACGAAAAATCAAGCTCAAATAGTGAGGCTAGAGCCTGTCCTGCTGCAGATCTAGCAGCTTGCTTGTTCTTCTTCTTCTGCGGACAATTAGTGGCATATTGTCCGTGTTGGTGATAGTGAAAGCACTTCACCTTGGACATGTCCTACTTCTTGCCTTTTTCACTAGACTGAGAAGCCTTCTTGTTCTTCCCCTTCTTTGCTTTGACAGCCAAAGCGCAATTTTCCTCATCAGTTCCCTTTGATGAAGATGCATCCCTGGTATTTCGCCTGATCTCCTCCTGCACAAGGTCTAACCAAAATCTTTCCCATCCTGGCAATTTTTCCCGACCATTGACAAAGTCCTAATAGGAATGCCAACTCTTCGGAACACCAAGGAGAGCTAAGCTCACCAAGTCCTCATCATCGACAGTCACCCCCACACTTCCCAGCTCATCCCGACACTGAGTGAACTTCATGAGATACTTGGTCATATTGTCTCCCTTCTCACATTTGATGTTTCTGAGTTTATCCTTGAGTGCCAGCTTCCTCTAATCGCTTTTGCTTTGGAATAGATCTGTTAACGCTTTCCACATCAAGTATGGAGAAGCCTTTCCATGCAGGATGGACACAATGTGATCCTTCACGCCCTCCAACAGAATCCTTCGACACTTTGATGTCTTCTTTTTCCAAGCATCAACTTGAGTAGCATCAGTAGGCTTTGGGACATCAGCCTCTATGAAATCCTTCAGCCCATTATCATACAACACTGCCTCCATCTTGTCCTTCCATGCAATATAGTTTGAGATGCCCTCAAGAGCATACTCCAATCGCAACCCGTTGAAAGACATTGCCACATTGATACCAAGAAAACACAACTACAAATTCAAATTCCACCAGCTCCAAACTCAACCGACTCAGATCTAGAATTCATGAGAACAAAGTATTTCTCGTACAGAGATTGACTGTATGGGCTTTTACTGGATATCTCACCTTCCAAAGGAAGGATGAATCCAGAGGCTACCTGGCCCGATTACAAACTCTGCTTGAAGAAATAAGATGTAAACACTTATTGAATAGTAGACCTAATGATCAAAAGCTCTGATACCATGTAGAAATTTTGAATAATAAACACTTATTCAACAGAGATTATCCCGATTATACACTATTGCAGAATACATGCATAATACATAACCTCCTCTATGTTGATCATCAATTTAGCATCATTAAAAACAATGAAACATCAATCGCATGCACACATTAACACAGTATGTAACCTGGGGAAAGATTATAGCTGAAAACCCCACATTATATGTATATTAATGATTGAGAACATTTAAAATTACATAGTACAATACTCCTCTCAAGTATCCAACACTATCTCCACCTGTTACACACAAAACTAGCTCAGATCCGAACAAGTCACAGGTTCAAATCTTCTCCGCTGCTTTTCCTGCCTCCACTGCACAATACCTGCTGAGAATCACTCACACTGGAAATCACGTGAGCACAGGCTATTCTGTTGGGCATATCTGTACAATACTCATTGGCATACTTAATCTATGCTTGTGCAAATCCTCATGCACAACTGATAGTCACAACTCACCCTTTCACTTACCTCTAACACATGTCTCTGTTGAACTGTCCATGCACTGAGTTAACTGATGTATTCTTCAGCTACTTTATGAGTTAATAATTAGTGAATTAATTAACAATTAATTCACATAACTAATCACTAGTGTATTCTCCAGTTATACTGAATATAACTAGTTCAACTGAACACAACTCCATCAACTCCACATCCAACTCCACAGAACTCACATGCATGAGTTCTAATTGAAGTCCTCCATGCAATATCTCAACTGACCCACAAAGAAAGCGTATTTCCTTTCGACAGCTGCATGTGCCACATCCGTAGCTCGAACTGAAGTGATCCAAGAGAATAAGATAAAGTTTATAGTCCAAATATTACTAAGGGCTAATAATATTTGACTTTTCTATTTTTAGCCCAGTAGTCTAAAAATAGACTTTGATCACTCCGCTGTGAACCAGAAATAGAAGTCCATCTATTTTTCCCAACATGACCAATCATCCATAAACAACATTCTGCAACTCATAGACCATGATCCATATGTCTAAAAATAGACATAGTCTAAAAACAAACTTTGCGCCATAATTTGCCTGCGGGCCCACTTAGTGAAGGCGACTCCTTTCCACTAAGCTCCATCATCTTGTTGCATTCTCAAAACTCCCTCTCAACAAGATATGGATTATCAGCAACCCCTATCCTACCTCAGTGGTATTCAAATTTTCTCCTGGTGAGCGCCTTCGTCAAGATATCAGCATCCTGATCCTCCGTTGGAATGTATGAAAGTAACATGATTCTCAGCTATGCAAAATCTCTGATATGATGGTACCTGATGTCAATATGCTTAGATCTATCATGAAATACAAGATTAGCTGAGAGTTTAATGCAACTCTGGTTATCATAGTAAATCATAGTAGGATCCAAGTGAGAACCAAACAAATCGACCAGGATCTTCCTCATCCATATAGCCTCGCATGCAGCCAAACTTGCTGCCATATACTCGACCTTTGCTGAACTGAGTGCCACGGATCTCTACTTCCTGCTGTACCAAGAAACTGCTGTCGACCCGATACTGAAGACCCCTCCTGATGTGCTCTTTCTGTTTGTTGGGCTCCATGCCCAATCTGCATCAGTGAAACCACATAGCTTCATCTCATCCTCCTGTATGTACCACAATCCATATCCCGATGTGCCTCTCAAATAACGCAATACATGCTTGCCTGCCTTCCAAAAGAGCTTTGTTGGCTTAACCATAGCTTGTGAAAGCTGGTTAATAGCATAGCATATATCGGGTCGTGTAGTGACCAGATACATAAGGGACCCCACCAATTGTCGATAAACAGTGGCATCCACTTCTTCTGCCGAAGTGGCATCCTCCTTCCTCCAACCTCCAGGAAGAGGAGTATCAATAGGCTTGCAGCCATGCATTTTGAACTTCTCCAGTATCTCCCGAGCATACTTACCCTGAGAAACAAATATTCCATCACTGCGCTGCCAAATTTCCAATCCCAGGAAATAATGAAGGAGGCCCAAGTCCTTCATCTCAAACTCCTTAGCAAGATCATCCTTGCATGAAAGTATCAACAACTCATCACCCATTAGAATCAAATCATCTACATACAGTACAATGATAAGTAACTTACCCTCCACCACAATCTAGTATAGGTTAGGATCCGCCTCTTTCTTGGAGAATCCAAGTCTAGTGAAATAACTGTCTATCCGTGTGTACCAAGCAAGTGGTGCTTGTTTCAACCCATACAACACTCTCTTGAGCCTGCACACATGCGACTCGCTGCTGAAGATATCAAAACCTTCAGGCTGCTCAATGTACACCTCCTCCTCAATGACTCCGTTGAGGAATGCAGTCTTCACATCCATCTGATGAATGTGCCACCCCATCTGCGCTGAGAGAGAAAGAATCATCCATATGGAAGAATACCTTGTGACAGGTGCAAAGGTCTCCTCTTAATCGATCCCCTATATCTATGAAAAGCCTCGGGCAAAAAATATTGCCTTGCACTTCTCCACACTCCTGTCAGCTGCCTGCTTAACTTTGTAGATCCATCTCTTGTAGATCCATCTCAAACCCACCACTGATTTCCCTTCCGGTCTAGGAACAATCTCCCATGCACTGTTTCTGACAATCGAATCATACTCTTCCACCACGGCATATACCCATGCGAGATCCTCCACAGCTTCCTCGAAAGAGGATGGCTCAGTCACAACACATTTGCTCATAAGAGCCATGTATCCATTGTACCGATCAGGTGATTGTCTCTGCGTGCGTTGGGCTGTAGGTGGTCCTACAACTTTCTCTGCATCTTGAGCCAGTCGCTCAGCTTCTGTCAAGCGCTTTCGCCCTCTAATGGTTGGCGTTGCATGAGTGGTCTCTTCCACTGCATGAACCTTGTCCTGTGGCTGATCCACGTCCTGAAGCTCATCCTTATGAACTAATAGCTCCTCATCTGCATGCAAGTGTGACTCCCTCTCAAGCGAACACTTCATGGCTTTCTCCTCCTGAAATTTTATATCTCATCGCACAACAGTCTTACCACTATCTGGCAAATACACACGATAGTTGTGGGGTGTATCAGTGTACCCCACAAATATCCCAACCTCTATGGTCGGCTCCAACTTCTTCCTGGCATCCTTCGTCACATGCATGTAAACGTTAGCACCAAAATTCCTAAAATGAGAAAGATCAGGCTTCTTACCAGAATAAGCCTCCTTGGGTGTGCTCATGCTAAGAATCCTATGAGGACAACGGTTCTGCACATAAACTGCTATATTGCACGCTTCCGCCCACAAGTGAAGGGGTAGGTCTTGATCATGCAACATCGCTCGTGCAACACCCATGATCGTTTTGTTCTTCCGCTCAGCAACCCCGTTCTGCTGTGGGTTATGGGGAGCTATGAGCTCTCTTCGAATCCCTTCTGCACTGCAAAAGTCCTTGAGCTCGCCAAATATGTATTCACCACCATTGTCGCTCCTAAGAGCCTTCACCTTCTTCCCCGACTCCTTGACCAGTTCTTTGAACTCACAGAAATTTGAGTATGTCTCACTCTTCTTCTACATGAAGAAGATCCAGCACTTACGAGAGAAATCATAAAAAAAATTACATAATACCTGTGTTTTGCTGTCGAAGCTACTGAGAAAGGTCCACACTCGTCTGTGTGATACCTCTCAAGGATCGTCGTGGTGTGACTATCCTTCTCGAGAAAGGTGGCTTTCACAAACTTTCCCAAAGTACAACCCTTGCACTGATCTGACTGCGCAGCAGTGCCTTTAGGAAGCCCTGTAGTGATCTGCTGCAATATCTTCAAGGCTCCATGGTGAAGGTGACCCAATCTCCTGTGCCACAACTTGCCATCATCCCGGCTCACCAATCCTTCTGCCTTGCATGCCATTGCTACGCATCCATCTACATGCAAGTGATAAAGGTTCCTCACTCGAACCCCTATCTTCCGAGTTTCTCCAGTTATCTTGCTGTGCAAGAAAGCCTTTCCCTCGCTGAAAAAAACATCATATCCCTTGTCTTCTAACATCACCACAGAGATGAGATTCTTCTTCAATCGTGGAACATGCATCACTTCCTTCAATACGAAGGGATTACCAAACTCCCTCTCAAAGGAAATGGCACTGATACCGGTCGCACTGTATCTACCATCATTGCCCATCTCGATGTGCACTCCAAGATCTTTGTCCAACAGATCAAAAAAAAAACTCGATCTCCTGTCATGTGAAAAGACGCACCACTATCCAAGAACCACACCGATCCCATCACACTTGAAACCAAGCATGTGATCAATGAAAAATCAAGCTCAAACTGCGAGGCTAGAGCCTATCCTACTGTAGATCCAACAGCTTGCTTGTTCTTCTTCTTCTGTGGACAATTAGTGGCATAGTATCCGTGCTGGTGACAGTGAAAGCACTTCACCTTGGACATGTCTTGCTTCTTGCCTTTCGCACTAAACTGAGAAGCCTTCTTGTTCTTCCCCTTCTTTTCTTTGGAAACCAAAGCGCAATTTTCTTCATCAGTTCCCTTTGATGAAGATCCATCCTTGGTATTCTGCCTGATCTCCTCTTGCACAGGATCTGACCAAAGTCTTTCCCATCCTGGCAATTTCTCCCAACCATTGACAGAGTCCTGATAGGAATGAAAACTCTTTGGAACACCAAGGAGAGCGAAGCTCACCAAGTCCTCATCATCGACAGTCACCCCCACACTTCCTAGCTCATCCCGACACTGAGTGAACTTCGTGAGATACTAGGGCATACTGTCTCTCTTCTCACATTTGATGTTTCTGAGTTTATCCTTGAGCGCCAGATTCCTCTGATTTCTCTTGCTTTGGAATAGATATATTAATGCTTTCCACATCAAGTATGGAGAAGCCTTTCCATGTAGGCTGGACACAATGTGATCCTTCACGCCCTCCAACAGAATCCTTTGACACTTTGTTGTCTTCTTTTGCCAAGCATCAACTTGAGTAGCATCAGTAGGCTTTGGGACATCAGCCTCTATGGAATCCTTCAGCCCATTATCATCCAACACTGCCTCCATCCTATCCTTCCATGCAATATAGTTCGAGCTGCCCTCAAGAGCATACTCCAATCGCAATCTGTTGAAAGACATTGCCACATTGATACCAAGAAAACACTACCTCAAATTTGAATTCCACCAGCTCCAAACTCAACCGCCTTGGATCTAGAATTTGTGAGAAGAAAGTATTTCTCGTACAGAGATTGACTGTATGGGCTCTTACCGGATATCTCACCTTCCAAAGGAAGGATGAATCCAGAGGCTACCTGGCCCGATTACAGACTCTGCCTGAAGAAATAAGATGTAAACACTTACTGAATAGTAGATCTGATGATCAACGGTTCTGATACCATGTAGAAATTTTGAATAATAAACACTTATTCAACAGAGATTATCCTGATTATACACTATTGTGGAATACATGTATAATACATAACCTCCTCTACGTTGATCATCAATTTAGCAGCATTAAAAACAATGAAACATCAATCGCATGCACACATTAACACAGTATGTAACCTGGGGAAAGCTTACAGCTGAAAACCCCATACTATCTGTATATTAATGATTGAGAACAAGTAACATTACATAGTACAATACTCCTCTCAAGTATCCAACACTATCTCCACCTGTTACACACAAAACTAGATCAGATCCGAACAAGTCACAGGTTCAAATCTTCTCCGCTGCTTTGCCTGCCTCAACTGCACAATACCCGCTGAGAATCACTCACACTGGAAATCATGTGAGCACAAGCTATTCTGTTGGGCATATCTGCGCAATACCCATTGGCATACTCAATCTCTGCTTGTGCAAATCCTCATGCACAACTGATAGTCACAACTCACCCTTTCACTTACCTCTAACACCTGTCTCTGTTGAACTGTCCATGCACTGAGTTAACTGATGTATTCTTCAATTACTTTATGAGTTAACAATTAGTGAATTAATTAAAAATCAATTCACACAACTCATCACTAGTGTATTCTCCAGTTAGACTGAATACAACTAGTTCAACTAAACACAACTCCATCAACTCCACATCCAACTCCACAGAACTCACATGCATGAGTTCTAACTGAAGTCCTCCATGCAATAGCTCAACTGACCCACAAAGAAAGCGTATTTCCTTCTGACAGCTGCATGTGCCACATCCATAGCTTGAATGAAGTGCTCCAAGAGAATAAGATAAAGTTTATAGTCCAAATATTACTAAGGGCTAATAATATTTAACTTTTCTATTTTTAGCCCGACAGTCTAAAAATAGACTTTGATCACTCCGCTGTGAACCAGAAATAGAAGTCCATCTATTTTTCCCAACATGACCAATCATCTATAAACAACATTCTCCAACTCATAGACCATGATCCATATGTCTAAAAATAAACATAGTCTAAAAATAGAATTTGTGCCATAATTTGCCTGCGGGCCCACTTAGTGAAGGTGACTCTTTCCACTAATCTCCATCATCTTGTTGCATTATCAACATATCTTATGCTACAATCTAAAGAATGAAAAATATTATTTTCAAGCATGGGTCTCTTACTAGATTTGAATGGTCTTCTAGGTCAAGCATGCATTCCATGCTTCTAGGGTCTTTCAAGTCAAGAAAATATTTATCTTCAGTCAAGAGAATCATTATCATTTGTATAAGACCCATTTGGGCAAGCTGTAACATGTAAAAGAATTTATTTTTGAGTCTAGAAAGCTAAAATGACCTCCAAGACCAAGGCGTCGCTACTAGTGAAAAGCCCGCCTAAGAAAGGGTTATTCAACCTCATGAGAGACATATATATAGAAGTAGTTTTGACCTCATTAACACACACTTGAATAGTTTAATATAAAGCAAAAAGGAGGAGGAAAGAAGAGCGAAAGTCAAAATAAAAGAAAAAAACAAGAATTTGAGTTTTTGATCCTATTTCTCTCTCACATGTGTGAAAATAGGGTTTTTGCGAAGTTGTTCTCGGGGCTGAGATTTCTAAAATCACTGCAGGTTTGAAATTCTCTAACTGGGGTCTGAAAATCTGGGTTTGAAGCAAGTTTGAAGGGTTTGAATTAAGTTGACTTTGACTCATTAAAGGAGGATTTCTTGGAGAGCCGACTTGGTGCTTGGAGGAGGTCTTGATTTTGGACTTTGGATCTTGGATTTCTCATTTGAATTGATTCCATAAGAAGAGAAGAAATTCTTACTGGATTTTCACTTTGGAGTGGTTTTGCCTTGGCTTGGAGCCTATATTTTGTGTCCATTTTATTTTATGGTGTTCATGGTTTATGCTATTGATAATTGTTTGATGAAGATAATCTAATAAAGAACAATAAGAACCTAATTAAAGTTCACAATAAATTATTAAGGACAAAGATAATTGTTTAAATAACTACCCTACTTGATTCTCCAACATGGTATCCGAGCTAAGGTGAAGAGAAGGTAGCTTAAGATCATCTTTTTGGCATAAGATAAGGTTGCTTTCCAAAGGGAATAATTTTCTAAGGACACAATGAAGTGAATAAAGAAGAATACCTCATCATCTCAATAAGGGTCAAGCTCTCATTAAAGGAAAAAATGTTGCTCTAGTACAATCAAACATCTTGAAGAAGAACATCTATCTCTTTCTCTCCTGAGGGAAGGACATCTTTGAAGTTTCTTGAAATCATCAAGATAGTTGAAGGAATCATCTATATTGTTCTCCATGTCTCAACCTACAAATCAAATGAATTTATTTTGCAAGGAAAGCAACAAGATCGTTGGATCAAAAAACTTCCGAGCATGGAAGAAAATAATTGATTTAGTGCTTACAAAAAATGAATTCATGGAATATGTTCTTGGAGAAGTTATTCAACCAAACAAAAAGATGACTCAAGAATTAGCAAGATATAAGAAGCAAGAAGTGAGGGCACAAAGGATTCTTATTGAATCCATAAAATATCGCCTCATTCCCTTTGTTGCTGATTTGAATGCATCTAAATAAATCTATGATAAATTGGTGAAATTGTACTCTATAAGTACGTCGAGTTAGAAAATATCCTTGAGGAATCAAATATATAGAAAAAGGATGTCAAAGGATGAAGATATGTCCTCATATGTTATGGGATCTCACAATTGAGGGATTGGTTGCAAGGGCTTGGGGAAGTCATTTCCTATTTAGAGATGACTACTTGTGTACTAAATTCTTTTCCACCTAAATGTAGTAGTTTTGCAACTAGTGTCTACTTAAGAAAAGATACTACATTTGATGAATTATGGGCTCAATGTATCTTGGAAGAAACAAGGATAAAGAAAAAGGATGACACAAAATCAAATGAAAATTCTCAAACAATTGTTGTAAAATAAAAGAAGAAGAAAGGGAAGTTTGGAAAGTCCAAATAAAAATAAGATATGTCCAAGATACAATACTATGGGTGCAAATGATATGAAAATTTTAAGAAGGATTTTCCAAACAATGCACAAAAAATAAAAACAACAAAAGAAAAGACTGAAGTGGAGCTCAAAAGGATGAAGAAAAGGAAGAACCTGAGAAGAAGCCGAAAGGTGAAGATCCCGAGGACCTATATTATTGAAGGAAGTACCACATCTATTAGGTTCATTTGTAGTTTGTCTTTCTTTTACTAGAAAGTAGAAGTTAGAGTAAGCATGAATAATTGCATTCTCTAGAAGAAGTCTTTGTTTTTGTGAAGCATGACATCATAAAAGGAAACATATATAAGATTTAGAAACTACATGCTCAAATTTCTTTGGAAGAAGTCATCTAGCTCCTAAGAATGAAAAGGTTTGGATCATCTTACACGTCATAGTTAATCCAAGCATTTTATAATATAATGTTAGAAGTAGTCATATTGCAAGGATCACCAATATCCTTTAATGAGAACTGTCATTTTAGGAAGGCTCTTTAATATTTTGAAGAAGCATTATGACTAGTATACTCCAACTAGTATGGAAAAAATAGTCTTAAAGGATGAAGGGATGCAGATGGTTGAGTTGGAGTATGAAAGGCATAATTGAAGTATTTCTCCTCTTGAAGAAGTAATATTATCTTTGATAAGGATAGAATCAAGCTCATTCAAAATAAAGACAACTAGATGGTTATATGGAAGAAAGAATATTATTGTTGTTATCAAATTTTCTATAGAAGGTAGATTTCATGTCTAGGAATCTTGTAGAAAGAGTTGGTCATAAACACAAGCATGATAAGTCTTCCATGTGGTTACTCGAATGTTGTATGGATAAAGATCAAGACTCTTCCACAAGAAAGCATGATTTAGAAATGATGATATTGATCAACATCATATATGGTATCCTGAAGAAGGAAAGAGAGTTAATAATGGAAAATCCAAGGAAGAAGACATTGTAGCCTGATGATTACTTCATTCCATGGGCACTTTGATCAAAAGTGAAAGCATGGAGAAGGATTTTTGAACTATATGGAGATAAATCATGCAAAAGGATGTTGATCTCAAAAGAAACAGTTAAACAAGAATATGATATTTTGACAAGAGGCCATCATGATAAGGTATTTATGATATTGATGTTTTGGTATTCGTTATCTGATTGGTATATAATTTTTCCACTTGCTAGAATGTTGCAAAAGCACATATTGAGAGTTAAGGAAAATGTATCCGCAACTGTATGTGTTAAACTCGTTTCAATAAATACATGGATTAAGTGGATGGATTTGATAATACTTGGAATATTATGTGGTCAATATCTATACATCATCTTTGGATTGAAAGGTAGAAGTAAAAAGAGATAACATGATGTTTCGATGAAAATGAAGATCACTTTCATGATTAAAGGAATCTATGATTAGCTCTACATTGAATTTCGCAATATAATTCCTTTGTTGATGATGACTAGAGGAAAGTGATATGAAAGGTTGATGACCCGAAACATGTCACAAGAAAATTTAGCTCCATTACAAAAGCCCAATATGATGAGATGAAAAGGGAAGGAGGATTCATGCAATGACTTGAATATCTCCATGAAGTTAGTTGATGTATTGTTAAAGGCACACTAAAGAGATAACTTCCGAATTGAAAGGAAGTTAGAAATATCCTCTATCTTTAAGAGGGAGTAAGTAGTCTCCTTAAATGATGAAGAAGGAAAAATGATATATTCCCTAACCAAGAGGGAATCAGGATCTCCTCTCTAGATGAGAGGGAGTGATGTTAGACATCATATTCTCTATGTGTCATGCACTAGACCAAGACTAACAACCGTAAGTCTTAGTGAAGGCACTAGGAAGGAGAATGGAGGATTAGATAAGCAACTGACCTTCATACTCCTTGAGGATAAAGAATCTTATTTAGGAAGTTGAACAACACTCTTTGAGGATTCGACATGTATCCAAGACAAGAGTGGTCTAAGAGGTCTAGTATTATTTGAAGATGGGTATTTCAAGATAAGAACAATCCTAAAAGGACATACCTAGAGAACATCGAGATGGGGTATGTGACTTAAGAGGTAGTGTGGTGACTCACATAAAGCCTTGTAGCAATATGCTCTAAAATAAAATGATCTTGTCAGTTAAAGGCCTTACTATGTTCAGAGTGCTAGTTATGATTTTGATGCTTAAAGATTGCTTATCAATCTGACTCTTCTTATGAGAACTCTCTAGTTTGAGAATATCTTTATATCAGTTGTACAATTATGAATACCCCCCTAGTTAAGAAGGGAGTGTTGGAAAATGTAACTAGTTTTGGTCTTCACAATTGTCATTGTACTCGTTTCATTATGTACATATTATGTTACAAGCAAAAGAATTGATGAAAAATATTATTTTCAAGCATCAGTTTCATGCTCCATTTGAATGGTCTTCTAGGTCAAGCATGAATTTCATGCTTCTAGGGTTTGTCAAGTGAGGAAAATATTTATCTTCGGTCAAGAGAATCATTATCATTTGTATAAAACTCTTTTGGGAAAGTTGTAACATTTAAAAGGATTTATTTTTGAGTCTAGAAAGTCAAAATGACCTCCAAGACAAATTAGACCCTACTAGTCAAAATTATATCTAAGAAAGGATCATTCGACCTCATGAGAATCATATATATAAAAGGAGCTTGACCTCATTAATGCACACTTCAGAAGTTTGATCCAAAGGAAAAATAAGGAGAAAGGAAGAGCGAAAGTCAAAGAAGGAAGTCAAAATCAAGGAAGAAACAAGAATGAGTTTTCAATCTGTTTCTCTATCACAAGTACAAAATTAGGGTTTGTGGTAATATGTTGTAGTGGCCAACATTTCTAGTATCACTGCATCCTAAATTTTTTGATTGGGGGCCGAAAATATGAGTTTGAAGTAGATTTGAAGGGTTTGAATTAAGTTGACTTTGACTTATTAAAGGAGGATTTCTTGCAGGGATGACTTGGTGCTTAGAGGAGGTCTTGACTTTGGTCTTTGGGTCTTGGATTTCTCATTTGAATTGATTCGATAATAAGAAAAGAGATTCTTATTGAATTCCCCCTTAGTGGTGTTTTTGCCTAGCTTGGAGCCTATATTTTGTGTCCATTGTCTTTTATGATCTTCATGTTTTATGATCTTGATAATTGTCTCATGAAGAGAATCTAATAAAGAACAATAAGAAGCTAGTTAATAAAGTTCAAAAGCAATTATTAAGGATAAGAAGAATTGTTTAAATATCCACCCTAATTGATTCTCCAACATCTCCTTTATCAAAAGGTATCCCAATGCTAGCAACTAGAAAATATTCTACAATCAATATATTACCAATTTCATACCATCCTTATGGTTATCCCTTACCACATTAAACCAACAAGAAATGATATAATGAATAATCTCACCAAAAATGTTGTTATGGTCTAACCCATCCACTCTCTTCCACATAGTATTCCAAGCCCAAACCACCTCTCAAGCTGGAATGTTAAATCCTAATGAACAAGATCCTCATCTATTAGATGGGGTAACCAAGGTTGAAATAGTGGGGAAATGTTTTTCCATCACCCCACCAACCCAAAAGCCGATCGGACATGGAAAAATAACCCTATCAAAGATCATCAATGGCATTCACATTATATTGATGGCTGCCACAACTCTCCAACTGACATTCCGTTCATTGTCTAGCCTCGATATTTTCAGAAAAAGGGAATTTCATGGGATTTGTAGTGGTTTCATATCCCTAGAAATACAAATCTTATGTATTTGAGCGATAAAAAAAAATATTTTCAATCATCTGGAATCTAATGATCAACCATTAATGGCTATCCAATAGAGATATTGCATAAGGCACAAAGATTTTCATAGGAGATCTTAACATTGAGAGCATCCACATTGGGTCTTCTTGACATTTGAATCTTGTCCTCTTATGTGAATCTCCATTTATTCACAACTTGTTGTAACTCATTACAAACACCTTATCTCCTAGCAATTTTTATGGTTTTTTAGCTAGACTAGTCATGCTGCCAACTCCACGACTAGGAGGGAAAAACTAGCCTAGTTAAGTTATTCCTCTTCCCATACCATGGTTAGTGTCCTCTTAATTAGCACTTTGGTTCTTTGGGAATTCAAATATTTTCATCCAATCAACATGACCGAACAATGCAATGCCATCCTCAAGGAGAGACCACCCCCCCAAGGAACCATGTGATCCTCTTTGACCTAGATATATTATGATTTTCTAGTTATGCAATTTTATTTTTAATCGTCAGCTTGGTCCATTCTATTATGTTACAAATGTTTTAGGTTGTGAGCAAACTCAGCCTCTAGGAATTTTGGATAAGGAAAGGAATCTTTATTTGGGCTCCTCCACTCGTTCCAAATCATATGTCCCTCCCTCAAACCTCTCATCTTTTTGGTTGGTTGTCATTCTATGAAAAAGAGCCATAATTAGACAAGGAGTAACTTACTACCAAGATAAATGTCTTTCTAGATCTCAAACCCAAGTTGAGAGCTCATCCACTTTCTACCAAGTTTTGATCCCTCAAAATTCAAGAATAAATATCTTAGGTAGAAAGATAACTCTCCGATGAGAAACACAATCTTATAAACAAAAAGGTGCTAGCTAAGGTGATCTACCTCTTGGTGATCCCTCTACCGCAATAAAAATACATTTATGGCTCAAAGATACTCTCGAAGATGCTGAAAGACATATTTCTCCAAGAGGGACATTCTGTGAAAGAAAGAAGTCAAACAAGTATCAAGTTAACTTGGTTTCTATGAGTACTATTGTTCAATCTAAGCCATGTATGTTCGAAGAATTTGTAAATAAAAGGTCTCGAAGAATGCGATGAATTAGGAATATGGATCTATCATGAAAAATTATGTGTGGGATGTGGCACCTAGACCGAAGGAAAAGTCCATAGAAACCTCAAAATGGATATACTAAATTAAACATGGACTTCATGGGGGTGATGAAAAATATAAGGCTAGGTTTGTTGCTCGAGGATTCTCTCAAAATGAAGGAGTTTACTATGACGTGATATTTGCACCAATTTCCCAATATACCACTATTTTATTGATTATTTCTCTTGCTTCCTCTCAAGGATAGAGCTTACATCAAATGGACATTAAGAGTGCTTTCTTGCATGGCTCGCTTAAGGAGGAACTCTACTTGGAAAAACTTTAGGGGTTCAAAGTACAAGATCGAAGGACACAACTATGTAGGTTAAATTAATCCCTCTATGCGTTGAAGTAAGCCCTTAGGGCTTGGTATGAAAGGATTGATAGTTATCTTATGAAGGTGGGATTTAAAAGGAGTGATGTTGATCCTAACCTATACTCCAAGGTTGAAAAGGACATGCCTCTAATTTTTGGTGCTTTATGTAGATGATCTCTTTTGGATAGGTGCAAGCACTCTCATTTATCAATTAAAAAGGGAGTTGGATTCTAAGTTTGAAATGAAGGACCTAGGTCTGATGCACAACTTTCTAGGCCTAGAGGTCTAGAAAAATCTAGGTGAGATTTTCCTTTCTCAAGGAAAATACATTGTGAATTTGCTAGAGAGATGTGTAATGGTGGATTCTAAGTATTATTCTACTTTGATGGAACTCAACTTTGAGAAACTATGTGGAAGTGTTGCTGGGCTAAAATTGGAAAACCCTTTCGAGTATCGACAACTTGTGGGGGGCCTAATGTTCTTGGTAAACTCCCGAACATATATATGCTTCAATGTGAATACATTGAGTCAGTTTATGGTCGAGCCTAATCACATACATTAGGTTGCTGCTAAGAATCTCTTGAGATATATATGTGGCACAATCAACTATGGACTGAGATACATTGTCGGGAATTTGAGGCTACATGGATATAATGATGTTGATTGGGATGGAAGTGTGGTAGATCGTAAGAGAAAATCTAGATTTTGCTTCTCATTGGGATACGCTTCAATTTATTGGATGAGAAGGAAGTCGAAATCAGTTGCTCTAAGCACCGTCGAGGCTGAATACATTACTGTTAGTATGGTCTATTGTGAAGTTGTTTGGTTGAGGAAGATATTTAGTAAGCTATTTGAGAATGTGTTGGATACCACCATGATATATTGTGACAACCATAGTGGGATTCTCCTTTCAGAGAATCTCGTGTTTGATGACCACTACAAGCACATTAATATTAGGTACCACTTTATTTGGGATATGGTACAACGGGGAGAAATAAGGATCCAACACATCATGAATTATGAGAATGTCGCATACATCCTCATGAAGCCCTTAGGGAAGGTCAAATTCTTAGCCTTCTGAGAATTACTTGGAGTCGTGGAAAGACCCTCCCATGATGGTATCGCTTGAGTTTGACATTGATCTCTAGGAGCTCCTAGGGGCTTGCGATACTTCTTGGAGCTATGAGAAACCATAGGGTGAGTTGTTCACCTTTCTTTATTGGTGCATTATGTATAGGGTGAGTGGTTCACCTTCCCTTATGATACCCCATGATGACATGTGTATAGAGTGACTAGTTCACCTTCCCCTATTATTGATGGCACATGTGTGTAGGGTAAGTGGTTCACCTTCCCCTACGATTGACATATGCATAGGATGAGTGGTTCACCTTCTCCTATGGAATATGAGCAGTATGAGTGGTTCACCTTTTCCTACTGATGCCCCAACATATATCCCACCTATGTAGTTTGAGACTCACTGGAAGTACCTCACATCTGGCCAATGAGTTGGGAAAAGTGGATAGGGACCATAACACTACCGATGGATGCATCATGTATTGCCATACTCCCTATGTATATGATGCATGGTGTCCCACAACTACTTGATTTGGCATTAAGACTACTTGTTGTCAATGGAGAGTTGTAAGTTCTTGTGACTCACTCTCAATCGAATCTTCTTCATTATTTATATCAATGGTCAGTAGAGTAGAGATCAGATGAGATACATATATGGTTCATGATGAAAAGATGGCATGATGATCGATGATGATGGACGAATTGACAGGTGGAATTCTCCCTAGTTGAGAGGAAGTGTTAAAATTAGAACTAAGCCCAAATTCCACCTTGGGACAACTCATTTGATGGAGATGATGATTGCATCAAATTCCTTTTTTTGAGAGGACCAAAATCGATATAAATATCATCCAATTTGGACAAGAAGAAGTGTGTTTTTGAATTTATGCCCACACATGTGCAAATTTTTCAGGTTGGCCACATCTTCAGGTAGGCTCATGAAGCCCAAAGGACATGAATCTGCACCCTAAATGACTTTTCTAAATACAAGTGCCCTCTCACCTCATTTGACATCATCATCACTAATACATTCTTCTCTCTCCTTCTCTCATTGGTTCGTACAACATTGGGAATTCCCTCTCTCACATGTGTGGCACAAGTAGGACAAATTTTTGGACAAAATTACAGGGCTGAAAAATTTCAGACTTTTCTACAGTTTGGTGTTGACCAGCATTAAATTTGAATTTTTGGGCATCCTTTGACTTTGATTCTCAAGGTGATTTTCTGTCTCAGCAAGGCACATTTTTATGCATAGAAACTAAGGAAAAAGGAGGATTTTGATCTTCATTGACCGCGGGCTTGCTTGACCATAGGGTTGAGTTTAGGAAGACCAACTTTGACTGTAGTTTTGTTGATGGTTTTGGGCTGACTTTTACCAACATAAAAGGTCGAATTTGACTGAGGTTGTTTGAGCTCAAGGAGGCAAGTTTGACTATTGCGTTGACAATTGTTTACTTTCTTGTTAGGATTGATTTTAACTACAGTTGACTGTAAAAATGACAGGGTTATTTTGACTATGATTTGGAAGTTAAATTTATTTTGTACTCTCTCTCTCTCTTTGCTAAACATTTGATATAATAATAAGAAGATTTGATCAAAGGGTTTTCCCCTCACATTGGGGTTTTTCCCTGGCATCCACCAAATTTGGTGTCCTCTTGTCTTGGCTTGTCTTTTGCATTTGGTTTCATGTTCTATCTACTTTTACCTTCACTGTGATTAATGGTGTGATTTCTACTGGATATCTAGATTGAAATTTTCATTAGGCTGCTAAAAGAACATTGAAGTAATTGTGCTAAGAAAAGAACATAGGTTCATTGTTAACTAAAATTAACAACTCATATACACCCCTTTGGATTAAGGGGGGAATGTTAGGCACCTAATCCATTAGGGTTCTAGTGGATGGTTATTGCATGTCCAAGAAAGCTTGGAAGTTGAATCCAACGATTTGTATGTTATATTTAGATGTACATCATTCTTAATAGAACTTGAATTCATATTCCAAGATCATCTTTTATAATATATATAATGTTTAGTTGTGATCAATTTGAATGTAAAGGTCTGACAAGAATTTTGGTTCTCAGATGTGTGTTGCATGTATAGTATTGATTTTAAATACGGATCGAGTTCTTGCTACTGTGGATTTGTTGGTTGATATATCTAATTATATAAATGTATAAAAAATGGACCCATCTTTTGTTTGTTTCTCGTTAAAGGTTTTTTATGCATAGTCATTGTATGACTATGCAAATATGATATCCTTGTATAACTTATAGCATTTGCATATCCGGAAACATATACTTCTTTCAATTCTCTACTTTATTTTTATAATTGCATTGGTTTAGTTCATATGTACTTTAAATAATCTGGTCAAATTCCAAAGAAGAATAAATCATTTATTACCTTTTCTTAATTTATTTATCACAACCTCATTATTTAACATTTACACCCAAGTCTAAATATTTGGGTCTTTTTGACAACATGATTATAAATTAAGGACTTGAATTCAATACCATTGTGTAGATTACTAGAACTTACTCTTCTACCTCTGCACATGCGTTACTTTTGCACATGTGTTACTTTTTCACATGTGTTACTTCTGCATGCACTTTTGCCCCACACATGCCTTTATTACACAACTTTTTCAATACACATGTGACCATTTATGTAAAAAAACAGAATTAAAATTAATAATAAAGAACATAATAGGTGTCTTGTGTTTGGAAACACAGAGAAATAGAATTGTTGAAAAAGGACATATATTCGAAACTATATGTGTTCTTATTAATAAAAAATATGGTCACTCGACTTGTTTCAAGTGAAAATTTAATTAAAAATATGAACATTGATGATAAAATGTGCTTTATTTTTTGTTTACAAAGCATTTATTTTCAACTTTTTTCAAGCTGAATCAAATCTTTTTGGCTTTTTTGTGCTTTACTTTTCCTCTACTTACATGCATTTGCTAGTTTTTGTGTTTCAAGTTACATGCATTTGGTTGCTTTAGCAATACACATGTGTTTGTTTATGTGTTTTAGGTTACATGCATTTAGGTGACTTAACAATTTGCTTCCATGAAGTATGAAGTGACAATTTAGGTAACAATAATACAATAGCATAAACTATGAAGTAGAAATTATGTCAACATTAATACAATATCGTCATAGTGCAATTGAATAGTCCATTAGCCATCTAACAAATGAGACAAATTGACAACTACACCCTATTTTTATGTTACTTGGTAAGACCTTTTGAAATGAGAAATTATTTTTTGGGGATCGAGAAACACACTATAAAACTCTCACAACACAATTTCAAAATTTCGGTTATCGTAAGACGTTCCCATCTCTCAGTTCCCATTAACTGCGCCCTGCTCTCTTACTATTAAGGTGTAATTCCTTACATGCAATTCTACACCGAGACACAAATCGTTATGTTAAATGACATAGAAACCCCTATCTCGCGACTCCTATTAGTCCGTGAATGAGTATTATAGTGGTGTGGCCTTAAACTCAATGTTTATCTTATCATGTGTTATAATATCAATTAATTTTTATTTTTATTTTATTATATAATAAAATGTCATTTTTGTGTTCAATTTTTTTATATGTGAATTGTCTTTCTTCCACATAGGCTTTAGCTACATACAACTTATATATACTGTGATAATAAATAAGGTACATAATAGATAATCAAAATAGAAAATAAGGTGATATACTACATTTTAAAATGTTTAAAAATTTCATGAATACATTTTACAAAATCGCTCTCGCTAAACTCTTTAAAAGAAAAATTAAAATCATCTTTGCTACGAATTTACTAGTGAAACAATCTATATATTTTGAGTCAAATTCCATGTGTGCAGAAGAAGGCTTGTGTCCCTTACTCCATACATGCATTGCCCCCACATACTCTTTCTCATGCACATTTCCCTTCTTCCACACATCCTTTATTTCACTCACAGCCTCGTCTCCGCACAACTCTCGTTAGACACAACTACTTAGAGCACTACAAAGGTGAATCTCAAATGACTATATTTTTGTCATTTTATTCATTAAACAATATGGTTATGTAAATTGTGAGTCATATTCAAATGATGAGAATGCTTTCAAAACTAGTTCTACAAAATTTGATTATATTTAAGTGAGTTGGCTTAATAATATAAAAAATTAAAGGTTGTCATTTATTTTCAAAATAGTTTTGCCTTTTTTTTCCATTTTAATTTAATTCAATAATTAAAAATAATGTCACATTAACAAGTGTAATATGAAAAAATTTATGGTTTTTTGAGCATGTGGTAATGATAAGTCATAGTATTGGCTCATGGTATTGTAACAAATGTCCATCATAAAGTAGAGGTAAATCTCCATAGTTAAGAATCTTGTTACATGTCTCCTTTAAAATATATAGTTGTAAATATCCATAGTTAAAAGTTTTATTATTACATGCTTCTTTTAAAATGTATATATGTTATTATTATAAAATAAAGTTATGATTTAGTTAATTCAATAAACAATTTGTGGTACTGCACCTCGCCAAGAGCGGTTGAAAGACTACCGCCGACTTGGGGGCATGACAACCGTAGTCTAACGAGGTGAGGAATCTACGAGGGGGAGGAGTTGTGCAGAAGGTTATGGAACTCCGGTGATATTTAGAAAAAAATTGGCAAGGATTTTTGTAAATCTAAGTTATAATTGTTAAACTTAAAAATTTTAGGTATTCTAGATGTTTTTGATGGTGCTGAATCCATTTCCACCATCAAAAACACCATTCAAACACTGCCTCTACAAGTTTTTTTGATTTTTTTTTTTGGCCCAGATTCCAGCCACTTTTTGCCATCCAGGCAATTCCTCAACCTCGGTAGACGACTCCATTCAAATTTACACATCTGGATGAATTAGTAATTATTTGTTCCCCTATTGCTGATAAAAACAGTAAATGGAGAACGATTCACTTGTCAACAACTTTGGTGTTTAATTAATATTTAAATGAGCATAGTTATATAAAAATACAGAAAATCAAAATGCAGTTGTGATTTTTTTATTTTTTTTTTAGTAATTTAAAATAAAGTTATAATTTAATTGATTTTAATTTAGATATATGATTAATTAAATATTCTAATGTTTTTTACAAATTTATATGTATCAATATGTATCAGATATTTAATTTATATGGTTATGGTGATTAATAAATCTTTTTTTCAAATTATACAACATTTTATTTAATAGTGAGAAAAATATATTTCCTTTGTTAAAATCCCTTACAGATTAGCAATAATAAATTTTGTTTTTAAGTTACACCAACATTTTTATTTATTGTTTTTTACCTAGATTAGTTTTTTAAGATTTTGCATAAATATTTATAACTATTTTACAAATTATATATATATATATATATATATATATATATATATATATATATATATATATATATATATATATATATATATATATATATATATATATATATATATTTCTGCTAGAGGAATTGATAAGTGGACACAAGGTTTATTTTCAATATTACCAAATCTTTAGCTCACGGGGGGATTTTAACCTAAAATGTCATGATACATAACATTTCATTACCTAGGAGATAACCAATTGAATTGCCCTAAAGAAACTTATACTAACATATATATGCTAATAATATAAATGATTAATTTAATTTAATTTAATTTAATTTAAGCAAAGGATAAAATGATTATTATCTTTTTCATATAAATTCAATTCTCTCTAAAAAATAATATATTAAAATTTTAACGATATTCTAGACTCATTGTTGAAGGAGACTTAAAACTCAATCTCTAAAATCCTCAATGCCTCTCGTGTTCGAAAATGTAACTAGTTTCAGTCTTCGTAACTATCATTGTACTCTTGTCATTATGTATACCTTATGTTACAAGCTAAAGAAGAAATAAAAATATTATTTTCAAGCATGGGTCTCTTTTTGAATGGTCTTCTAGGTGAAGCATGCATTCCATGCTTTTAGGGTTTGTCAAGTCAAGAAAATATGTATCTTGAGTCAACAGAGTCATTATTATTTGTATAAGACCCATTTGGGCAAGCTATAACATGTAAAAGAATTTATTTTTGAGTCTAGAAAGTCAAAATGACCTCCAAGATCAAGTCGTCCCTACCAATGAAAAGCCAGCCTAAGAAAGGGCTATTCGACCTCATGAGAAGCATATATATAGAAGGAGCTTTGACCTCATTAACACACACTTCAACAATTTAATCTAAAGCAAAAAGGAGGAAAGAAGAGCGAAAGTCAAAGAAGGAAGTCAAAATAAAAGAAAAAAACAAGAATTTGAGTTTTTGATCCTATTTCTCGCTCACATGTGTGAAAATAGGGTTTCTGGGAAGCTATTGTAGGGGTCGAGATTTCTAAAGTTGAGATTTCTAAAATCACTACAGGTTTGAAATTCTGTGACCGGGGTCCAAAAATCTGAGTTTGAAGCAGGTTTGAAGGGTTTGACTTAAGTTGACTTTGACTCATTAAAGGAGGATTTCTTGGAGAGCCGACTTGGTGCTTGGAGGAGGCCTTGAGTTTCGTTTTTGGATCTTGGATTTTTCATTTGAATTGATTCCATAGAAGAGAAGAAATTCTTACTGGGTTTTCACTTTGGAGGGGTTTTTCCTTGGCTTGGAGCCTATATTTTGTATCCATTTTCTTTTATGGTGTTCATGGTTTATGCTATTGATAATTGTTTGATGAAGAGAATCTAATTTAAAAAAATAACCTAACCAAAGTTCACAAGAAATTATTAACGATAAGGAGAATTTTTTAAATAACTACCCTACTTGATTCACCAACATGGTATCCGAGCTAAGGTGAAGAGAAGGTAGCTTAAGATCATCTTGTTGGCATAAAATAAGGTTGCTTACCAAAAAGCACACAAGGAAGAGCATAAATAAGAAGACCTCATCATCTCAATAAGGGTCAAGCTCTCATTAAAGAAAGAAAGGTTGCTCTAGTATGGTCAATCATCTTGAAGAAGAACATCTATCTCTTTCTCTCTTGAAGGAAGGAAATCTTTGAAGTTTCTTGAAAGAATCAAGATAGTTGAAGGAATCATCTATATTGTTCTTCATGTCTCAACCTACAAATCAAATGAATTTATTTTGCAAGGAAAGCAACAAGCTCTTTAGATCAGCAAACTTCCTAACATGGAAGAAAATAATTGATTTAGTGCTTACAAAAAATGAAGTCATGGAATATGTTCTTGGAGAATTTATTCAACCAAACAAAGAGATGACTCAAGAATTAGAAAGATATAATAAGGGAGAAGTGAGGGCATAAAGGATTCTTATTGAATCCATAAAAGATCATCTCATTCCCTTTTTTGTTGATTTGAATACATCTAAATAAATCTATGATAAATTGGTGAAATTGTACTCTATAAGTACATTGGGTTAGAAAATATCCTTGAGGAATAAACTATATAGAACAAGGATGTAAAAGCATGAAGATATGTCCTCATATGTTATGGCGATCTCAAAATTGAGGGACTAATTGCAAGGGCTTGGGGAAGTCATTTCTGATTCAGAGATGATTACTTGTGTACTAAATGCCTTGCCACCTAAATGTAGCAATTTTGCAACTAGTGTCTACTCAAGAAAAGATAATACTCCCTTTGATGAAATATGGGCTCAATGTATCTTGGAAGAAACAAGGATAAAGGCAAGGATGACATTGAATCAAATGAAAAGTCTCAAACATTTGTTTTAAAATACAAGAAGAAGAAAGGGAAGTTTGGAAAGTTCAAAGGAAAACAAGATATGTCCAAGATACAATGCTATGGGTGAAATTCATATTGACATTTTAAGAAGGATTTTCCAAACAATCATCAAAAAAGAAAAACAACAAAAGAAAAGAGAGAAGTGGAGATCAAAAGGATGAAGAAAAGGAAGAACATGAGAAGAAGTTGAAAGGTGAATATCCCAAGGATATATATTATTGAAGGAAGTATGATATCTACCAGGTTCATCTTTCTTTTACTAGAAAGTAGAAGTAAGAGTAAGCATGAATAATTGCATTCTCTAGAAGAAGTCTTGGTTTTTGTGAAGCATGGCATCATAGAAGGAAGCATATAGAATATTTAAAAACTACATTCTCAAATTTCTTTGGAAGAAGTCATCTATCTTGTAAGAAAGAAAATTTTTGGATCATCTTGCAGATCATAGTTCATCCAAGAATTTTCTAATATAATATTAGAAGTAATCATCTTATAAGGATCACCAGAATCCTCCAATGAGAACCATCATTTTATGAAGGCTCTTTAATATTTGGAAGAAGCATTATGACTACTATACTCCAACTGGTATGAAAACAATAGTCCTGAAGGATGAAGGGATATAGATGGTTGAGTTGGAGTATGAAAGGAATAATTGAAGCCTTTCTCCTCTTGAAGAAGGAAGCTTATCTTTGATAAGGATATAATCAAGCTCATTCAAACGAAGGACAACTAAATGGTTATATGGAAGAAAAGGTATGCTTATTGTCAACAACTTTTCTATAGTAGGTAGAATTCATGTCTACAGTAATCTTACAGAAAGAGTTGGTCATAAACAAAAGCATTATAAGTCTTCGATGTGGTTGCTCGATTCTTAAGTAGCTTAATGGATAAAGACCAAGAATCTTCCAAAAGAAAGCATGATTTAGAAATGATGATATTGATCAACATCATATATGGAAGAGCATAAGACAATACATTTCCAAGGATCAATAGAACGCGGGGATGAAGGTTGAGGGAATGAATCCACGTGACAACCAACATGGTTGCAAGCCAAATCTGCATAGATATCAAGAGCAGGTGGGGTGGGAGGACGTGACAGTTGAATAGATGTGTGTGCATGTTCTCCCACATCATTCTACGATGGTGGAGCTATTTGATGAGGTGAAGGTGGATAGTCACTTGTGACAACAACTGTACCTGCCTGTGATTGCGCAACTCCATCACCGAAGTGTGTTGATCCCGACTTGGACGATTTCAAGAATTGTGGATTTTTGGATATGTAAATAAGATACTCAAACCTTCCATCGAGAAATTCCCAATCAATTTCATCTTCAGGAAATCAGTATGCAAGATTACAAAAGCGGGTGTGAAACTGTTCAACGGATTCATCAGGTGCTTTTCATAATTTCATAATTTCTTTATTGAGTGCTTTACGGTTAAAGTGATTCAAAACACGATCTATCTATACAACTAGATGAGAAAGATAATGAATATATTTTTAGGTAGTGTAGCACACCAATGCATGGGGTGCCCTCAAAGCGTGTAGACGAACAACACGCAGGTCATGTATTCTTCAAATATTCCATGTCTTTCGCATGAGCCTACAATTTCGATTATGTGACTAACCAAGGCTACGTATCATCCACCATCGTGTGTTTTATGTGACAAGTTAACCCATAGCTCTTCCAAGATTTCGAAGTTATTCCCATAAGGCATACACTCTGAAAGAGAAACTATATAGTTAGTCATGATAGATATGTAGATATTCAAAACATATTTTGAGGACTCATCTTGTCATCTGGCCCTCCTTCTAGTGCCAAACTGTTGGAGGAACTGGACCTGCCAACATTTTAGGGGATCTCCCCCGTAAGAAGTCCCAACTAGACCTCAGACCGTTTGGTGTAGGAGTCCTAGTGGTGGGTAGTATGGTATCACCTCGATTGCAACTGCGCGTAGAAGCAAGTAAGATGTCCCTGTTGGTAGAAGGGGTGTGACATGCGCAACAAGACAAGGAAGGTGCATGAACGGTTCTAACACATAGAAAGTGAGGTGAGTGCACCCCTTGGAAACCTATGGAAGAACGCGGCTTGGAAGGGAACACACGAGCAAAGATGCATCACAAACTGGAAAACAAGTAAGTTAACAATCCAAAGTGATGGTTAAGCCAACAACACATCTCAGTAAGATTCATAGATACTTATATAGAAATATTCCATACATGCGTGTGTAAGAAAACAGATACATATAGCGTTATAGTAAACAAGATCGCTTAAATACAATAACAACATATGCATGAAATGTGTTGGCTCTGTTATATTAAGAAGTGAAAGTTCCAATGATACAGTACAACCATGACCAACCACTAGTCTCGATAGCAGAATGTTATAGTCACTGAAGCTTGCTTCTCCAAAGAGATATACTATCTCTGCACTGTGGAGAAGCTAAGGCTCGTTACAATACTCTCCAAGCTTTCTCTAAGATACTCCTATCAGAAGCTTGGCTGACCAAAAGCCTCTACAATGAGTTATGAGAGATTATATATAGCAAAGGGTGGGGTGACCCTTGAAATTCCCCTTTGTGACTGTTCACCTACCCTCTTGACTCTTCAACTACTCTATGACTGTTACATTCGACTATCGACATTTGGACTTCCACTTTACAAGATGTTACATCCAATATTCATATGTACCCATTTCAGAAAAAATAGGCTTGAGTAAGCCAAGCAAGGTATCACTAACACTCGAATAGTTGTGGTAAGACCAACTCTTCGACATCCTTGTGATGATCAATGGTGGCGAATTGATGCCAAGCTTGGTTGTCCATGATGGTGTCCATGCGCTCAATGGTGACATCCTACTGAAAGTGAACTCTTGCCTCCGTTGCATCTGAGCACAATGATATGGCTCATTTTTCCAACTCGTCTGATAGCATTCGCATCATCGTCTTGAGTGCAGCTGGACCAACAACATAATGATGCATTTCGCTACCTATATTTCTTATTTGGAAACATCTAAGGAGATGTATGATAAGATGGTTGGGATGTTCAAAGTAAAAAATGAAAATCAAATCCTCTTTCTCAAGTACAAGTTGAATGACATCAACATGGATAAAGGGGAGTCTATCCAATCCTACTTCATGAGGATCACACAAATTAAGAATGACCTTGTATATATTGGAGAATTTATTTCTAACAGGGAGCTCACTCTCATTTCACTTCCAAGTCTTCCAAGATAATGGGATATTTTTAACACAACCATTCTCAACAATGACACAATTCCTAGTTTCAATAAATTATTGGCTAGATGAACTCAAGAAGAGACAAGGATGATGGAGTCCTTGATGGAGAGAGACAAGCCCTCAAATGGAAATGAACCCACTTCCTTCTCCACTCATGCTAAGAGGAAAAATAATGTTGATTCAAGAAGACAAGGTCAAGGATTCAAGTAGGGATGCAAAGAAGTAAGAAAAGGAAGTTGCTACAATTGCAACATGTTTGGCCATTATGATAGAGAGTGACATCACAAGAAAGATACTCAAAGGGATGACAACAACACAAAAATAAATACAAAGGAAATTAAAATCAAAAGGCCAATAGGTTCAACAATAAAGGAAAGAGGAATGCTTCCGCTACTCGATATGGAAATGGTTGACCTCCCAAAAAGATGAGAAATTCTAGGTATGAATAAAGTAATGTTGTAGAAATACAAAAGTAATTTCATCTAATTTCCGCTCTATCTATTCCATCTCCAATGGATTCTTTGGATCATTGATTGATTAATAATGGAGCCTCAAGGCACTTCACTAGGTACAAAGGAGGCCATATCAATTTTGGTTGAAAAGAAGAGTAATTTGGTGATCATACATGGAGACAATGTCACCTACCCTGTGAAAGGGAGAGGTATTATCACTCTTCTCTTAAATCAAGGTCAAACCATTCATCTATGAGAAGTATTGTATGTGCCCGATTTGAAGAAGAACCCGATGTCAATTTCTACAATGGAAGATAAAGGCTTCAAGGTATCATTCATTGATGGAAAGGTACATATTTGGAAAAGAAGCCCGAAATATGAATTTACACTTGGATTTAGGGTTGAAGGTCTCTATCAAGTTGGAGGAAGTCCTTTGGGATAATTAACTTGCGATACTTTTCTTCAATCTCAATTATGGCACTCGTGATTTTACCACCTTCATTACAAAGCCTTACCTCGGGTAAGCAAGATGGTCACATGTATGCTTGAGCTCAACGTGAATCATGAAGGAGTTTGTCAGGGTTGTGAAACTGGGAAAGTTATAAGCGGACCATTCCCTTCAAGTGAAAGCCAAACTAATGATATTATTCAATTGGTCCATTATGACCTATCTGGTATGTTTCTTGTAACATAATTGGGAGGATACTTATACTATGAAATTTTTGTGGATCTCTTCTCTCAAAAAACATGGATCTATTTATTGAAGAAGAAGGATGAAGTGTTCAAATGGTTTCGTTCTTTCAAAGCCTTGGTGGAAAATCAAACAAGGAAGAAGATCAAAATATTAAGGATCGACAATGGAGCCAAATATGAATCAAATGAATTCAATGACTTTTGCAGAGAGACTGGCATTAAGATGGAGACAACCATTCCATGTACTCCTGAGAAAAATGGAGTTTTTGAAGGAAATAATCGAACAATCAAGGAAGCCACCTGTGCCATGCTACATTATCAAGCTCTACCTAAGTTCTTATGGGGAGAGGATGCAAAAACTGTTGTATATGTTCAAAACAGGAGCCCGCATCAAGCACTAAATTTCAAGATAGCCAAAGAAGTTTTCACTGGTAAGAAAACTGATGTTTCTAATTTTAGAATATTTGGTTGTCCCCAGTATTTTCATGTGCCTAAATAGAAAAGAAACAAGTTGGAATCATTTGGGAAGTAAGGTATATTTGTGGGCTACAGGGAAAATTCAAAGAGATATAGAATCTACATGCCTGGACAAAGAGATGTGGAAGTAAGCCATGATGTCATCTTTGATGAAGACCCTTCGCTTGGGAAGGCCAGAAATATCCCCATTCCAAGGAAGGATAATGATGATGATACAGAAAAATAAGATGAACTTTTGACAGATGAGCATATGCTTGATGTTGAATCCGCGATGGATCCCATTGATCCACCTCTTGGCAATCCCTCTACCTCAACAAAAAGACCTTTATGGCTCAAATATACTCTTGAAAATGATGAAAGACATATTTCTCTAGGGGGGACATTATGTGAAAGCAAGAAGCGAAACAAGTATCAAGGGTACTTAGCTACTATGGGTATTATTATTTGATCTGAGCCATGTACGTCCAAAGAAGTTGTAAAGCACCAGGTCTAGAAGGATGTGATGAATGAGGAATATGAATCTATAATGAAAATGGATGTCTAGGATGTTGTGCCTAAACTTAAGGACAAGTTTATAGTCACCTCAAAATGGCTATACAAAATTAAACATGGAGTTGATGGGAGTGATAAAAAATATAAATCCAGGTTCGTTTCTCGAGGCTCTCTCAAAAGGAAGGAGTGGTCTATGACGATATATTTTCACTAGTTTCCCAATATACCACTATCCGATCAATTATTTCTCTCATTGCCTCTCAAATATGGAGCCAACGCAAATAGACATTAAGATTACTTTCTTGCATGGCTTGCTTAAGTAGGAAGTCTACTTGGAACAACCTTGCAGGTTCAAAGTACAAGATCGAAGGACACATGTATGCAAGTTAAGGAAATCCCTCTATGGGTTGAATCAATCCCCTAGGGCTTGGTATGGAAGGATTAGTAACTATATTATGAAGATGTAATTTACAAGGAGAGATGCTGATGCAAGCTTATACTTCAAGGTTAAAAAGGACATGCCTCTCATTTTTGTCCTTTATGTAGATGATCTCTTTCTGACAGGTACATGCCCACTCATTTATCAATTCAAGAGGGAGTTGGCTTCTGAGTTTGAGATGAAGGACCTAGTTCTTATGCACTATTTACGCCTGGAGGTCTGGAAAAAACCATGTGAGATTTTCCTCTCTCAAGGAAAATACATTATGAGGTTGCTCGAGAGATGTGGTATGGTGGATTGAAATTCTATGTCTACTCCTATGGAACTCAACTTCAAGAAACTATGTGGAAGTGTTGCTGGGACAAAATTGGAAATCCTTTCTGAGTATTAATAACTTGTGTGGGTGCTAATGTTCTTGGTAAAATACTGATTGGATGTATGCTTTGTTGTATATACGTTGAGTCAGTTTATGGTCGAACCTCATCACATCCAATGGATCGCTGCTAAGAATCTCTTGAGATATTTCCGTGACACAATGAACTATGAACTAAGATACACTACCAAGGATGTAGAAATTTGAATAATAAACACTTATTCATAGAGATTATCCCGATTATACACTATTGCAAAATACATGCACAATACATAATCTCCTCTACGTTGATCATCAATTTAGCAGCATTAAAAACCATGAAACATCAATCGCATGCACACATTAACAAAGTATGTAACCCAGGGAAAGCATATAGCTGAAAACCCCACACTATCTGTATATTATAATGATTGATAACATGTAACAATACATAGTACAATACTCCTCACAATTACTCAGTACTATCTCCACATATTACACACAAAACTAGCTCAGATCCGAACAAGTCACAGGTTCAAATCTCCTCCGCTGCTTTGCCTGCCTCCACTGCACAATCCAAAGTGAAAATCACGTGAGCACAGGCTATAATTTACTTGGTATTGGCCCACACTGCGCAGTCCTCATTGGCATAACTCAATCCCATTGATTGTGCAAGATCTCATGCACAACTATAGTCACAACTGATAGCAATCTCAACCTCTAACACCTGTCTCCACTGAACTGTACATGCACTGAGTTAACTGATGTATTATTCAATTTTTTTATGAGTTAACAATTAGTGAATTAATTAATATTTAATTCACACAGCTCATCACTAGTGTATTCTTTAGTTAGACTAAAATACAACTAGTTCAACCAAGTCAAACTGAACACAACTCCATCAACTCCACAATCAACTCCACCAAACTCAACCACATGAGTTCTAACTGAAGTCTTGCATGCAATAGCTCAATTGACCCACAAAGAAAGCGTATTTCCTTCTGACAGCTGCATGTGCCACATCTGTAGCTCAAACTGAAGTGCTCCAAGAGGATAAGATAATGTTTATATAGTCCAAATATTATTATGAGACAATAATATTCGACTGTTCTACTTTTAACCTGGCAGTCTAAAAATAGAAACCTTCCCATATGTCTAAAAATAGAAGTCCATCTATTTTTACCAACATGACCAATCATACACAAATAACATACTACAACTCATAGACCATGATCCATATGTCTAAAAATAGACATAGTCTAAAAATAGACTTTGTGCCAAAAAATAGCGTGCGGGCCCACTTAGTGAAGGCGACTTCTTTCCACTAAGCTCCATCATCTTGTTGCATTCTCAACACTCCCTCTCAACATGATATGGATTATCAGCAACCCCTATCCTGCCTTGGTGGTATTCGAATTTGCTCCTGGTGAGTGCCTTCGTTAAGATATCAGCATCCTGATCCTCCGTTGGAATGTATGAAAGTAACATGATTCTCTGCTGCACACAATCTATGATATGATGGTATCTGATGTCAATGTGCTTAGATCTATCATGAAATACAAGACTATCCTAGAGTTTAATGCAACTTTGGTTATCACAGTAAATCACAGTAGGCTCCAAGTAAGAACAGAACAAACCGACCAGAATCTTCCTCATCCATATAGCCTCGCATGCAACCAAACTTGCTGCCATATACTCGGCCTCTGTTGAACTGAGTGCCACGAATCTATGCTTCCCGCTGTACCAAGAAACTGTTGTCGACCCGATACTGAAGACCCCTCCTGATGTGCTCTTTCTGTCCGTTGGTCACCCTACCCAATCTGCATCCATGAAGCCACATAGCTTCACCTCATCCTCCTATTTGTACCACAATCCATATCCCGATGCGCCTCTAAGATAATGCAATACATGCTTTCCTGCCTTCCAGAAGAGCTTGGTTGGCTTAACCATAGCTTGTGGAAGCTGGTTAATAGCATAGCATATATCGGGTCGTGTATTGACCAAATACATAAGCGACCCCACCAACTGTAGATAAACAGTGGCATCCACTTCTTCTGCCGAAGTGGCATCCTCCTTCCTCCAACCTCTAGGAAGAGGAGTATCAACAGGCTTGCAGCCATGCATGTTGAACTTCTCCAGTATCTCCTGAGCATACTTACCCTGAGAAACAAATAGTCCATCACTGCACTGCCAGATTTCCAATCCCAGGAAATAATGAAGGAGGCCCAAGTCCTTCATTTCAAACTCCTTAGCAAGATCATCCTTGCATGAAAGTATCAACAGCTCATCACCTGTTAGAATCAAATCATCTACATAAAGTACAATGATAAGCAACTTACCCTCCACCACAATCTGGTATAGGTTAGGATCCACCTCACTCTTGGAGAATCCAAGTCCGGTGAAATAACTGTCTATCCGTGTGTACCAAGCACGTGGTGCTTGTTTCAACCCATACAACACTCTCTTGAGCTTGCACACATGCGACTCGCTGCTGAAGATCTTGAAACCTTCGGGCTGTTCTATGTACACCTCCTCCTCAATGACTCCATTGAGGAACATAGTCTTCACATCCATCTGATGAATGTGCCACCCCATCTACGCTAAGAGAGAAAGAATCGTCTGTATGGAACAATACCTTGTGACAGGTGCAAAGGTCTCTTCATAATCGATCCCCTATATCTGTGAAAAGCCTCAGGAAGAAAATCTTGCCTTGTACTTCTCCACACTCCCGTCAGCTGCCTGCTTAACTTTGTAGATCCATCTCGAACCCACCACTGATTTCCCTTCCGGTCTAGGAACAATCTCCCATGCACTTTTTCTGACAATCGAACCATACTCTGCCACCATGGAGTCTACCCATGCGGGATCCTCCACAACTTCCTCGAAAGAGGATGGCTAAGTCACAACACATTTTCTCACAAGAGCCATGTATCCAGTGTACCGATCAGGTGACTGTCTCTACCTCCATTGGGTTGTAGGTGGTCCTATAACTTTCTCTACATCTTGAGCCAGTCGCTCAGCTTCTGTTAAGCGCTTTCACCCTCTGATGGTTAGCACTGCATGAGTGGTTTCTTCCACTCCATGAACTGTCATGTGGTTGATCCACGTCCTGAAGCTCATCTTTAGGAGCTAATAGCTCCTCATCTGCATGCAAGTGTGGCTCCCTCTCAAGCGAACACTTCATAGCTTTCTCCTCCTAAAATTTTATATCCCATCGCACAACAGTCTTGCCACTGTCTGGAAAATACACACGATAGTTGTGGGGCGTATCAGTGTACCCCACAAATATGCCAACCTCTGCGGTCAGCTCCAACTTATTCCTAGCATCCTTCGTCACATGCATGTAAACGTTAGCACCAAAAATCCTCAAATGAGAAAGATCAGGCTTCTTACCAGAATAAGCCTCCTCGGGTGTACTCATGCCAAGTATCCTATGAGGACAACGGTTCTGTACATATACTACTGTATTGCATGATTCAGCCCACAAGTGAAGGGGTAGGCCCTGATCATGCAACATCACCCGTGCAACACCCACGATCATTCTGTTCTTCTGCTCAGCAACCTCGTTCTGCTGTGGGTTATGGGGAGCTATGAGCCCTCTTTGAATCCCTTCTGCACTGGAAAAGTCCTTGAACTTGCTAGAGATGTATTCACCACCATTATTGCTCCTAAGAGCCTTCACCTTCTTCCCCAACTCCTTCTCGACCAGTGCTTTGAACTCACATAACTTTGAGTATGTCTCGCTCTTCTTCTGCATGAAGAAGATCCAACACTTACGAGAGAAATCATCAACAAAGATCACATAACACCTGTGCTTTGCTGTCGAAGCTACTGAGAAAGGTCCACACAAGTCTGTGTGAATTCTCTCAAGGATCGTCGTGGCGTGACTATCCTTCTCGTGAAAGGTGGCTTTCACAAACTTTCCCAAAGTACACCCCTTGCACTGATCTGACTGCGCAAGAGTGCCTTTAGGAAGCCCTGTAGTGATCTGCTGCAGTATCTTCAAGGCTCCATGGTGAAGGTGACCCAATCTCCTGTGCCACATCTCATCATCATCCCGGTTCACCAATTCTTCTGCCTTGCATGCCATTGCTGCGCAACCATCTACATGCAACTGATAAAGGTTCCTCACTCGAACCCCTATCTTCTGGGTTTCTCCAGTTGTCTTGTTGCACAGGAAAACCTTTCCCTCGCTGAAAATATCATCATATCCCTTGTCTTCTAACATCGCCACAGAGATAAGATTATTCTTCAATCCTGGAACATGCATCACTTCCTTCAATACGAAGGGTTTACCAGACTCCCTCTCAAAGGAAATGGTATCGATATCGGTCGCACTATATCTACCATCATCGCCCATCTCGATGTGCACTCCAAGATCTTTGTCCTCCAGATCAGAAAACAAATCTCGATCTCCTGTCATGTGAAAAGATGCACCATTGTCCAAGAACCACACCGATCCCATCACACTTGAAACCAAGCATGCGATCAATGAAAAATGAAGCTCAAACTGCGAGGCTAGAGCCTCTCCTACTGCAGATCCAACAGCTTACTTGTTCTTCTTCTTTTGCGAAAAATTAGTGGCATAGTGTCCGTGCTGGTGACAGTGAAAACACTTCACCTTGGACATGTCCTACTTCTTGCCTTTTGCACCGGACTGAGAAGCCTTCTTGTTCTTCCCCTTCTTTGCTTTGGCAGCCAAAGCGCAATTTTCTTCATCAGTTCCCTTTGATGAATATCCGTCCCTGGTATTCCACCTGATCTCCTCCTACACAAGATCTTACCAAAGTCTCCCCCATCCTGGCAATTTCTCCCGACCATTGATAGAGTCCTAATAGGAATGCCAACTCTTCGGAAGACCAAGGAGAGCCAAGCTCACCAAGTCCTCATCATTGACAGTCACCCCCACACTTCCCAGCTCATCCCTGCACCGAGTGAACTTCGTGAGATACTTGGGCATACTATCTCCCTTCTCGCATTTGATGTTTCTGAGTTTATCCTTGAGCGCTAGCTTCCTCTGATCGCTCTTGCTTTGGAATAGATCTGTCAATGCTTTCCACATCAAGTATGGAGAAGCCTTTCCATGCAGGCTGGACACAATGTGATCCTTCATGCCCTCCAATAGAATCCTTCGACAATTTGTTGTCTTCCTTTGCCAAGAATCAACCTGCGCAGTATCAGTAGGCTTTGGGACCTCACCCTCTATGAACCCTTCAGCCCATTATCATCTAACACTGCCTCCATCATGTCCTTCCATGCAATATAGTTCAAGCTGCCCTCAAGAGCATACTCCAATCACAATCCGTTGAAAGATATTGCCACATTGATACTAAGAAAACACTGCTGTAAATTCGAATTCCACCAGCTCCAAAATCAACCGCCTCTGATCTAGAATTCGTGAGAAAAAAGTATTTCTCTTACAGAGATTGATTTTATGGGCTTTTACCAGATATCTCACCTTCCAAAGGAAGGATGAATCCAAAGGCTACCTGGCCCGATTACAAACTTTTCCTGAAGAAATAAAATGTAAACACTTTCTGAATAATAGATCTGATGATCAACAACTCTGATACCATGTAGAAATTTGAATAATAAACACTTATTCACAGATATTATCCCTATTATACACTATTACGGAATACATGCACAATACATAATCTATTCTACGTTGATCATCAATTTAGCAGCATTAAAAACCATGAAACATCAATCGCATGCACACATTAACACAGTATGTAACCCGGGGAAAGAATACAGCTGAAAACCCCACACTATCTATATATTATAATGATTGAGAACATGTAACAATGCATAGTGAAATACTCCTCACAAGTACTCAGTACTATCTCCACCTGTTACACACAAAACTAGCTCAGATCGGAACAAGTCACAGGTTCAAATCTCCTCCGCTGCTTTGCCTGCCTCCACTGCACAATCCAAAGTGAAAATCATGTGAGAATAGGCTATAATATACTTGGTATTGGCCCACACTGCACAACCCTCATTGGCATAACTCAATCCCATTGATTGTGCAAGATCTCATGCACAACTATAGTCACAATTGATAGCAATCTCAACCTCTAACACCTGTCTCCACTGAACTGTACATACACTAAGTTAACTAATGTATCCTTCAGTTGCTTTATGAGTTAATAATTAGTGAATTAATTAATATTTAATTCACACAACTCATCACTAGTGTATTCTTTAGTTAGATTAAAATACAACTAGTTCAACCAAGTCAAACTGAACACAACTCCATCAACTCCACAATCAACTCCACCAAACTCAACCACATGAGTTATAACTGAAGTCCTGCATGCAATAGCTCATCTAACCCACAAAGAAAGCGTATTTCCTTCTGACAGCTGCATGTGCCACATCTGTAGCTCAAACTGAAGTGCTCCAAGAGGATAAGATAATGTTTATAGTCCAATAATTATTTTGAGACAATAATATTCGACTGTTCTATTTTTAGCCTGGCAGTCTAAAAATAGAAACCTGCCCATATGTCTAAAAATAGAAGTCCATTTATTTTTACCAAGATGACCAATCATCCACAAATAACATACTCCAACTCATAGACCATGATCCATATGTCTAAAAATAGACATAGTCTAAAATAGACTTTGCACCAAAAAATAGCATGCAGGCCCACTTAGTGAAGGCGACTTCTTTCCACTAAGCTCCATCATCTTGTTGCATTTTCAACAAAGAATTTGAGGTTACATGGATATACTGATGCTGACTGGGATGGAAGTGTGGTAGATCGAAAAGAAATGTATAGATGTTGCTTCTCATTGGGATCTACTTCAATTCTTGGATGAGAAGGAACCAGAAATTAGTTTCTCTAAGCGTCGTCGAGGCTGAATACATTGCTTCTAGTATGGCCTATTGTGAAGCTATTTGGTTGAGGAATCTCTTTAGTGAGCTATTTGATCATGTTATGGATACCACCATGATATACTGCAACAACCAGAGTGAGATTCGTCTTTTAGAGAACCTCGTGTTCCACGACCACTCCAAGAAAATTGATATCAAATACAACTTTATCGAGGATATGGTACAACGGGGAGAAATAAGGATCCAACACATTAGGATTGATGAGCAGGTCACAAACATCCTCATGAATCCCTTAGGGAAGGTCAAATTCTTAACCTTCTAAGAGGGACTTGGAGTTGTGGAAACACCCTCACATGAGGGCCCTGCTTGAGTTGGGTGTTGAGCTTTGAGAGCTCCTAAGGGATTTGGGTACTTCTTGGAGCTATGTGAAACCATAGGGTGAGTGTTTCACCTTCCCTTGTGATACCCCACAATGACTTGTGTGTAGGGTGAGTAATTCAAATTACCCTACAATTGATGACACATGTGTGTAGGGTGAGTAGTTCACTTTCCCCTATGATTGATGACACATGTGCGTAGGGTGAGTGGTTCACCTTACCCTACGATTAACATACGCATAGGGTGAGTGGTTCACCTTCTCCTATGGAATATGAGTAGGATGAGTGGTTCACCTTCTCCTGCTTATGCCCCATCATACATCCTACCCATGTAGTCCAGGATTCATGGGAAGTACCTCTCATCTGTCCAATGAGTTGGGAAAAGTGGATAAGGACCATAGCACTACCAATGTATGCACCGTATATTGTCGTGCTCCCTATGTCAGGATGCATGGTATCCCACAAATACTTGATCTAGGATCAAGACTAACTTTTGGCAGTGGAGAGTGGTAAGATCTTATGACTCACTTTCAATCAATTCTTCTTCATTATTTATATCAGTGTTCAACATAGAAAAGATGATATGAGATACAAAGATGGTTCATGACGACAAGATAGCATGATGATTGATGATGATGGATGAATTGGGAGGTGGAATTATCCCTAGTTGAGAGGGAGTGTTAAAATTGGAAATTAGGGCCAAATTTGACCTTGGGACAACTCATTTGATGGAGATGATGATTGCATTAACTTCCTGTTTTTCGAGAGAACCAAAATTGATATAAATATCATCTAATTTGGACAAGTATAAGTGTGTTTTTGAGTTTATTCCCACACATGTACAAATTGTTCAGGTTGGCCACATCATCATGTAGGCTCATGAGGCCCAATGGAAATGAGTCTTCACCCTCAACGACTTGTATAAATACAAGTGCCCTCTCACCTCATTTCGCATCATCATCACTCATACATTCTTCTCTCTCCTTATCTCACTAGTTCTTATAGAATTCAACATTTTCTCCCTCTCACACATGTGGCATATGGAGGATGAATTTCTGGACAGAAATACAATGTCAAAAATATCATACTTTTCTATAGTTTGACTAGCGTTAACCAACGTTAACTTTGACTTTTCAGGCATCCTTTGGCTTCGAATTGCAGGGTGAATATTTGTCTCAAGAGGCCGCATTTTTGGGCACAAAAAATAGGCAAAATGTGGACTTTGACCTACATTGACCATATGCTTGTTTGATCGTAGGGTTGACTTTAGGTTGATCAACTCTAACTGTTGCTTTTTTTTACTCTTTTGGGTTGAATTTGACGAACAAGGAAGGTCAAATTTCACTGAGGTTGACTGAGCTCAAGGAGGCAAGTTTGACTGTTGCATTGACTATTTTTTACTTTCTGGTTAGGGTTGAGTTTAACTACAAAATTGAGAGGGTTTTTTTTACTAAGATTTGGAAGTAAATTTTACTTTTGTACTCTTTCTCTCTCTGCTGAACATTTGATATAATAATAATAATAATTGATCAAAGAGATTTCCCCACATTGTGGTTTTTCCCTGGCATCCACCAAATCTGGTGTCCTCTTGTCTTGGCAAGTCTTTTACATTTTGTTTCATGTTCTATATACTTTTATTTTCAATGTGATTAATGATTAACATGATTCCCATTGGAATATAAATTGAAATTGTCATTGGGCTGCTAAAGGAACATTGAAGTAATTGTGCTAAGCATAGAAAATACCATTCTTAACTAAAATTAACGACTCATATACACTGCTTCGGATTAAGGGGGGAATGTTAGACACCTAATCCATTAGGGCTCTGGTAAACAATTAATACATGCCCAAGAAACCTTGGAAGTTGAATCCAACAATTTGTATGTTATATTTTTATGTACATCATTCTTAATAGAAGTTGAATTCATATTCCAACATCAACTTTTATATTATATCTAATGTTTAGTTGTGATCAATTTGAATATAAAGGTTTGACAAGAGTTTTGGTTCTAAGATGTTTTTTGCATGTATAGTATTGATTTTAAATATGGATTGACTTCTTGTTACTATATATTTGTTGGTTGCTATATCTGATTATATAAATGCGTAAAGAATGGACCTAGATATTTTTTTTTGTTTTGTTAAAGTTATTTTATGCATAATCATTGTATGACTATGCAAATATGAGATCCTTGTATAAATTCGAGTATCAACATAACCAACAACATGTACTTATTTTAATTCTCTACTTTATTTTTATAACTGCATTATTTTAGTTCATATGTACTTTAAATAATCTGGTCAAATTCCAAAGAAAAATAAATCATTTATTATATTTTCTTAATTTATTTATCACAACCTCATTATTTAACATTGTTACACAAAATATTGTCACCATGAATTTCTGCAGTCAGTGTGAGTCTATCACCACTCGTACTGTCCTCCTTTGTAAGTCTCAAACCTCAACTCTTCATGTCAAGTTTTAAAAAGAGTGAAAGTCTTTGAAAATCTATAAACCTCTGCTTCCGCACTTTCTCTTACCATTACCTGTGGTCCCGCATCCCTTAGTCATGTTACCTGTGGACCTACCCGCTCTGTCTCTAAAGGAGTGGGTGCGGACCCCTGTAAAAGTAAAAAAGGAGCAAGTTTATTCTTAAAATCTCACTTTGGGTTAATTCTGGACGCTTCTAGAAGGAATATTGACGCGGTTGGTTCGCTCTTAGGTGGTTCATGCATCCCATAACTAAAGGAGATAACCCCTTGATGAGAGGAGCTTATCCCTTTGAAGGAGGGCTCTATCCCTTTGAAGGTGGACCTAGTAACTTCCCTCCTCTACACTATAAATTAAGGCATTGGGCTGGTTGCTAGGGAGGTTGAAAGCTAAACATTTTTGAGGGTAAATTCTATTGGAATTGAGACTTCCTAGTTAAGCTTGAGAGGAGAGATTACATACCTTTTGGCTCCTTTGGGAAGAGAGTGAAACTTGTCAAAGTAGAGGAGATTCTTTCTGGACCCTTGGAGGAGCTTGTACAGCCTTAAGGCACCAAGGTTGTAAAGTTCTTCTTTGATTAAAGTTAATACAATCAGATTCATTTTTCTCAATAAATTGTCTTCTATGATTTATTTCATGAATTCCTTGATCATCATGATAAATATGCTTTATTATATTGGCTATGCAGGTGCTATTTAATATGTGTGCTTGTTTGTGTTTGCATATTCTTTAAAAGGGAGCTCATTTGGATCAACGGAGTGTGGCTTCCACAAACTAGCACTGGACCCAAGGTAGGCCTAAAACATCTATTAGCCTTTATTTATAAATTGCATATTTAGAGAAAGATAGAATTTGTTTGGTTTGCTTGTTGCTAGATATCATTAGATACTAGGGAGATCGGTCTTGTCCACAAGAACGATTCATCCGCCCACCAAACATTTACACCCAAGTCTAAATATTTGGGTTTTTTTTCCAACATGATTATAAAACAAGGACTTTGAATTTGCTACCACGTTGTGTAGATTAGTAGAAATTACTCTTCTACCTCCACACATGATTTTCTTATGCACATATGTTACTTCCGCACGAACTTTAGCTCCGCACATGCCTTACTTCCACAATATTTGCAACGTGCGTGTGGCCATTTATGTAAAAAAACATATTTGAAAGTAATAATAAAGAACATAATAGGTGTCTTGTGTTTGGAAAGACAAAGAAATAAAATAATGTCAAAAGGACATATATTCGAGACTATATGTGTTCCTATTAATAAAAATACAGCCAATAGACTTGTTTCAAGTGAAAATTTAATTAAAAAATATGAACATTGATGAAAGACGTTCTTTATTTTTTGTTTACAAAGTATTTACTTTCAATGTATTTCAAGTTGAATCATATCTTTTTTTCTTTTTTTGTGCTTTGTTTTTCCTCTATTTATATGCATGCAATTATTAGTTTTTGTTTTTCAAGTTACATGCATTTGGTTGTTTTAACAATACATGTATGTTTGTTTATTTGTTTTAGGTTACATGCATTTAGGTGACTTAACAATTTACTTCCATGAAGTATGAAGTGACAATTTAGGTAACAATAATACAATAGCATAGACTATGAAGTAGCAGTTCATTTAACATTAATACAATATAGTCGTAGTGCAATTGCATAGTCCACTAGTCATGTAACAAAGGGTCAAATTGATAACTATGTCCTATTTTTAAGTTACTTGGTAAGATCTTTTGAAGCAAGAGATTTTTTTCGGGGCCTTAATAAACACACTATAAAACCCTCACAGAACAATGTCAAATTTTCGATTATCATAAGACTTTCCCATCTCTTGCTTCCCGTTAATTGTGCCTTGCTTTCTTACAATTAAGGTGTAAGTCCTTACATGTACTCATACATCAATACACAAATCGTTTTGTTAAATGACATATAAATCCCCATCTCACGACTCCTATTAGCCTGTCGACCTCAACAATTTTAAATCAAGCACTATGAGTTTGTCTTAGGGAATGAGTATTGCAGTGACATGGCCTTAAACTCAATGTTTATCTTATCATATGTTATATTAATTAATTAATGAATTTTTATTTATATTTCATTATATAATAAAATGTCATTTTTTATGTTCAATTTTTTTAATGTCTAAGTGTCTTTATTCCACAAAGGCTTTAGCTACATACAACTTATATATACTGAGATAATACATACAATACATAGTACACAATCAAAATAGAAAATAAGGTGAGATACTACATTTTAAAATGTTTATAAATGACATGAATATACTTTTCAAAATGTCACAAGCTAAACTCTTTAAAAGAAAAAGAAAAAATCATCTTGGCTACAAATTTATTGCTTAAACACTCTATGTATTTTGAGAAAATTCCGTGTGCAGAAGAAGGTTTGTGTTCCTTTCTCCAAGCATGCATTGCTTCCACATACTCATTCTCATGGACATATCCCCTCTTCCACACATCCTTTATTCTGCACACGTCCTTGTCTCCACACAACTCAGGTTTGACACAACTACTTAGAGTACTACAAAGGTGAAGCTGAGATGCTATATTTTTATCATTTTATTCGTTAAACAATATGGGTATGTAAATTGTGAGCCATATTCAAATAACGAGAATGCTTTCAAAACTAGTTATAAGAAATTTGATTATATTTTCCCTAGTAAAATTAAACGTGGACCAAATTAGTAGATTTAAATTTAAATGCATTGGTTTAATAATATTCACAAATTAAAGGTTGACATTTATTTTCAAAGTAGTTATGCCTTTGTTTTCCATTTTAATTTAATTCAATAATTAAAACTATGTCACATTAACAAGTGTCATATGAAATTACTTATGGTTTTTTGAACATGTGGTAATGATAAATCATAGTATTAGCCCATGGTATTATAACGAATGCCCATTATAAAATAGAAATAAATCTCCATAATTAAAAATCTTATTACATATCCCTTTTAAAATATATAATTGTAAATATCTCTAATTAAAAATTTTATTATTACAAATTTCATATATATATATAAATTGTTTAATGAATTAACTAAATTATAAATTTATTTTGAAATATATATATTATAAAATAAATTTATAATTTAGTTAATTCACTGAACAATTTGTTACCGTTGTTACACCCATACAAATCTATGTATATATAAAAAGTTTCATCCTTATACGGTCACACATTGAATTTCTTTATACTAATTGAAAAGGAAGAGCTACTTTGCTACTACTTCCTTTGTTATTAAATAAATCATTTTCCATTTATTTATTATATAAACTAACCTAAAAAAGTTCGAAGTTACAAAGGAAACAACAACTTCCCTGGTTATTAAATAAATAATTTTTCCAGGCAGGAAACAACAACTTCCCTGGTTATTATATATAAAGCAAGTGAAGGGGATGCATCACGAACCTGTTAAAGCTACCAAAAAAAATGAACAGTTAACTTTATGGCTGGCTCTCCAATAACTGACTTTATAATAAGATTTAAGACGACGTTCGAAAAGCCCCATGCGCTGGCATTAAGAGTACAGCTTGTATGTTCTTGAATCATAGGCCTCAACAAATTTGGAAGGAAATTGAAATCTACTTACAGAACCAGATTTAACACAATGTAGATGCGACACCATACAGAGATGGTGAAAGTCCTACAGTCTTTGAGGTTACAGTTTGATGGGCACATCTTGACCCTCGACGCCTAGGGCATGACCTAATTCACGATATTTAAGTGGCTTGGGATTCGATGATATAAGCCTCTCTCGACTCAGATTCAACGACGTCATCAATCCGTCCAAAGCGGCCTCGTGAGTTCCGTCTCTGAAACGATGGGACGTTGTCAAAGGAAGGAGCGACCCGGAACGAACCGATCCATATTCATATAAAGTCTTTTTTGTCACCGACCGCGGCGCTGTCAAAGGAAGGAGCGGCCCGGAACGAAGCAACCCATATTCATACAAAGATTTTCTGTCACCTACTGGTTCAAACAACTTTATGTCAGCGTCTAATGAATGCCTTGTTGAATCAGGATCCTAATTTTCCTTGTTCACTCGGGTACGCTTTGCCATATTCATGCGACTCCGCAAAAGATGAAGACACCAGCGCAAAACCAGCAACGAAAGCATTAATTGAATCATGAGGGAGTTGTTTATATGAAAGTAAGTTTTATCATTAATTTTGGTTTTTTGAGTTTTGACGTTTGGAGTCTATTTGTAGTAGTTTTATTTTTAGTTGTGGAAATTAAATTTAAGTGTATATAGTCTTGTTTTGGAGTCCAAAATTTGTGGAGTCTATTGTAGTAGTTTTATTTTTAGTTGTGGAAATTAAATTTAAGTGTATATAGTCTTGTTTTGGAGTCCAAAATTTGTGGAGACCATACCTTCTTACCCCCAATCTAAAAATACTTGTGGAGACCATAACTTCTCCCCGTAATTCAGGAATATTCATGTAATGAGTCACTATTCCCACCCACTTCTGAATTATGATCAAATTGCTCTACATTTATTTCGGCTGAAGGAAATCAAATTTAGATGTATATAGAAATCGAATTTTAGACTTATATAATATATAGTTTTGTTTGGGAAGACAAAACTTGTGGAAATTACACCTTCTCATCACAAAAATATTCATGTGACCAATCACTATTCCCTCTAACTAAATATTTTTTTTTCTCTGGCCCTTTTTTTTTTCTATGTAGGGTGACCCTAGGGCGGGGCAATCCCACATGACTTACGTCTGACTATTTGTGAATACGACGAAAGCAATAACGTTCACCCAAACTATTTCTCGTGAGTGATGAACTGGCATAAGGCTAATTTCAAAGCAAATCGCTCAGTTTCCGACATTAATTTGGGGAAGCGTTTTGTCTCGCATTTGACGGTTGAAATTGCAATATTTTCAACTCTGAAGTTTCTTTATTTTAAAACTACAATTTTAATATGGTTAATATGGCTGTACGTTCACGTAAATTTACGAGAATTCCAATTTACACAACTGGATGGAATTATAATTATTTATTCGCCGATTTCTGTTAAAAACTGTAAATGGAGAGATTCAAATTATTTATTCGCCGATTTCTGTTAAAAACAGTAAATGGAGAGAGATTCAAATTTAGACAACTGGATGAAATAATAATTATTTGTTAGCCGATTTCTGATAAAAACAGTAAATGGAGAACGATTCACCTGTCAGCAACTTTGGTGTTTAATTAATATTTAAATGAGCATAGTTATATAAAAATACAGAAAAACAAAACGCAGTTGTGAATTTATTTATTTCTTTTTAAATAAAGTTATAATTTAACTGATTTTAGTTTAGATATATGATTAATTAAATATTTTAATATTTCTTACGAATTTATTTGTATGAATATTTAACAAATTTATATTTATCATTTATTTATGATTATAGTGATTAATATTTTTTTTTCAAATTATATAACATTTTATTTAATAGTGAGAAAAATATATTTCTTTTGTTAAAATCCCTTACAGATGAGCACTTATAAATTTTGTTTTTAAGTTATGTCAACATTTTTATTCATTGTTTTTACCTATGGCTAGTTTTTTTTACGATTTTACATAAATTTTAATATATATATATATATATATATATATATATATATTTTTGATAAGAGTTTCCCTAAACACTTAAAACAAAAATTCATCTTTGCTACGAATTTACTAGTGAAACAATCTATATATTTTGAGTCAAATTCCATGTGTGCATAATCATGTTTGTGTTCCTTACTCCATACATGCATTGCCCCGCATACTATTTCTTATGCACATTTCCCTTCTTCCATGCATCCTTTATTTCACTCACAGCTTCGTCTCAGCACAACTCTCATTAGACACAACTACTTAGAGCACTACAAATGTGAATCTCAAATGACTATATTTTTATCATTTTATTCATTAAACAATATCGTTATATAAATTGTGAGTCATATGCACAACTCTTGTTGGATACAACTACTTAGAGCACTATAAAGGTGAATCTCAAATGACTATATTTTTATCATTTTATTCATTATACAATATGGGTATATAAATTGTGAGTCATATTCCAATGATGAGAATGCTTTCAAAACTAGTTCTACTAAATTTGATTATATTTCAGTGAGTTGGCTTAATAATATAAAAATTAAAGGTTGACATTTATTTTCAAAATAGTTATCCCTTTTCTTTCCATTTAAATTTAATTCAATAATTAAAAATAATTTCAATTAACAAGTGTCATATGAAATCACTTATGGTTTTTTGAGCATGTGGTAATGATAAGTCATAGTATTGACCTATCGTATTGTAATAAATGCCTATCATAAAGTAGGAGTAAATCTCCAAGATTAAGAATCTTGTTACATATCTATTTTAAATTATATAATTATAAATATCCATAGTTAAGAGTCTTAGTATTACATATTTCTTTTAAAATGTATATAAATTATTATTATAAAATAAAATTATAATTTAGTTAATCAGTAAACAATTTGTTACAATAATTAAAGGTATACAAATATATATATGTATATGTATATATAAATATAAAATTTCATCCTTATAAGCAGACACAGATTAAATTTCTTATATAATTGAAAAAGGAAGAGCTACTTTGCTACTACTTCCTTTGTGATTAAATAAATCATTTTCCATTTATTTATTAGATGAACTAACCTTAAAAAAAAATGAAGTTACGAAGGAAATAACAACTTCCCTTGTTATTATAAATCATTTTCCCATTTATTTATTATATAGGCTAACCCAAAAAAGGTAATCGAAGTTAGGAAGGAAACAACAACTCCGTAAAATTGATTTTTAATTATATATATGAAGCAAGTGAAGGTGATGCATCACGAACCTGTTAAAGCTACAAAAAAAAAATTGAACAGTTAACTTTATGGCTGGCTCTCCAATAACTGACTTTATAATAAGATTTAAGAACTGACTTTATGATAAGATTTAAGATGACGTTCGAAAAGCCCCATGGGCTGGCATTAAGAGTACAGCCTGTATGTTCTTGAATCATAGGCCTTAACAAATTTGGAAGGAAATCGAAATCTACTTACAGAACCAGATTTAACACAATGTAGATGTGACACCATACAGAGATGGTGAAATTCCTACAGACTTTGAGGTTACAGTTTCATGGTCACATCTTGACCCTCGGCGCTTAGGGCATGACCTAATTCACGATATTTAAGTGGCTTGGGATTCGATGATATGAGCCTCTTGTCGACCCAGATTCAACCACGTCATCAATCCGTCCAAAGCGGCCTCGTGAGTTCCGTCTCTGAAACGATTGGACATTGTCAAAGGAAGGAGCGACCCGGAACGAACCGATCCATATTCATATAAAGTTTTTTTTGTCACCGACTGCGGCGCTGTCAAAGGAAGGAGTGGCCCGGAACGAAGCAATCCCTATTCATACAAAGATTTTCTGTCACCGACTGGTTCAAACAACTTGATGTCAGCGTCTAATCAATCCCTCGTTGAATCAGGATTCCTAATTTTCCTTCTTCACTCGGGTACGCTTTGCCATATTCATACAACACCGCAAAAGATGAAGACACCAGCGCAAAACCAGCAACGAAAGCATTAATTGAATCATGAGGGAGTTGTTTATATGAAAGTAAGTTTTATCATTAATTTTCGTTTTTCGAGTTTTGGTGTTTAGAGTCTATTTGTAATAGTTTTATTTTTAGTTGTGGAAATTGAATTTGGGTATATATAGTCTTGTTATAGAGTCCAAGATTTGTATCCTACCACAATCTAAAAATACTTGTGGAGACCATACTTTCTTAGCAGAATTTAGGAATATTCATATAATGAGTCACTATTTCCACTTCTAAATCATGAGCAAATTGCTCTACATTTATTTCGGCTGAAGGAAATCAAATGTAGATGTATATAAAAATCGAATTTTAGACTTATATAATATATAGTTTTGCTTGGGAAGACAAAACTTGTGGAAACTACACCTTCTCATCATAATCTAAAAATATTCATGTGACCCATCACTATTCCCTCTGACTAAATATTTTTTTTTTCTCTGGCTTTTCCTTTTTTTTCCTATGTAGGGTGACCCTAGGGCGGGGCAATCCCACATGACTTACGTCTGACTATCTGTGAATACGACGAAAGCAATAACGTTCAGCCAAACAATTTCTCAGGACTGATGAACTGGGCATAAGGCTAATTTCAAAGCAAATCTCAGTTTCCGACATTATTTTGGGGAGGCGTTTTGTCTCGCATTTGACAGTTGAAATTGCAATACTTTCAACTCTGAAGTTTCTTTATTTTAAAACTACAATTTTAATATGGTTAATATGGCTGTACGTTCACCGAAATTTACGAGAATTCCAATTTACACAACTGCATGGAATTATAATTATTTATTCGCCGTTTTCTGATAAAAACAGTAAATGGAGAACGATGAACCTGTAAGCAACTTTGGTGTTTAATTAATATTTAAATTAGCATAGTTATATAAAAATATAAAAAAACAAAAAGTGCATAGGATTTTTATTTTTTAAAATCTAATTTTATATTTTTTTAATAATTTAAAATAAAGTTTTTATAATTGATTTTAATTTAGATATATAATTAATCAAATGTTTCTTACAAATTTATATTTATGAATATTTAACAAATTTATATGTGTAAATATTTATTATATTAAAATTTATTTTTAGAAGGGTTTCAAATTAATGATGAACTACATTTGCTAGTTCGAACCAATTATGAATCACACCCATCAACAAATGAATTTTGATGTGATTATGGTGGAAAACCTTCTCTATAAATTTGATATGGATCATAGAGATCTAAATTCAATAATATTTATCATATATTTAATTTATATGGTTATCTTGATTAATAAATTTTCTTTTCAAATTTCACAACATTTTATTCAATATTTGTCATTCAACATTTTATAGTGAGAAAAATATATTTCCTTTGTTAAATAACCTTACAAATTAGCACCAATAAATTTTTCTTTTAAGTTACACCAACATTTTTGTTCATTTTTTTTACCTATCAGGTAAATTGTGACCATAACTGTAGCTTAGTTTATTTTTTATTTTTCCTATCGATACATTATGTTTGTTTTTTTATGATTTCGCATATATATATATATATATATATATATATATATATATATATATATATATATCTATATATATATATATATATATATATATATATATATATATATATTTGCTAGAGGAATTGGTAATTGGACACAAGGTTTATTTTCACTATTACCAAACAGGTAAATCCTGGAGATTTGAACCTCAAATCTCATGGTACATAACATTTCATTACCAAGGAGACAAGAAATTGAATTGCCCATAGAAACTTATACTAACATATATATGTTAATAATCTAAATGATTAATTAAATTTAATTTAAGTAAAGCATAAAAATAATTATTATCTTTTTCATTTAAATTCAATTCTCTCACAAAATTAATATATTAAACTTTTAACGATAGTTTAGACTCATTGTTAAAGGAGACTTAAAACTCATAATCTCCGTGATCTCTAAAATCCTCAAGACCTCTCCGATTGGAAAATGTAAGTAGTTTCAGTCTTCATAACTATCATTATACTCATGTCATTACGTATATCTTATGTTACAAGCAAAATAACAAAGAAAAATATCATTTTCAAGCATGGGTCCCATGCTCCATTTGAATGGTCTTCTAGGTCAAGCATGCATTCCATGCTTTTAGGGTTTTTGAAGTCAAGAAAATATTTATCTTAAGTCAAGAGAGGCATTATCATTTGTATAAGACCCATTTGGCAAGTTGTAACATGTAAAAGGATTTATTTTTTAGTCTAGAAAGTAAAAATGACCTCCAAGACCAAGTCGGCCAACTAGTGAAAAGTCAGCCTAAGAAAGGGCTAATCGACCTCATGAGAAGCATATATATAAAAGGAGCTTCGACCTCATTAAGACACACTTCAACAGTTCAATCTAAAGGAAAAAGAAGGAAAAAAGAAGAGTGAAAGTGAAAGAATGAAGTCAAAATAAAGGAAGAAACAAGAATTTGAGTTTTGGATCTATTTCTCTCACATGTGTGAAATTAAAGTTTATGGGAAGCTGTTGTAGGGGCCAAGATTTCTAAAACCATTGCAAGTCTAAAATTCTGTGACTGGGGACCGAAAATCTGAATTTGAAGCTAATTTTAAGGGTTTGACTTAAGTTGAATTTGAATCATTAAAGGAGGATTTCTTAGAGGGCCGAATTTCTACTTGGAGGAGGCCTTGAGTTTGGTCTTTGGATCTTGGATTTCTCATTGGATTTGATTCTATAAGAAGAGAGGATATTCTTACTGGATTTTCCCTTTGGAAGCGTTTTTCCTTGGCTTGGAGCCTATATTTTGTGTCCAATATCTTTTATGATCTTTATAGTTTATGCTCTTGATAAATATTTGATGAAGAGAATCTAATAAAGAAAAATAAGAATCTAGCTAAAGTTCACAAAAAATTATGAAGGATAAGGATAATTGTTTAAATTACTATCGTATGTGATTCTCCAACATGGTATAAGAGCTAAGGTGAAGAGAAGGTAGCTTAAGATCATCTTGTTGGCATAAGAGAAGGTTTCTTGTAAAAGGGAATCATTTGCAAGGACATAAGGAAGGGCATAAAGAAGAAGACCCCATCATCTCAATAAGGGTAAATCTCTCATTAAAGGAAGAAAGGTTACTCTAGTACAATCAATCATCTTGAAGAAGAACATCTATCTCTTTCTCTCTTGAAGGAAGGATGTCTTTGTAGTTTCTTGAAAGCATCAAGATAGTTAAAGGAATCATCTATATTATTCTCCATGTCTCAACCTACAAATCAACTAGATTTCTTTTGCAAGGAAAGAAACAAGCTCGTTGGATAAGAAAACTCCCCAACTTGGAAGAAAATAATTGATTTAGTGCTTACAAAAAATGATGTCATGGAATATGTTCTTGGAGAAGTTATTCAACCAAAAAAAGAGAAGACTCAAGAATTAGAAAGATATAAGAAGGGAGAAGTGAGGGAACAAAGGATCCTTATTGAATCCATAAAATATCATCTTATTCCCTTTGTGGCTATTTGACTACATATAGAGCAATCTATGATAAATTGGTGAAATTGTACTCTAGAAGTACATCAGGTGAGAAAATATCCTTGAGGAGTCAACTATATAGAACAATGATGAAAAAGGATGAATATATGTCCTCATATCTTATGAGGATATCACAATTGAGGGAGTATTTACAAGGGCTTAAGGAAGTCATTTCAATTTCAGAGATGACTACTTGTGTACTAAATGCTTTGCCACCTAGATGGAGTAGTTTTGCAACTAGTGTCTACTAAAGAAAATATATTACTCCCTTTGATTAACTATGGGTTCAAGGTATCTTGGAAGAGACAAGGATAACGAAAAGGATGACACTGATTAAAATCAAAATTCTCAAGCATTTGTTGTAAAATACAAGAAGAAGAAAGGGAAGTTTAGAAATTCCAAAGGAAAACAAGATATATCCAAGATACAATGCTATGGGTGCAATACATATGGACATTTTAAGAAGGATTTTCCAAACAATCCTCAAGAAAAGAAAAAGAACAAAAGGAAAAGTAGAAGTGGAGCTCACAAGGGCAAAGAAAAGGAAGAACCTGAGAAGCATCCAAAAGGTGAATATCCCAAAAATCTATACTATTGAAGTAAGCTCCATATCTATCAGTTTCATTTGCAGTTTGTATTTCTTTTACAAGAAAGTTGAAGTTTGAGTAAGCATGCATAATTTCATTCTCTAGAAGAAGTCTTGGTTTTTGTGAAGTGTGGCATCATAGAAGGAGGCATATAGAAGATTTAGAAACTACATGATTAGATTTCTTTGGAAGAATTCATCTAGCTCATAAGAATGAGAAGATTTGGATCATCTTGCACATCATAGTTCATGCAATCATTTTCTAATATAATATTAGAAGTATTCATCTCGCAAGGATCACCAGGATCCTCTAATGAGAACCATCATTTTACGAAGGCTCTTTATTATTTGGAAGAAGCATTATGAGTAATATACTCCAACTAGTATGGAAACAATAGTATTGATGGATAAATGGATGTAGATGGTCGAGTTGGAGTATGAAAGGAATGATTGAAGTCTTTCTCCTTTTGAATAAGGAAGGTTATCTTTGATATGGATAGAAGCAATCTCATTCAAAAGAAAGAAAAATAGATGGTTATATGGAAGAAAAGGTATGGATGTTGTTAGCAACTTTTCTCAAGAAGGTAGAATTCATATATACAGGAATCCTGCAGAAAGAGTTGGTCATAAACACAAGCATGAGAAGTCTTCCACATGGTTACTTGATGCTTAAGAAGTTGAATGGATAAAGATCAAGACTCTACCATAAGAAATCATGATTTACAAATGATGATATTGATCAACATAATATATAATCTCCCGGAGAAAGAAAGAGAGTTAATAATGATAAATCCAAGGAAGAAGATATTGTAGCTTGATGATTAGTTTATTCCATGGGCACTTGGATCAGAAGTGAAAGCACGGAGAAGGATTTTTGAACTATATAGAGATAGACCATGCAGAAGGATGTTGATATGAAAGGAAACAAGTAAAGATGATATTTTAACAAGAGGCCATCATGATAAGGTATTTATGATATTGATGTTTTGCTATTTTTTATCTGATTGGTACATAATTTTTGTACTTGGTAGAATGTTGTAGAAAGACATAATGGCAGTTAAGGAAAACGTATCTATAATTGTTTGTGTTAAACTCAATTCAATAAATAAATGGATTGAGTGTATGGATTTGATGATCCTTGGAAGATTATATGTTCAAAATCTATACATCATCTTGGGATTGAAAGGCAGTAGTACAAAGACATAACATGATGTTTTGATGAAAAATGAATATCACTTTCATGATTAGAGGAAACTACAATTAGATCTACATTTATTTACATAATATAATGCCTTTGTCAATGATGACTAGTGGAAAGCGATATGAAAGGTTGATGACCCAAACCTTGTCACAAGAAAGTTCAAAATTATTAAAAAATCTCAATATGATGAGATGAAAAGGGAAGGAGGAGCCATGCATCTACTTGAATATCTCCATGAATTAAGTCGATGTATTGTTGAAGGCACACCAAAGAGCTAACTTCCCAATTGAAAGGAAGTTAGAAATATCCTCTATGCTTAAGAGGGAGTAAGTAGTCTCCTTAAATGTTGAAGAAAGAACAATGATCTATTCCCTAATCAAGAGGTAATAAGGATCTCATCTCTGGATGAGAAGGAGTGATCTTAGACATCATATTATCCATGTTTCATGCACTAGACCAGGTCTAACATCCGTAAGTCTTAGTGAAGGAACTAGGAAGGAGAATGGAGGATTGGATAATAATATGAGATTGATACTCCTTGCAGATAAAGAATGTGATTTAGGAAATTAGCCAACACTCTTTGAGAATTGGACAAGTATCTAAGAAAAGAGTGGTTGAAGAGGACTACTTTTCTTTGAGGGTGGGTATTCCAAGTTAAGAGCAATCCTAAAAGGACATACCTAGTGAACATCCAGATGAGGTGTGTGCCTTAAGAGGTAGTGTGGTGTCTGACGTAAAGCCTCCTAGCCTTATGCGCTAAAATAAAATGAGCTTTTCAGTTAAAGGCCTTACCATGTTCACAGTGTTGGTTATGGTGTTGATGCTTAAAGATGGGTTATCAATCTGACTCTTCTTATGAAAACTCTTCAGTTGAGATTATCCTTGTACCAGTTCTACAATTATGAATACCTCCCTAGTTAAGAGAGAGTGTTGGAAAATGTAACTAGTTTCGGTCTTCTTAATTGTCATTATACTCATGTCATTATGTATATCTTATGTTACAAGAAAAATAATTAAAGAAAAATATTATTTTCAAGCATGGGTTTCATGCTCCATTTGAATGGTCTTCTAGGTCAAGCATGAATTTCATGCTTCTAGGTTTTTCCAAGTGAAGAAAATATTTATCTTCACTCAAGAGAGTCATTATCATTTGTATAAGACCCATTTGGGAAGTTGTAACATGTAAAATAATTGATTTTTGAGTCTATAAAGTCAAAATAACCTCCGAGACCAATTGGACCCTACTAGTCAAAAGTATAACTACGAAAGGGCTATTCAACCTAATGAGAATCATATATATAGAAGGAGCTTCAATCTCATTAACACACATGTCAGTAGTTCGATGTAAATAAAAAATAAGGAGAAAGTAAGAGTGAAAGTCAAAGAAGGAAGTCAAAATCAAGGAAGAAATAAGAATTTGAGTTTTCGATCTATTTCTCTCTCACTCATACGAAATTAGGGTTTCTAGGAAGCTGTTATAGGGGCTTAGATTTTTGAAATCACTACATCTGAAATTCTATGACTTGGGGCCAAAAATATGAGTTTGAAGAAGATTTGAAAGGTTTGAATTAGGTTGACTTTGACTCAATAAAGGAGGATTTCTTGGAGGCATGACTTGGTGCTTGGAGGAGGTCTTGACATTAGTCTTTGGGTCTTGGATTTCTCATTTGAATTGATTCCATATGAAGAGAAGAGATTCTTACTAAATTTTCCCCTTGGTGGGGTTTTTCCATAGCTTGGAGCTGATATTTTGTGTCCATTGTCTTTTATGATCTTCATGGTTTATGCTCTCGATAATTTTTTGATGAAAATAATCTAATAAAGAACAATAATAAGCTAATTACTAAAGTTCAAAAGATATTACGGATAATAATATTCGTTTAAATAGTTTCCATACTTGATTCTCCAACATCTCCTTTATTAAAAGGTATCCCAATGTTAGCAACTAGAAAACATTCTACAATTTATAGCCTACCAACTGCAGGCCATCGTTGTGGTCATCGCTTACCACATTCAATGAACAAGAAATGAAATAATGAATAATCTCACCAATAATGGATGCTATGGTCTAGCCCATCCACTTTCTTCCATATGGTATTCCATCCCCAAATCACCTCTCAAGATGGAATGTTAAGTCCTAATTTAAAATTATCCTATTTCCATCACCACACCAGCCCACAAGCCAATGGGATGTCAAAAAAAAACCCCCTCAAAGATAATTTATGAAATTCACATTATAATGATGGCTGCCACAACTCTCCAACTAAAATTCCTTTCATTGTATAACCTCATTATTTGCAAAAAAAAAGAATTTCATGGGATTTGTAGTGGTTTCATATCTATATAAATACAACTCTTATGGATTTGAACGATAAAAAAAATATTATCAATCATTTGGAATTTAATGATCAACCATTAATAGTTATCTAACAAAGATTTTGTATAGCGCATAGGGATTTTCATAGGAGAGCTTAGTATGGAGAGCATGCGCATTGGGTCTTCTTGACATTTTAACTCCTTTCTGCTTATGTTAATCTCCCTTTCTTCGCAACTTGTTACAACTCATTACAAACACTTTATCTCCTATCAGGTTTTATGGCTATTTAGCTAGACTAGTCATGCTGCCAACTTCGTGACTAAGAGGGAAAAACTAGCCTATCTAAGCTATTCCTCTTCCCATACCATGGTTAGTGTCCTCCTACGTAAAAATTTCGTTCTTTGGGAATTCAAATATATACATCCAATCAACATGATATAATAGTTCATTGTCATCCTCAAGGAGCAACCACCCCCCCAAGGAACCATGTGATCCTCTTGGGCCTAGATATGTTATGATTTTGTAGTTATACAATTTTATTTTTAATCCTTGGCTTGGTCCATTCTATTATGTTACAAATGTTTTAGGTTGTGACCCAACTTAGCCTCTATTAATTTTGGATAAGGAAATCAAGCTTTATTTGGGCTCCTCCACTCTTTCCATATCATACGTGCCTCCCTCAAACCTCTCATCCTTCTAGTTGATTTCCATTCCCTAATAAAGAGACATAATTAGACAGGGAGTAGCTTACTACCAAGAGAGATCTCACTCTAGATCTCAAACCCAAGTTGAGATCTAAGCCACTCACTACCAGTATTTGATCCCCTAGCCAATTTAAGAAGAAATCACTTAGGTGGAAAGATAACTCTCCGATGAGGAAGACAATCTTATCGACAATAAGGTGATAGCTAAGGTTACAAATAGGGTTCCTAATACTAGTCATATCAAGAGAAAATATAATCAATACATTGACATAGTTGACATGTACTAGTTGTTAGGGTGGTTTTAGTAAACATGACTTGACCAAGTCACTGGTGGTTTTTGGCTCCAAGTTTATGAGAACCCATGGTTTTTTTCATAGTATACATATCCAACATAGTGTATTTAAAGGTAAAAAAACACCATGTTAATTTTTCCTATTTCCCATTAGGAGACAAGCAAATGTGTCTTTAGACAAAACCACTTCTTTTGTGTTCCTAACATCTTGTATCAAAGTTGAAAGGTTTATTTGGCCTAGTGGATGGAGAGACTGACACAAAGTCTGTCACAAATCTAGACGCAAGGCCATAAAATGTTGTTAGCTAGGATTTTTAGAGATGGCAAAAATAATGTGACTTGGAGGAATGGTATTGGAGCTGAGGCACAACCTTATGAAGGGGAATTATTTGTATTGACTTACTTTAGCATATGAGATGTTTCTGAGGTATTGGATCAAAGTCACTGATGTATTTATGAGATTGCATATGACACAAATCGTGGCTTGGAAAGCACATGGTGCTCATTAAGTCTCCTTAACAGAGTATGGGAAATTACACATAAACATGTGAAGTGGTACGATCACAACGATTTACTAAGAGAGATGTTAGACGATGAAGTGTGTCTCAAAGGCTATTTGTTCTTAGGAAAGGTAGTTGTTCTCAAGGTAGATTTGGCTACAAAGGTGTTGGGAAAAACATAATCCAAGGAGAAATAGTTGCATCCTATGGCCTATGAGAGTTAAGAGGGTTTGCTGACACTACCACTTTGTCTAGGCTATTGGAATCCAAACTGGAGTTAGAAAATATTGTGCTCGATCTTGAAGGGGTGAGTAGAACTTGGATTATGAGCAAAGTCTTTGACGAATAGAGCATGGACATGCCAACAAAGTGGAGAGCAGTCAAATAACAAAGTGGGACATCAATAGACATATGAGACAATGTAGGCCCAAATGTTAAGAACACCTTGGAACCCATGTCGCAAAATGATGTAAGGGATTAGGGAAATGTGTAGTGGAAATAAGATAATTATGTGGCAATTGGATGCACTCATGGGTGGTAGTGTTATGGGAAGAACCTAGATTTTCTTTTTAAGGTGTTAGGCAGTGTTAGGTCCCTATAATACTAGTTCATCCCCCTTATTGTTATTTTTATGCCCATGTAGCCCTCATAGCCCTCACATTATTATTGTTGTACCCCATATAAGCCCACTATTGTTATTTTTATTCCCTTACATTATTATTGTTACATAGGATCTAATTATATTTTGACCCCTTAGACTCCTATATATACCAAGGAGGCCTTGTCATTTGTATCATCCAAGAATTGTTCATTTATGTGATTTTAGGGAGGTTTCCCCCTTGAAGAGGCTAATTTTCAATTTGTTTATTTATCTTTTCTTTTTTTTTGTGACCTGGTTGCATAACATTTTGTATCAAAGCTTTATATTCTAGGGTTTCCTTGCTTCAAATAAGACATCTTAGAAATTTCGATATGCATTTTTTCTTATGAGGATTCAGAAGCTAAAATTTCAGCTACATGGAGTGGAAATATTAGTGAACGTTTTATAAAAACTTCAGATGTTGGCTGCACATATTTTCTCAGATATGGTCTAAATAAGTTAGGGTTTATGCATGCTCTAGAATTCAGTCTCAAACAGGTGACCTAGGGAAAATTTTCATAAATATCTCTTCGAGCATCGAATTTGAATTTTGTAAAATGTGATGAAAGTGAATAACATTTTGTTTCTTGTGTATCAATTTTAGGACCAAATTCTGAAATAGTGACATGTGTAATCCCATACAACTTCACTCTACTGAACCAATCCATAATAAGGGTATCATGGGATATTTGGCATACATTTATCTTGAATACTCCAATATTTCTCGAACTTGTGGCATTGAAAATAAGATTCAGAGGGGCACCATAGGACAAACTTTCAGACCTTGGGAGGCATAAATTACATAGATACAATAGTTTGAAGATCGAGATCATAAAAGCAAGAAAACATTGTGTATCTTTTTAAATTTTGTATAACTTTTGTTTGAAAATTTGCTTTGAAGTGATTCAAAGGGTATAATGAACCATATATATATCATTTCTTGATTCCAAAATACCTCGAAACAAAAAAATGGATACAACTAGCAAGAAACTAGAAAGCTCTACTATGATGCATGAAGAAGAGGAAGAAATGCAACATGATATATCAAAATTATGAGACCAAGGCAACAAATTTCATTCTCGCAAAGACTAACCAAAAGTGAACTAGAATCTAAGATGGATGGTTTATAAGAAAAAATAAAAGACATGTAAGATTTGAAGGACAGTTTAAAAGTAGACATGAGAGTTTCTCGATGAATGTCAAGTTGGAAGGGTTGAAAAAGTTGTTGCAAGAAAGAATTCCTAGTGGTAACAATGTAATCCATGAAAATCATGATGAGGAAAAAAGGAACATGAATTATGATTTTAGAGACTCCAATGTTGTGTTTAAGACCGACCACATTTAAAATATCGATATGAGGAAGTTTGATGGAAAGGACCCGGTAACATGGGTACTACAAATCAAGCAATTATTTGATCTACATGAAAGACACACACACAATAGGTACACATTGCATATTTATATTTAGAACAAAATCAGTTTGTCTGGTATCAATGACTTTATTCTCTTAAATTAGTTGTGACATCGACAATTTTTATGGAAGCACTGGTAGCACATTATGAAGATACAAAATTCACTACCTTATTTAACTAATTGGTAAATCTCAAATAAAAAGGTTCATTGACGGAGCACATTGAGGACTTCCAAAGATTAAATATCAAGGTAAATGATATTCCAGAGGAGCAAAGGATTGATGTCTTCATAAGGACTTTAAAGAATAACATCCAACATGAGGTTTGCCTTTGGGAGCCTAATTCATTGGATAAGGCATTCAAGGTGGCAAGAAAATTTGAAAAAAAAATTATGGAAACAAGTAAATCTACCACTCATAACTATAAAGATGAAAGTGTTTCTGCTCCTAGCTTCCCAAAACCTACAAGTTTGACACCACAACAATTGGAGGAAAAAAGAGAAAAATGGCTTTGTTACAGTTCTGATAGAAAATACACTAAGGGTCATAAGTGTTTTGGGAAGAACATATTTTAGATAGATTGTCAAGAGGAGGAAGAAAAGGAACAAGAAACATCAAAAGAAGAGGAGATACACCAGGAACCAACCCTAGCGTAAGAATAAATGGATCCAACCATATCTTGAAATACGTTGGTAGGAATTATGACTCAAACTCTCAAGATAGAAGGATATATCAAGAAAAAAATGTAATAGTGCTAATTAATTATGTTAGTACCCATAATATTATTCATTATAAGATAGCCAAGGAATTGAATTTCTTTCTATATCTAGTACCAAAGTTTCAAGTGATGATTGCAAATGGAGGAACTATAAATTTCTCAAGGAAGTGCCATAATATCAATCTAACTATGGGGGAATATGTATTGAATATTCGAATGGGTGTTGATGATGTTGTATTAGGAGTCCAATGATTACAATCTTTGGGGATGATAACATTCAATTTTGAATATCTTTTCATGAAATTTTCCGTGGAAGGAAAGGAAATTGAATTAAGGGGCATTGTAGGGAAACCAAGGAAGTTAATCTTCTTTAACGGCATGAATTTTTTTTTGAAGAAAGAACAACGAGTCATACTTGCAAAATTATGCTCACTAGATGTTCAAACATTGAAATCATTTATTTCTCCACATCTTCAAAGAATCTTGGACAATTATTCCAAAGTATTTGAGACTCCCAAATACCTCCCACCTATTTGTAATAACAATCATGTTATTCTCTTGATTCTAGGAATCGTTCCTCCAAACATCAGACCTTAGAGATATCCCTATGCCCAAACGAGTGAAATTGAATGTAGGGTTGCAGAAATGCTAGAGGAAGGTATAATTAAACCTAGCAAAACTTATTTCTCTGCTCCATTAAGTTTTGGTGGACAAGAAAGATGAATCATGGCATACGTATCTCGATTATAGAAAGCTCAACAATCTCACTATTAAATATAAATTTCCCATTCCTATCATAGATGAATTGTTGGATGAATTGCATGCAAAAATTTACTTCACCAATTTGGATCCTTGTTCAGGATATCATCAAATTATAACAAAGGCTAAAGAAATTCTGAAAGCAACATTTATAACTCATGAATATCATTATGAATTTTTGGTCATGCCTTTTGGCTTTACTAATGCACTTTCCATATTTCAAGGTTTGATGAATTCCATTTTCAAACCCTTCCTTAGAAAACTTATGTTATAATTTTTTGATGATATACTAATCTACAAAAAGTCTTGGAAGGATCATGTTCAACATGTTGATAGGGTGCTCAAACTATTTGAGGGGAAACAATTGTATGCAAAAAACTCCAAATGTTTCTTTGTGGTATAGGTGGTGGAATATTTGGGTCATATTGAATCTCATGAGAGTGTTAAGGTAGATCCTAAAAAAATTAGGGCCATTAAGGAATGAAAAATCCCCACAAACCTAAAGCATGTTCGAGGATTTCTCAGGTTGATAGGGTATTATTGCAAGTTTGTTAAGATTTATGGGAAAATAGAAGCACCTCTAACAACATTACTAAATAAAGATGCATTTTTGTGGACTACAAAAGCAACTAATTCCTTTGAACATCTTGTAGAGAAAATGTGCCAAGCTTTAGTTTTAGCTACTCAAAACTTCAAAAAAAACCTTATGGTGGAATATGATGCCTTAGGAAATGGAATTGGTGTTTTTTTAATGCAATAAGGAAGACCTACTTCTTTTGAAAGTCATCCAATCAAGGGAAAGTATTTTCAAAAACCAATTTATGAGAAGGAAATATTGGAAATACTCCATTCCTTGAAGCAATGGCGCCCTTACCTAATGGGAAGACACTTATAGGTAAAAAAAAAATAAGGATAGCATTAAATACTTTTCGAAACAAATATTATCGTTAGAAGAGTAAAGAAAATGGTTCACTAAGATGTAGGGTTATGACTTTGAAACCATCTACAAAAAACGGAATCAACATGTTGTTGCAGATGAACACTCAAGAAGGGATGAGGATGTGGAATAATTTTTCTATGCCATTTATATTATCCAACCTAACTGGATAACTGAAGTAAGTGAGAAATGGAACAATGACTAAGAGGTGTGGACAAACATTCAAAATTTACAGCAAGATCCTAGTACATATGATACATTTATCTAGAAAAATGACTCATTATGGCACATAAATTGCTTATATCTATGCAATAATTCCCAACTCAAACAAAATATTCTCTTACAATTGCACACCTCTCCTTTAGGAGGGCACTCAAGATTTTTAAAAACTTACCACAGGGTCAAGAATAATTTTTTTGGGATGGCCTTGAATCTTATATTCAAAAGTTTGTGGCATAATGTTTGGTTTTCCTATAAAATAAAGTTGAGATAATTAAGGCCCTAGGTTTGTTACAACCTTTATCCCTTCCAAGTTAGTGTTGGGAAGAGGTCTCAATGGATTTTATCATAGTTTTACCCAAGTACGAAGGAAAGAGTGCCAACATGATAGTACTTAATATAATTACCAAGTATGCACACTTTTGTGCATTATATGATCCTTTTAAATCCATTTCAATTTCTACTTCATTTATGGAAACAATTCAAAAGATACATTGAAACCCAAATATTATTGTAAGTGATAGAGATCACATTTTCATTGGAAATTTTTGGACGGAATTATTTTCTTGCCTTGGTACTCAATTAACTCATAGCTCATCTTATCATCCTCAATCTAATAAGAAAACTGCGATATCTTCATTTCTTTGTATCTGATAAACAAACACAATGGGTCAAGTGGTTACCCCTAGCTAAATGGTGGTATAACACTTCCTTCCATACTATAGCTAAAATGACCAACAAGTTCTCCAACTCTTAAAGAATAACCTCACTCCGGCACATAATCGAATGAAAGAACAGGCATATCAACATTGTCATGAAAGAATTTTTTACATAGGCTACTGAGTATTTTTACGGTTACAACCATACAAACAAATGTCCCTCAAGCAATCTAAGAAGGATAATAAATTATCACCAAAGTACTATGGTCCTTACAAGGTGTTGCAAAATATTGGTACTATGACATACAAATTGGAGCTTCTTACATCTTCCTGAGTACACCCAGTTTTCCATGTTTCGTGCTTAAAGAAGGTTATCAGTGACAAGCTCCAAATTCAAAAAATATTGCTTGAACTTGACAAGGAAGAAAAAATCATATTGGAGCCTGAAGAATTCACAGAAATAAGAACCTGATAACTACGTAATCAATCAATTTCAGATTATCTCATTAAGTGGAAGAACTTACCCACTCAACATTCCACATGGGAGGATGCAAATTTTATACAAAAGCATCCATAGCTACCCAAGCATTGAGGACAACACTTTTTTTTGAAGAAGAGGGGCATGTTAGGGCCCTATAATACTAGGGTATCCCCCTTATTTTTATTGTTGTTCCCATTTAGCCCTCATATTGTTATTATTGTGCCCCACGAATGCTCATTATTGTTATTTTTGTTCCCTTACATTATTATTGTTATGTAGGCTCTGATTATATTATGATCCCTTAGACTCCTGTGTATACCAAGGATGTCTTCTCATTTCTATCATCCAAGAATTGTTCATTTATGTGATATTAAGGATGGTTCCCCCTCAAAGAGGCTAATTTTCATGTCCTTGATATATTTTTCTTCTATTTTGTGATTTGGTTGTATAGCAGGAAACAATAGTGTGGTGGATTGATAAAAGCATGGGACAATCTCCAATATGGATGTGCCTAATTTATATTAGAGAAGACAACAAGAAATTAAGCCTACTAACAAAGGGAGTAGTCCTAGGAAATTGGTCATGTGGTAAAACTTCAAGTTTGAAAATAAATATAATCGACGAGAGGAATCAAAGAATATGGTGGTCATGGAAAAGGATAATGATTCCCACTAAAATGGATGCAAGGAAGGATAATGAGAGATCATGTGGATCTTACTGAGTGAAAATGATGTTGAAAGTCCAAGTCAAGAAAAAGGTGAAGTAGCAAGAAAGGCTAGGTCAATGTATGGATTAGGAAAGATATAGCGAGAGAGAGAGAGAGAGGTGGTATGGACAAGTGAAAGAATGAATATAGAGTTAATGGTGCTAAATTTTAGTGAATGAGCCAGTGTGTGATGTGTGAACATCTTAAGGGTTTTGGTCCAAGGCATGTATATTTCCCTAGGAAGTTGTAAGACCTATTTGCTGAAGAATACATGTTGCATATGAGAATGCATTTCCCTAGGAAGTTGTAAGACCTGTTTGTTGAAGAATACATGTTGCATAGGAGGACAGGTTGTTGTAATTCCTTAAGACTTTGATCAAGCATACATGTAGTGTAATGGATTACGGAGTCATCAAGTTTTGGAATGGACTACTTGGATAGGTACCAACGTGGAAAGTGTATTGGTATCCTAGCTTGAGGGGGGAATGTCGTATCTTAGGTGACATGGTTGATTAATGATTGGGGTTAGGTTAATCTCATTGACTTGAGTTTAAGGGGGGATTGCTAACGTGGTTCAGGTAAAGTTGACATGTTCAAGTTACTAGTGGTTTTGGGATATAGGCTTATGAGAACCCATGGTTTTGTCCATGGTATTCATCTCCAACATAACTTATTTAAAGGTTTAAAAAATCCATATTAATTTCTCCTAGTGGTCATTACGATCCAAGAAAGGGTATATTTAGACACCACCACTTCTCTCGGTGTTTCATGATCCTAACACTAGAACCTCAAGTTTCTCTTTAGTAGAGTGCGTGTAGAATGAAATGAGCCCAAATATGACATCATTCTATCTCTGAATAAAATGAAATGACTTTTTATTGAGATGGACCAAAAGCTTGCGAGAATCAAACAACTAGCGAGTCCTCCTCCCGATCTTGGATGTTCTCTTAGCTGTAACGAGGAACCCATCTATGTCCAAACTACTGATTTAGAAAAATAAGCATGCATGATTATCTATCTTTCTACTTTTCATTTATTTTTTATTTTTTATGTTCTCTTATTTTAGCTCCCTAGAGAAGAAGGGCTACTATGGGTAGTTAGATAATTCCCTTGTTTTGTATTTAAGAGCCAAAAACTCCATTTTCTCTTTTGATATTTTGAAACAATTAAAGTTTTGTGTTTGGTTTGGTTTCCTTAGTGATAGGCCAACATAAAATTCCTCTATTTTTAATGTAAATTTTGAGATTAAGCAATGATATAAATGTGTGTGTGTGTGTGTGTGGTTCACAGACCTTAGAGATTGATGACTACTATGTCCATATATTATTTGGTACCAGGCAGATCAACCTGAAGGGATCACTTCCTACTGGCTCAACCACGATGCCTGGCCCTATAGTGTTAAGAGAATTGAACCCATTACCTCTCAATAGAAAATGTGTTTTTAACAATGGATGCTCGACCAATATATCATTATAAGAACTCAAACCTCTCACTCTTTTTTGGTTTTTCACTACGATATTAAGCGTTGTAATTGGTGTATTATATAAGTAGCATGACTAACAATTCATGCCATTGCCTAGCTTCCACTATTTCCTAGTACTATTTATGTAAAAGGATTTTCTCTTTGAAGAGGAAACAATTAAAACTATAACTAATATATCCATATAAATTAAATGGATGATAAATGTGGATATATATATATATATATATATATATATATATATATATATATATATATATATAGATATATATATATATATATATATAAACTAAATTACAACTTTATTTTATATTATTATTATTATTAAATTAATTAATTAATATATGAGTTAGACATATATGCATTTATAAAAATAGTAACAAGATTCTTAACCATGGAGATTCGTTGCACTTTACAATGGATATTTTTAAGTTGTTAATAAGCCTTTTTACAATACCATGGCCTTTTAGCAAAAAAACCATAACTTATGTTCATATGATTTTTTTTAATTGATCAATTTAAATAAAAAGATACACAATGAATAACTACTTTTGAGATGAATTTCAGTCTTTGATCAATAAGTACTAAATCTCAATCTCTGATGAATAACTACTATAAAAAATATTTTAGAATATTTTATAAAGATTAAATTCTTATTATTCATCTAATAATTATTCATAATTAAATTAAAATTTTCGAAAATAAGTATATTTATTAACATAAATATCAAAATAAATAAATAAAATGAAAATAAATACTTATTTTATTTATTTAGATAAACTATTTATTCAAAACATTATTTTTTTTTAAGAAATTTGATGTAGAACCATTTATTTAAAACTCTTTTGAATTTTTTTTAAATTATTAAATAAACAATATTATGGGATTTTTTTTTATTTTTTTTTTAATTTATAAATTAGAGAATATTTTGACTCTATATTAGTTTTATCATTTGTATAAGTAGTGTAATCATTTGAGTTTTTAAAGAAAAATAAATAAATGTTTAAATATATATTAGTTATTATTATTAGATTTTTATGGTTGATTATTTCGAACATTTTAGCGTGTATTTTTAAATTAGATATTTAATTTCATTAATGAACTGAAAAGATTATAATGTAAAACAAGCTTATTATTTATTAGTTTATTACTTGAAAACCATACCAAAGTCAAAAATTCAAAAAAGTGCCAATATAACCATGAGGTACATGAATATGTTTGACATACCCTAAGATACCATATCCACTCCAAAATTCTAAATGTTTAAGCGTGAGCTAAAGTATGCTTTCATTTAGCTGAGAAATTCTTCCCTAGCTTCATCTCTAACCTCCAAAAATTTCCCCACTATTGTCGTGATACATTAGTAAATCTCCACTATCTTATTGTCGTGTTATATTAGTAAATATCCACAATCTTGTCGTGATATATCAGTAGAACTCCACCATCTTATTGTTGTGTTATATTAGTAAATATCCATCATCTTCCAGTGCTTGGTATCTCTAGCTCTTGAATTTCCGATGTTTGTATCCAATTGTTAATCTCTTCGTTAATGCCCCAATTGTATGTTGTGATTTTATCAGTTTGAATTTCAGTTTTTTAATTAAAAATGTGTTCTTTTATGTGTAGGGAAGTCTTTTTTTTTCACAGTATAAAAATATGATATATTTAATCTCAAAAAAGTTACATTTGTTTCATGGTGAAGTTCCTAATACAACAACAATATCAGTAATAGTAACAAGTGTAGACCTATAGTCAATAAACATACATATAGTCATCCATATAACCTGTCCATATACATAGTTGATGGTATATACAATTTTGAAGATAACAGAAAAGCCTAAAGATTCAAAACTTTATGCAAGCACTAAAAATAGGCAAAATATGTATGAAATACATAAATAGTGTAGATAGTACTAGTAGACAAAAACAGACAGAGTAGGTCCATCTAATAATCAAAAAAGAAATAAATCGGGGTGAGTAGTTTTATCCCGGCAATGGCAGCACCCTGACCTCCATGAAAGTGTCCCCCATTTTGACTTCAATATGTAAACCATCCAAGTTGTCCAATAAGCCTTTCTTGGATAGACTGTCTGAAGCATGATTGAAATCTCTGTCAATATGTTGAATCGAAGAGAGATTTTGTGAATTCCAGAGAGTTGAAATTTGTTGTAACCAACCTTGTAGTGTGGGCTTGGTTATTGTTTCCTGGCCATGGAAAAAATCAATTATGATCCTGGAATCTCTGTATATGTGGATAGCAGGAATATTTAGGAAATTAGTGAACCAGAGTAGGACCCATAATGCCATGGCTTCTGCCTTTGTATTTGTGCCAATACCCACACCCCACTAAACTCGAAAAGCCTTCTCAGTTGAATATAGGATCAAGAAGCCACATCTATTTCCCCTGCTTTGGGATGCACCGTCAAAAAACCCAGTAGTGTATATAATCTCCAGGCATGTTTGCTTTTATTTTTATTTTTTAGTGCCCATGCCAATTTGTAGTCTAGTAGGGAGTGTGATTCTGGTTCTCTCCATCACCAGAGCAATGTTTTCTCTAAAATTATTGAAGATAATGTTATTTCTCCACCTCCAGATCTCCCAAAATAAAATAGGAGGAATGTAGCACCAGGTGACATTCTGTTGACTCCACCATTTAAGGCAGTCAGAAATGCAGGTGAAATGTGAGAGTTGGAAACCAAAAATGCCAGCAAGATTATGCCATATTTTAGAAGCAACAGGGCACGTTATGAACACGTGTAAATTATCTTCTTCCGCACTCCTACAAAGCACACATATCCCATGACCGGACCAATTTATTTTCTGGAGGTTTTCCCACGTCAATTTTTTATTTTGCCAAACCAGAGGAAAAGGGTAATTTTAGAAGGAATGTTAGAATTCTAGAATTTAAAAAACTAGCATACCTCAGGTTGCATGGTATCCTGACAGAAGAGAAAGTGATATGTATCCGCCACCATTATGTTAGTGCCCTTCATTTTGCCCCTCCATACAATCGAATCTCTTTCCACATCTCTGCAGATTTTGACCAGTTGTAGATGTGTGTGAAGCTTTTCCCATTCCTCAGTGTTTGGTCCAATAAGTCCCAGCTCCTCAGACCGTTTCCATATGGGGCATCTATTATGCCAAGTCAAAATGACTTGTTGCCAGAAGTAAATAACATTGTTGTTTATTCCATGTAAGAGGGAAACCATGATCATGTCGAGATCATCAAGACACTGGATGTAATCCTGTCCAATAGCAATGTGCTTACTAGAACCCAATTTCCAGGAGAGGAGTGATAAAAAATAGTGGCAGACTTTTGTAAAACTGCGCTAGATAGCAGAGCCAATGTCACAGCCAATACACCCTCTACGCAGCCAAACCACGAATTCGATATCCTTTAGATACTTATGCTTGATGATTAAATTCCAAGTGCCTTCGCCAAATATCCCTCTCCATAAAGATTTGAGCAGAAGAGCATAGCCAAATCTCTTCAAATTCAAAATGCCCCAGCCACCCAGGCGCTTCGGCATGGAGATGTGATCCAGTTTGGTAAGATGAAATTTATTCTTCTTACCAGATGAAGTTAGCTATGATTCCATTTATCTTTTTGATGGTGGTGATAGGTAGATGGAATAAGTGTGCCTAGGATACACCCATATAAGTAATCACAACCTATGTTAAAGTGAAGCGACCTCCCATGGAAATGCATCTAAATTCCCAGCCCAAAATTTTCTGATAGAATCTGTTGACAAGCCATTGCCAGTCTTCAATCCTCTAATTACATGACTTAATATGGAAACCAATGGAATAAGTGTGCCCAATATACTTCCATTAAACATCTGCATCCTCCTCAGTTGCTTGCTAGAATAGGAATGCATAAGGTCCCATGTGCCCACATCCTCCTCTTCGACCTACTTGCTAGAGTAGGGATCCATAAGGTCCCATGTGCCCTCATCGTCCTCTTCGACCAACTAGTACTCGAGGCATGGTGTCTCGAGTTGTAACATTGTACAGAGGGCAAGCAAGCATAAACAAAAATAGAGGAAAGGTGTGACGATTAAAGAGGAAATAATGAAATCTAGGTGGCACTTGGACGTGAACCAAAGCATAATCTAGAATGGACATGGGTTGTAGAAAACTTACCCAACAAATGATGTAAAAGAATGACGTCCAATCATTCCTTGATTGCACTGGACATTGTACTCATCATTTGTGCAAATATGGAGTAGGCATATTAGAAATAAAAGAGAGATTTCTTATATCTAAGCCTTGAATGGAACCTTCCTTCCATTTCTAGGCATCATGGCACATAGTTGTTAGGGTTAACCACCTCATCTCATGAACGAAACAAAAATTGTGATGTACCACCATTTATTATTACAAGTGGAGTAGTGGAGGCGATTGATAAAGTTGACATGCATGTTGCTAGCCTGAGGATGGGGGATTCACAAATCATTGGCACTCCACCGGTGAAAGAAAATTGTCAATACTAACACAAAGTAAAGAAAACTTTAATGTTTACATAGAGCAAGATTACTAATTATTTCTCTCTAACTAAGTAACTAATACATACTCAAATCTAGAACCAATCTAAAATGGAATTCACAAAGCTTTCAAATTTTAGTACTTTAATGATTGCTATTTTCTATTTTTTCATAACTTTTTTCATTCTTTTTTAAGTATAGTTTTAGTGAAAGTATTTCCAAATTTACTCACTTTCATTTTAAAGTATAGTTTTTGAGCAAGCATTTACACATATAAATAAATTTGTAATGGTAACACCCAATTTGTTTGCGTTTTCTAATATATTTTTAAAATTGGGATAAGTATTTACAAATTTATTTGTGTTTTCTATTATATTTTAAAATTCAAATATAGACAATTAATAACAATTTTTCATTATTTTTCTAATTAAAAAAAATAATATATATATATATATATATATATATATATCTTATTTTATCTTAAGTTAGTTTTTAACATTTCTATTTATTTATTTTTATCAATGAATTTTAGTATAAGTGGTTTTTTAACAATTTGTTTCCCAACCCATGCTATAACCAGTGCATTTGTGGTATTTATGAAATAGTTGTAGTTGTACTAGTATCATCTTGGAGGAGATCTTTCAAAATTACCAATTATCCAAGAAATTGCGGTATTTATGAAATAGTTATATTTAGTGTAATGGTGAGAGCAAATATTTGTTAGTTACCAATTCTAGAGCACCCAATCTTTCAAAGTTATCAATTCTTCAAAAATTCTCATTCCCTTAAAAACACATTTTTATTTTTTATTTTTTCAATATTGAAAAAATGCTTTTTCAAATATTAAAAATAATATAAACTTAAAACATAAAATTTGCACAGCATAATCTTTTATAACTTGTAGTCCTTCACTTAGAAGGATGATGATGATGAGGACTCATCACTTTGTGTGATGAAGAGACACTTTCCAACCCAACATGGAAAAGAAGTTGTAATGTCCTATCATGTTATGTTTTCTAAACATTATGGCCTGGTCAAATTACATAAAAATAAAAATTAAATTAGAATTAGAATTAAAAGAAATTTAATATTTGTAATTATATTAACTATACATAATAATGAAACTAGACTAGATCCATATTAACTTCTGAATTTACTAATAGAGATCAAATTTCTTGTAATGTAAATTGTTTTAAAATGGAAAAAAAATTGATATCTAAATAAAATCGATAATTGAAATAAATCTAAAATGAAAATATTCAATATCCATAATTCAATCCCATCAATTTCATATAATAAAAAATAAATCTAAAATGAAAATATTCAATATCCATAATTCAATCCCATCAATTTCATATAATAAAAAAATAAACAAATCTATGTAGTGTAAAGGTTCGAATGATAAAATAAATGTGAAAACAAATTATATCTGAGAACCATAAAAAAAACTACATTGCAAAAATGGACCGGAAGTGTTTTGATAGAAGCTTGATCATTTTTATTTTCGTGGCTATCATTTTAATTTGAGCGATGTTGGGCACAACTATGTTAACCGATTCAAACTTGATATTTTAAAGAAAACCCAACTTTTAATTTTTGAAGTATAGTTATATATGACGGAAAGATTAATAACTATGTGAATCAATGGAAATATTATATTGGTCCATTTTCATGAACCTCACTACCATATTCTGTGGCTGTAATTGCTTCTTGAGTAAGAAAGGTCATGGATCTTCGTGAGTTGCTTCGCAATTGTGATTGCATAGAAAAGAGGGAGAAGTGTCCAAGTTATAGCAGCTCGTTGTGTGAACAACTTTCCATCCTTGAATTAAGGGAATTCACTCACAGGTAAGGCGTAATTAACATTCTTTTCATATGAGATAGGAAATACATGTAATTTAATGGTCTCGTTATGAATGTTATGTTTTTAAGTTTTAAATGTAATCTTAAATTAAAAAAATGTTATAACGAGTGGTCGAGGCCCCCATGAATCTATTTAATGATGTAGGTAACTTGTTTAAAACTTTGTAGTGTAAAGAGCGTGTAGAGTGAGGGCGTGAGGAGATTAGATTGGTCTTAGTTGTTGAACCAGGGTGGTTTTGGTGGGTGGTAATGGCGACCATAAGGTGATGTATTTTCTATTTTGATACTGTGAGCAATTTGAACATTGTTATGTTTGTAGGACAATTACTTTCAGGGATTGTTTATATTACTCTAGAGTGTAACCAAGGGCATTGTGAGCATATCTTGTCCTTGTTACTGCTTCCTATCAAGTGGCGAAATTCTTGCATTTCTATCATACAGCGGTATTTCTTTGGGGGCTCTTGGCGTGACACACATCATATCGGTCAAAGGCCTTTAATATTTGTGGTCTTCAAATGGAAATTATCTATCCCTGATACTTTCCTAATAGGTCTTTTGCGAGGGATTAGATACGGGTTTCAATATCGAAGTCTTTATTAGGGTGTAATTGCATGTTATAGATTTTGAAGATACTCTAGTCTGTGTTGGATCTTCTCCAGGGAATCCACTTCCACTCATCTCACTGAGATGTTCCATTACTCTTTTCTGGAGATATTACAAATTGGTTTGCTCCTGATCGCAACCCTATTCATTCTATTTCTTATTTATATAGAACACGTTGACTATAGACGCCGAAGACCATATGTTCGGGTGGAAACATTTACTAAAGGTCATAAAATTGGCAGAAGACATAGACCTTCAGGTTCCTCCGAACCAGCCGAAGTTATGTTTCCTATGGAAGAAATGGTAAGTTACATTTTGCATTTCAAAACCATGCAAAGAGATTGGTTTCAGAAATTGTCATAAATGGTGGAAGTGTTGGGGGTGATGGTATTGTTGTTGTTGTGAATAGTTTATTTCTTGTGGCTTAAAAGTTCATTATCTCTTCACCATTTCTCCTTGGTATGATACTTCTTACTTGATCTGAACTTGGTCGAGGGTGTTGCAACTTGGATTTCTGGCAAGTTGACGGAAATCACTAATTTCTGGGGTAATTTAAATGACTCCTCGATCATTTGAATACAGGACATATTCACTACAACAAGTGATTTCAAGCGGATTTGATATCTCTTGATTTCGAGGTGGCAGACTTAATATCTCTTACTTCGAAGGTGGTGGACTTATTGAACCCTGACATTTTTATTATGAAGTTGGTGAGATATAATTATTGGATTGGTACATTGGTTTATTTTATTCTTCCACCCTCTTATTTTGGTGGTTTCTGGACATTCCCTTATTAGGTTGTGGTGTCGATATCATCTTCCATTTACTGTCAAATGACAATATACTTGCATGCTTCGGGTCCATATTTGGGAACGACGACGTTTACATTCCTAGTTCCACATTGGTGTGGTGCAAAATATTTACTTCCCATTTTAGGAACATCTTATCGAGATCGCAATTAGACTCCTCTCCTGTTGTACTCAGAATGCCCTCCAAGTGATATTGTCTACAACCTCCCTTATTCCCATGACCTAATACTTGTGCTGATCACCTCTACACCGCTTTACAACTAGATTCACCTCCCATGTCTTGACATCCTTATTTTATTTCTTCTTATGTCACATGGCCCACCTTGCTGAATATGTTACCTCCCTGGACACTAATGTGTCGCCATGGGAGGCATACATCCATGCTACTCCTGTAGTGGAAAGCACAGATCACCCACACCACTACTTGTTTCCTCACCACTTAAACACTAGTTTCTCGAACCATCCTACTTATGTTGCATGCTTTACAGGTGGCACACATGAATCATCTGGGTCTTCTGATCACACATCTCAATGGGGCAGTAATCGACATGGTCTGCGAGCTCATGGAAGACCCATCAATCCCTACTCTGGCACAAAACTCCTCCGTTTCGGCTATGATGTAATGTGGATTGCATAACTAGCCTACAGAAGCGAGCACTGGTGGGAAGGTGGTACTTTGTTGATATGAAGGAACATGACAAGCAATTGTGGGTTAACAAAACTTGGACCTACATTCTCGATTATCCACCAAAGCTGAGTAGGATTATGAATGAATGGTTCAGCTTTCATTTCTTGCACCAGGAGGACTTGGACCATATTAGAAACATTCCCTCGGTTCGTGGACGCAATTTGCTCCATCTACATAACTGGTATGTGGGGTTCAATCCCCTTCGAGATACACTGAGGAATAACTTTGTACAGGTTAAGCTATCGGGCCTCCCCTAGAATTCTATACTCGTAGGATTTTCACAGAGATTGGAAACTCTATAAGCAGATTTGTATACGTTGATCCAAAATGTATGGGTTCCAGTGATAAATGTGTTGCCTGGATCCTCGTGGAAAGGGGCTTCTCTGATGGATTTCCTCAATAGATTGATTTTGCTTGGGGGGTTTCTATTCACCAGCAGTGCTTGAATTACTAGTGTATTCCTTTTAGATGTATGATATGCCACCACACGGGACACCTTCCGTAATATTTCCCAAGCAGTCAGAAACCCTCTTCTCCCTTTACCATTCATTTGTATCATATACCTTCCCCAGATTAGCAGGTTACTACATCGGCCCATGACCTGTCGAGCCTCCCACCTGAAATCCCATTGCAGGCACATTCTACCCCTCTCCCTATATGTTCGTCCCCTACTCCCCTGATTACTACTTCTCCCTCGATCTCCCTCTCAGTCACAAATGTTGGCTGACCCTTTCCTCACACAATTTTGTAGGTAGCAGTCTAGATTTTCTCATGGTCAATCTGGCTCTTGACTTGGCACCACTATCTATCCATAAGGGCCCCTCTTGCTCCACTCCTATCTCTTTCATCCCTAATTCTACTTGTAATATTAGTATCTGAAAAAAGGGGAAACACGGACCTCAGATCCCTAATCTTCAGGATTTTGATGGGCTTCATGACATTCCTATCACCTCTACATTCCCTTAAGCCCTTAGAGAAACCTCGCCCGATGCTATGTCTATGTGATGAATTGCCTCTCACTGAACTTGTGTGGACTGGGGAACCACTCCAAACTCCTTTCCCTCAAACAAATTTTCAATACTACTCACCGTTTTCTGGTTCTTTTATAGGAGATGATGAATGTTGTTGATAAAGTTTATAAATATTTGTACAAAATTTTCTCGGATTGGCATATGGTTGCCATCAATTATTTTGATCTATCTGGTGGTATGGCTGCACTTTGGGATCCCAGATGGGCCACTATGACTGCTTATAAATTTTGTGGGGGTATTATTCTGACTCGTTATATTCTATTTCATCCATCTACACTACACTTCCTCAATTTATATGTCCCATATAATGATAGATATACCTTCTAGAAGCACATGGATGACTGTGATATACTTAAAATTGGGTCTCTAATTCTAGAAGGTGACTTCAATGCAATTTTATATGGAGATGAATGCTCAGGTGTCAGATGTAGGGGGATCCCCTTGCTAACCATCTTTGTCAGCTCTTTGAGTCCAATCATTTATTGGATATCGGACCCCTCACCCTGACTCCTACCTAGCACAATGGTCGTGCGGGTGACGATCACATTGGTAAAAGACTGGATCAGTTCTTTGTACATGAAAACCTGTTAGAGAGTTTGGGTTGTATGTGATCATAGGTAGAAAAATATTCGACCTTTGACCACGTGCCAATTGTATTACAGTGGATACTGGAGCACCTCAATTGGGCATTCCATTCAAATTTAATAGAATCTAGTTAGAGGATGTGGAGTTCATTTACTAGTCTTCAATTTTTGGAGGGAACACACCTGGGAGGTTGGGAAACCCTCAATGTTGTACCTATTTGGTTTGTGACAGGCATTAAAAAGTGACGTTAGGATGTGGGAAATAGAGAAGAAAAGAACAACGTCTTAGGAATTGAAGGATATACTGGTGGAAATTGAGAAACTTTGCAATTTGGTGGATAAGGGTAATACTTTTGGAAACATTTGGGACACAATGAAAACACTGGAGTGCAAGAAGCGACCTGGTGGCTAAAGAGAAGACCCTTTGGTTGTAAGAAGGCGACAAAAAAAATAAGTATTTTCATTATATGCAAATTAGAGAAAAAATCAGAATACCATTTGGAAACGTCAAACACTGGATGGGTCGGTAGCATATACAACTGAGGAGATTCAATGTGAAGTGGTACATCACTTCCATACTTTCTTTCAGAAGCGCCTGGAAAATATATTGAGGATCAGATTCATAGTTCGAATGATTACTCACATATGTTCAATGAGGAGTTCAATGAGGAAATATACAAACTGGTCACATCATATGCAATTCTACAGGTACTGAAAACATTTGCGAAGGATAAGAGTCTAGGTTTGAATGAGTGGATAGTCAAATCATTCCTTCATTTCTTTGATTTGGATGGGGTGGAATTGTTAAGCATGATTGAATAATCACGACCTCGAGGGTGTGTTACAAGAGCCATAAACTCCACTTTCCTTGCATTGATTCCTAAAGCATCTTCCACTTCTACATTTCTTGACTACAAGCCCATTTCTCTATGCAACATTACTTACAAGCTAATCTCCAAAATAATTGTGGAACACATCAAAGGAACCCTCTCAATCCACATTTGAAGGGAACAATAAGATTTCCTCCATAATATACTGATACATGATGTTGTTTCCACCACACATGAGGTAATCCATTCAATTCATACCAGGATGATGAAGGCAATTATGATGAAAGTGGATCTCTGGAAAGCGTATGACTATGTTGACTCGACCTTTCTTCGCCTTATTCTTACTAAGATTGACCTATCTTGTGTTATAGTAGAATGGATCATGACATGTGTCTCATTAACACATTTCACAATATTGATCAATGGCTACCCCTCAAAGTTCTTCACTGCTGGGAGGGGACTTTGGCAGAGTTGTTCGCTTTCACCTGTACTGTTCATGTTGATGATGGACTACCTTAGCCTTAAGTTAAAGAGGGAGGTTTTGGGGGGTATTTTTAATAGTATAAGAATGGTGGCAGGTATCAAGATCTCTCATAATTTCTTTGTGGACGACATACTGTTGGTAAGGTAAATCCCCTCTGCGGACAGAGGCGATCCCACTAGCCTATCATAGAACTAGCCACAAACAAACCACGCTGCTACGCAAGTTCCTAGTTATGCATCAAAGGTGAATCAAGAAGACTAACCTGGAGTCCAACGCTATGATTGCAGCAGAGTTGATATCCTCGATCCCTTGCTCCAACAGATCATGACGAATACCTGCACATGCAAAGGAAGAGACAGATACCAACATAAAAACTACCAAGGCACAACTATATTTCAGTCAGAAAGGAAATAAATCAACATATCACCATGATAGATAATGAGATTGGAACTATAATAGCAGTCGCTCATCAATTAATAAACAGGAAAAGTTACAACCATTGTTCTGACGTCGACCCTTCTCCTGGCTGGGTGAGTAACTATATGTGTCTTGACATGCATCTCCTCTACGGCAGCATAACCTCTCTAGCACTCATTAGCATTCTCTCCATGACCAATAATCATCACTACTGTCTCTCAATCACCAAATCACTAGCATAACACTAACACCAACACTCTCGTACTAGCTTGTCCAATGCATAATGACAAGCTTATATAGATGGAGAAGGGAGGAGGATGCGATGAACCGGGACACCTTTCGCGGATTTAGCAAAAGCCATAAAGATGGATAAAGCTCGACAAAAGACTGATTTTCTCTCCTCAGAAAAGCTCCATGTAATGAAGGAAACAACAGTCGGACGTGCATTAAGGCAAAAAGCATGACTAAATTTGGTTGGCGCGACCGTTGCTCTGAGCCGGAGCGCCAATGGTCGCGCCCCCTTTTGAGGATCTCCATCATTGGCGCGGGTAAGATATTGTGGACTTGCGCCAATGGAAAAAGAGCACTTTTTAGGGATGATCTGCAGAAGGTGTCTTCAGGGAACATGGAGTACATACTCAGGGGAACATAATGCAAGTGTTTTTAGACTTTGTCACTTCTTATAACTCCCGGGATGGGTCCTCCAAGGTACGACAAGAGGAGTAACAGGGATGGTGACAAATTACTGTGTAACAGATGCCCCCTAAAGCATGAAGTCCGAGAGGTGGAGAGGGGTGAAATGCTTTACAAGAACACACACAGAAGAGCACACAAGAGCACATATAGTTACTGCCGCCGAGGAGCTGTATTAAGAGACATGAATGATAGTTCAATTACAAGATGTACGTGGTATGGTCACAGCCATCCATAAGAGAGTACATAAATAATCTGGATCCATAGTATGGACGCAGCCATTTGGTTAGGATCAATGAACTGACTCAGGTATGGTCGCAGCCATCCAGTGAATGAGTCAAGTACCAAGAATCACGCCTGGATTACAACAGACACAATCCAGGGTCTTGCGCTCCATCTCGACCCGAACAAGAGTACAAGTTCAAGCATGTGAATATATGAGCTGAAGTCGAACATGCATGAACATCGCCTGATTACCAGTCAATGATGGAAACTGTTAACAGACGCGAGAGGTACCACCAATAATGACAATGGCCCTCAAGGTACTATAGGTACAATCTACAGCGTGTGAATCAATGAGCTGAAGTCGAACACCCGTAGAATCATTCGATCGGAGGCCAATGATGAAAACCTCACGTCGAACACGAAGAACCTGCCATTGAGGCATGCAGGCTCCAAGGCACCGGAAGGGAGTCTCTAGGTCAACTTCCTGGATAATGAGCTGAAGTCGACAGGGAATGACCTTGATCGAAGGTGGGCCATAATGTTTCCCACATCATCGACACGAGACAGAGAGATAATGTCGTGAATCAAGATTGTGCGAACTATCAGAGGGAGGTTGTTTATTTGCAGAGGTCAACTTCTCTTGAACATATCGGCGGCACATTAACGGAATTGGCAGTATTTGACATCAATGTATCAAAGGTCATTATGACGAGGCAATGAATGAACGAGAGGTCAAATAGGGTACCCAAATCCATGGAAGCAAGTGAAAGATATGAGATGAAATATCCCCACCCTGGACACGAAAGCAAAAAGTGCCATGTTCAAGAGCGACATACTGCCGTTACGGTAATAATTATGGTTCAAAAATTTTATTTTCCCCCACCATTTTTGGCGAGTACCCCAGTTATTTTTAACAAGCTTGATGGGGATAGCATATGCTTGTGTTGTGACAAAATCCGATGTCATTAAGTTTTAACGAGTCTGACAAAGGAAAAACTCGGCGTCTTTTCTTGTTTAGAGAGTTTGAAAAGACAGCAGAAAAGGAAACTCCAGGGATGTCCTTTTTCGTACAGTTGTGTCTCTCGGGCCCGAAAAAGTATAAAATAATACCCGAAAGAACCGCCCGATCATTACGATCGAGGAGTACTTTTCATGATTAGTGACTTCGACCTGAAAAAGTAAAAAAGCGGTCAAAACCACGTCGTTTCGTAACCACTAACGAGTTTGAAACGACAAAAACCGGGTAATCTTTTTATGTTTTAACGGTCGACAAAAAGAACTTAAAACGACCGCCCCTTATCACCATTTAACGAGTCAAGAGGAGGGACTCGGCAATCTTTTCCTCTTTAAATGGTCAGAAAAGAGCTGAAAGCGGACCTCCATTTTTATTTTCTTTAACGAGTCAAAAAGGGAAAAATACTCGGCAATCTTTTCATATTTTACGAGTCAGAAAAGAGCGTAAAGGCGACTCGTCCTGAAGGAACGAGTGGTATAAGGGATAGCAACTGGTTCCGGTAATGGTGGAACTTTACTTGAAACACGTAAAAGTTAAGAGGCTGGCTAACAAGACCACTCATCGCTGCGGTTCCTCAGGAAAGGAGAAACAACCAAGCGAAAGCATATGATCGGCCAAAAAAGATGGTAGCGATGGAATGAAACAACCAGGGCTCATCTAGCAGAATTTTAGCGGATAAAAGGCAATCACGGGATGTAAATGGGTTCATTTTTACACAAGCTTGAACCATGGAGAACTTTGCTTGTTAAAAAAAAAAATTTGTTGCATGCCCCCAGCATGATTATACCGATCGAGGTACATGCCCCCCAAGCTTCATGGCATTCACGGAGTGGATGGAATGAAGGTTTACTTGGAAAGACTCGATTGGAGGATGCCCCCGGGCTTCAGTCACGCGCCCGGGTGAGCTGCCGTCATCAGAATGACGGGGTGGGTGCTGGGGCATTTCCTGTGGAAATAAGACCATTTAGGAATGGAAAATGGCTATATGTGAAGTGTGAACCGGGGAATGAAAGTTGGTCTACGACTTTGATCGTTCTTCCTTCATGCGGAAAACACATCACTCTGAAGAGTGAGGACACAATAGCACGTATGCGATAAATATAGTCTCGTCCAAGGAGTAAATTGTAATCTAACGGACCTTGGACTACCATGAGACCCATTTGGATAGTCTTCCCTTCTAACGTGATAGGTACATTGGGAAGAATTCCTAAAGGTCGAGTGATTTCTCGATGGAAACCTACAAGGCTTCTCATCTCAGGCAGAAGCAGTGGGGAACCAAGTGCTTCCCAAGCTGTTGAAGAAAGGATACTAACAGGGGATCCTTCATCAATAATTGTACCAGCCATAACCATGCGATAGACTTGAACTATAATTCGAAATGGAATGGAGGCTGGTAACCGAGGATTGACTAGGTAATCCCAATTAAAGGAAATAACTAGGTTGCTCGGAGGTGGAACTGGATAGACAGCCGGGTATGCCTCTAATGGACTTTCTTCCTGTTGTGAAGAAATGAGAGGGATGCTCACTTGATCATTAACGTCTATGTCAATGAATAGAATTTGGACGGTGGGTTCGTCATTCTTGGCAGTGATAACATCATCTGAGGAGGTAACTTCTGAAGGCGAAACCGGGTCACTTGTAATCCGGACCGTTTGACTGTTGTCTGGTTTGGATTCAGAGGTAGGATCATCTAGGGGTGGAAGTTCTGAAAGAAAAACCGGGTCACTTGTAATCCGGACCGTTTGACTATTGTCTGGTTTGGATTCAGATGTAGGAGCAGCTAAAGATGGAACTTCTGTAGGCAAAATCGGGTCACTTGTAAGCTGGACCTTTTGAAAGACCGGGTTACTTGTAAGCTGGAACTGTGGACTTTCGGTTGGTTTGGACTCAGGGGGTTCATCTTTGATGATCAAGTAGTGCGTAGATGATGAATATAAATCACTTGCTCCGACCAGGGACTGGTCTGGAGCAGGCGGAGCACAGGTAGGTCCAGGAAGAGAAAGCTGGACCAAAGAGGAATCATGTTTGATCACTTGGTTAGTGGAGAGATGCTCTGTAGGTGTAACAAGACGCTAATATCCAGCGGGTAGTTGGGGTAAGGGATCCGACAGACTTGCCAAAAGACGGGAAGCTTCATCCATCAGTGGACAAAGGCGAAGGGGATGATTACCTTCACAAAGTCGACAAGGGAAACGAACCTTCCCTTTTCTGTTACCAACTAGTAAGGTATCGTCAATTTGCGACAGCAAGGGGCGAGTCGGGTCACGGGACCATATATCTAGGACCCTGGGAATGCCAGGACAATCAGAAAGAAAATGGTCCCCTTTGCATAATCGACAAGGAGACCGGAGCTTCCGCGAAGGAGCAGAAGGTGGTTCCACTTCTGATAGCTTCGTGGTAGATACGACCTTTCCCTTAGGAGACTTCTTCTTTTTGGTCTTCTTCTTCTTCTTCTTAGCCACCTGGTTAGTGAAATCCACGGTTTCACCAGGTGAAGTAGAAGATGAGGACGCAGCAATAGGCGAAGAAGGGAAGGGGTCCACCTTAGAATCAACATGGTGTTGTTCGGGTGGAGGAGGTGGTGGTGGGACAGGATTCATCACACTTGAGACCACCGAGTTTGAAAACAACCATACAGGTAAACCAATGGTCAACCCAGGCAAAGACAATGTTGCGATATACTGAACACCAACATTTCCAACAGAAGGAAATGGGCGAGGGTACCCATCAGGAGGAACACCTTGGCCGGTGGGTACCGGAAAGGCTGCCATTGAACGAGAATTAACCCTACTCAAGCTAACGCACGCAAAATCTAATTGGGTAATGTTATCGTGGCCAATAAAAATTTTTAAGACACTGAACTTAACCTTTTCATTTTTTAAGAGTCGAGAAAAGGGTAAAAGATGACTCTAGTCTCCTTCGAATATTTAATGAGCACGAAGTGACAAGACGCTCATAGGCACCTTTTCGTTTAGGGAGTCCGAAAAGGATCAAAAGTGATTGCTCTGGAATTCTAGGTAGAGGGTGTGCCAAACTTTTCGCAAAACCACATAATACTTTTTAGGGTACGGGTGGTCGATCTTCGTGAATGCTGTGTTCACTGTATTGCGAATCGTAGGGCGGCTGACATGGCTTCCTATGGATAAAGGCTTTATTCCTATAGGGGTCTCCCAATATATACTCGACGGTACGTGGGAGCACAGTCCGTATTGGCAGCTACCGTTTCACCGTGGAGGAATCACCCAACCACTCGACGATAAACCACCAGGTTTAACGACGTCAGAACACGTCTCTAACCTAGACCTCTAGAGTGTTTGCGTTATGTTCCAATGCGTTGTTATGTTCATTGAGTTCATTTTAAAGTTTATCTTTGATTATGTTTCAGTTTTTTGGTCCTACCGTATGTGATATCTCGAAAACTTCTTACATGCACACTATATGCCGAAATTAAATCATTTGATTCGATGAATTCTATCTACAGGAGGGTTGAGATCTTTTTCAAAAACGAAATGATCACTTCAACAAAGAACAAAGATCCTAATGCAGCTAAGAACAAGAAACGAAATTTTGTCTTTTCTTTTTAATAGCAACAAATAACAATAAATACTAACTACTATAATGCAAGAGATTTTTTGTTTTTCTTTCTTTTAAGATGGCATGATGCATGTAAACAAATTCTAAGAGATATGCACAATCCAAGTTCAGTCAATGAAATAGAACCAATTCGAAAACACAAAATGAACCATGCAAGCAAGGAAAAACACAAAAACTAGTGAACTTCAAAGAGGCTAGAAGTGAAGTATTCAGAGTATAGAAGATCAAGCTTTAACAAAGCACTGGATAGGTGTAGAAAAATCAACAAGCTGACTGGATGATCAAGAGATCGAAACTTCCCACAGAAGGCTAGACATGCAAAGTCACTGGAAATAAGCAAACCGTTGAGGGATACAGGCTAAAACCAGTCAAGCAGAGGTTCAACACAGTTCCAGAGGCTGAAAGAGATATATAAAGAGACTGAAAGAGCTTTCCACCCACACACAGGAAAAATTTACAGAGCTGGCGCGACTGTCAGCCTGCAACTTGCGCTACCACATAATTGGCGCGAGTTGCTTTTGAGCAACGTGCGCCAACTGGCGCGACTGTTAGAGAAATAACCGCGCCAATTAAGCTTGCCAACTAGAAAGATAAAAGATACGACCTCAGGTCGGGTTGACAGTGCTCAGATGGGTCAAACAGTAAAGAATCAACTCAAAACTGACTCAGGAAGCTCATGCACTCAAGCAAGCAGAAGAAAATTAACATGCAAGACAGAAATCAAAGAGTTACTCCCCAGCGGAGTCGCCAATTTGTTGGTAAGGTAAATCCCCTCTGCGGACAGAGGCGATCCCACTAGCCTATCACAGAACTAGCCACAAACAAACCACACTGCTACGCAAGTTCCTAGTTATGCATCAAAGGTGAATCAAGAAGACTAACCTGGAGTCCAACGCTATGATTGCAGCAGAGTTGATATCCTCGATCCCTTGCTCCAACAGATCATGACGAATACCTGCACATGCAAAGGAAGAGACAGATACCAACATAAAAACTACCAAGGCACAACTATATTTCAGTCAGAAAGGAAATAAATCAACATATCACCATGATAGATAATGAGATTGGAACTATAATAGCAGTCGCTCATCAATTAATAAACAGGAAAAGTTACAACCATTGTTCTGACGTCGACCCTTCTCCTGGCTGGGTGAGTAACTATATGTGTCTTGACATGCATCTCCTCTACGGCAGCATAACCTCTCTAGCACTCATTAGCATTCTCTCCATGACCAATAATCATCACTACTGTCTCTCAATCACCAAATCACTAGCATAACACTAACACCAACACTCTCGTACTAGCTTGTCCAATGCATAATGACAAGCTTATATAGATGGAGAAGGGAGGAGGATGCGATGAACCGGGACACCTTTCGCGGATTTAGCAAAAGCCATAAATATGGATAAAGCTCGACAAAAGACTGATTTTCTCTCCTCAGAAAAACTCCATGTAATGAAGGAAACAACAGTCGGACGTGCATTAAGGCAAAAAGCATGACTAAATTTGGTTGGCGCGACCGTTGCTCTGAGCCGGAGCGCCAATGGTCGCGCCCCCTTTTGAGGATCTCCATCATTGGCGCGGGTAAGATATTGTGGACTTGCGCCAATGGAAAAAGAGCACTTTTTAGGGATGATCTGCAGAAGGTGTCTTCAGGGAACATGGAGTACATACTCAGGGGAACATAATGCAAGTGTTTTTAGACTTTGTCACTTCTTATAACTCCCGGGATGGGTCCTCCAAGGTACGACAAGAGGAGTAATAGGGATGGTGACAAATTACTGTGTAACACATACTATATTTTGGAATGATTTCCCGCCCACAATGGAGGTTGTTCCATAACATTCTACAATGTTTTGGGGATGCCTCAGGTATTAAGGAAAATCAAGGAAAATCATTTATATTATACTCTGCAGGAGATCCTAGGGAGATGAATGAGATTGGGAGCATATTCAAATTCCAAATACAACCATTATGTGAAGGCCTCACATACTTCGGGTTCCGGATTAAGACAAAGAAGTATAAAGTATCATATTATCTGTGCCTACTAGACAAATGTAGAAGGTGGATTAGTGTTTGGGCACATAGGATCTTGTCACTAGGGGCATATACATTTTGGTTCAAGATGAACTACACCAACTGGCGGTATACTAGGCACACGTACATTCTTCCCGCGACTATCATCAATAAGATCAAACAAATTATGGCACAATTTATATGGCCTGGAAGGGAAGACATCCACAAATACCACATGATGAAATGAGATAATATAACAATTCCCAAAGATCATGGGGACTTGGGCATCTTAAACATCAAGTTATTTAGATGGGCTCTCATCATTAAATGAGTGTGGTGTGGGTTCATCAAAGAAGGTATATGGAGAGATGTTTTTACAAGAAAGTACTTACAGCACAGGAGGATAGAATATTGGATTAGATTGGTACTAATTGGAAGCAACACGGGTTCCTACATATGGATATGTTTCCAAAAGGTCAGACACACATTTTTGTAGAAAATTTGCTAGATTTTTAGAAGAGGGAATGTTGGGTCCCTATAATACTAGTGATTACCCCATTACTATTGTAGTTATACCCCTTATTAATATTGTTGTGCCCCTATTGCCCCCATATTGTTATTACTATGCCCCATAGAATCCCTCTATTGTTATTTTTGTGGCTTTATATTATTATTGTTAGGTCGGCTGGATTATATTGTGACTCCTTAGACTCCTATATATAGAAAGGAGGTTTTGTCATTTGAATCATCCAAGAATTGTTCATTTATGTAATGTAAAGGAGGTTGCCCCCTCGAAGAGGCTGAATTCTAAGGCGTTGATCTATCTTTTCTATCTTTTCTTGAGCTGGTTTCATAACATTTGGTATCAGAGCTTTGGATTCTAGGGTTTCGCTGCTCCAAACAGGTCATCGTGGAATTTTCGCTATAAATTTTGTTTTGTGGCGTTTTAGAAGTCGCAAAAAAAACCCATTTGAGAATAAATCGTGCTGAACAGTGGGTCCGAATTTCAGAGCTTTTCGCGTGATATTTGCGGAGATATGATCTGAGGAAGTTGGTCTTTTTGCAGACTCCTGAATTACATTCAAAACAGGTGACCTGGGGAAAATCGTCATAACTTTCTCTCTGGGGATTGGATTGAAATTTCATAAGAAGGTACAAAAAGAGGACGGACTGTAGTTTCTTGTATGCATGTTTCAGATCCAAAGGTTGAAACAGTGACTCGTGGCACGTCGTACAAGTTTGCTCTACTGAACTAGTCTATAAGCAAGTCACTGTGGGAGATTTCACATAACTCTTCCTTGGAGAATCCAATTTGGGTCAGACTTGTGGCATTGGAAAGAGGACACAGAGGGCTACTACAGCTCACAAATTCAGAACTAGATGATTGGAAAGTACAGAGATACATCAGAGGCAATATCGAGCTCCTACAAAGTGAAAAAAGGTGTGTAGATTTTCTTAAATTTTTTCTTAAGCTTGGTTTGAAAATTTATTTTGAAGGAATTCAAAGGGCATAGTAGAGCATTATTATCGGTAACTGATGCCCCGAGGAAAGAAAATGCAAACACCTAGTAAGGAACCTGAAAGCTCTAGCATGACTCATGAAGAAGAGGAAGAAATGCAACATGATATATCAAAATTACAAGACCAAGTGCAACAACTGTCCTTGCACAAAAAGGAACAGAATCTAAGATGGATGGTTTAAAGAAAGATGTAGAAGCTAAGATGGATGGTTTAAAGAAAGGTGTAGAAGCTAAGATGGATGTTTAAAGAAAGGCGTAGAAGCTAAGATGATTGACGTGGAAACTAAGATGGATGATTTGAAGATAGATTTGAAGACAGACATGGACAAATTGAAGATAAATATGAATAAGTTGCTACAAGAAATGGTCACTAATGGTGAAAGGGTACTAAAGGAAACTCATGATGAGAACAAAAGAAATGTTAATCATGATTCCATAGACGCTAATGTTGGATCGAAGACTCACCATATTCCAAAAATCGATATGAGGAAGTTTGATGGCAAGGATCCCGCCACATGGATATTACAGATGGAGCAATTCTTCGATCTCAATAATGTGCAAAACACACAAAAGGTACGTATGGCAACTTTATATTTGGAACCAAATCAGTTTGTATGGTATCAATGGCTTTGCTCTCGTAAACAATTTATCACTTGGGCAATTTTTACGGAAGAATTGATAGCACATTATGAGGATACAAAAAGCAACACTTTTTTTAGCCAATTGATAAGTCTCAAACAAAAGGGTTCAATAATGGAGCACATTGAGGAGTTCCAAAAATTGAACATAAGGGTAAAAGATATTCCAGAGGAGCATAGGATTGATGTGTTCATAGGGTCTTTAAAGGATAATATCCAACATGATGTTCGCCTTTGGGAACCTGATTCATTAGAGAAGGCATTCAGGTTAGCAAGAAAAATGGAAAGCAAAATTATGGCAACCAGGAAGCATACCACTCACAACTATAAAGACGGAAGTGTTGTTGCCCCTAGTCTTCCACAACCTATAAGGTTGACACCACAACAATTGGAAGAAAAAAGAGCAAAAGGGCTTTGTTACAGTTGTGATAGCAAATACACTAAAGGTCATAAGTGTGCTGAGAAGAAATTATTCTACATAGATTGTGAAGAGGAAGAAGAAAAGGAGCAAGAAAGGTCAAAAGAAGAGGATATACTCCAGGAACAAAGCCTAGATGAAGAACAAATAAATCCGACCATATCTTGTAATGCATTGGCGGGAATTACCACTCCTCAAACCATCAAGATAGAAGGACAAATCAAGAAGAAAAAGGTAATAGTGTTGATTGATTCAGGAAGCACCCACAATTTTATTCATTGTAAGGTAGCAAAAGAATTGAATTGCTTCCTATATCCAGCACCAGAGTGTCAAGTGATGATTGCAAATGGAGGAACAATAAATTGCTCTGGAAAGTGCCATAATATCAAGCTATCCATGGGAGAATATGTATTGACTAGCCCAATGCTTTCCATTCCAATGGGAGGTGCTGATGTTGTACTAGGAGTCCAATGGCTACAATCCTTGGGTACAATAGCTTTTAATTTTCAAGAACTTTTCATCAAATTTTCTATGGAAGGAAAGGAAGTTGAATTAAGGGGTATTGCAGGGAAACCAGGAAAGATAATCAGCTCTAATGGTATGACAAAGCTTCTAAAAAAGGAGCAAAGAGGTGTAATTGCACAATTATGTTCGCTAGATGTTTCCACATTGGAATCATCTATTTCTCCAGATCTCCAAAAAGTCCTGGACAATCATTCCAAGGTATTTGAGACTCCCAAAGGTCTCCCACCTATGCGTGATCATGATCATGCTATTCATCTGATTCCAGGAAGTGTTCCTCCAAACATCAGGCCGTACAGATATCCCTATGTCCAAAAGAGTGAAATTGAACGTATGGTTGCAGAAATGCTAGAGGCTGGTATAATTCAACCGAGTCAAAGTTCTTTCTCTGCTCCAGTAGTATTGGTGCACAAGAAGGATGGATCATGGCGCATGTGTCCGAATTATAGGGAGCTCAACAAGCTCACTATTAAAGATAAGTTCCCCATTCCTGTCATTGATGAATTACTGGATGAATTGCATGGATCAATTTACTTCACCAAGTTGGATCTTCGTTCAGGATATCATCAAATCAGAATGAAGATTGAAGACATTCCGAAAACAACATTTAGAACTCATGAGGGTCATTATGAATTTTTGGTCATGCCTTTTGGCCTTACCAATGCACCTTCAACATTTCAAGGTTTGATGAATTCAATTTTCAAACCATTCCTTAGAAAATTTGTGTTAGTATTTTTTGATGATATACTAATCTACAGCAAGTCTTGGAAGGATCATGTTGAACATGTTGACAAGGTGCTACAACTATTGGAGGAGAAACAATTATATGCAAAAAGATCCAAATGTTTCTTTGGAGTCCAGGAGGTGGAATATTTGGGTCATATTGTATCTCATGAAGGAGTTAAGGTAGACCCTAGCAAAATTAAAGCCATTAAGGAATGGAAAATCCCCACATCCATAAAGCATCTGCGAGGATTTCTTGGGTTGACAGGGTATTATCGCAAGTTTGTTAAGAATTATGGGAGAATAGCAGCACCTCTAACAACATTATTGAAGAAAGATGCATTTTCATGGACTCAGAAGCAACAAAGGCCTTTGAACATCTTAAAGAGGCAATGTGCCAAGCACCGGTCTTAGCTACACCGGACTTCACAAAAACCTTTATTGTGGAATGTGATGCTTCAGGAAATGGAATTGGTGCTGTTCTAATGCAAGATGAAAGACCCATTGCTTTTGAAAGTCGTCCAATCAAGGGAAAGTTTTTAAGCAAAGCTATTTATGAGAAGGAAATGTTGGCAATACTCCATGCACTTAAGAAATGGCGACCCTACCTAATGGGAAGACACTTCAAGGTAAAAACGGATCATGATAGCCTTAAATACTTTTTAGAACAAAGATTATCCTCTGAAGAGCAACAAAAGTGGGTCACAAAGATGTTGGGTTATGACTTTGAAATCATCTACAAAAAAGGGAAGCAAAATGTGGTGGCAGATGCACTCTCAAGAAAGGATGAGGATGTGGAAGCATTGTTGTGCGCCATTTCTATTATCCAACCAGATTGGATAAACGAAGCAAGGGAGGAATGGAAGAATGACGAAGAAGTGTGGGCACTTATTCGAAAGTTACAACAAGATTCCAGTACGTCTGATACATTTAGCTGGCAAAATGATTCGTTATGGTACAAAGATCGCTTATACCTCTGTAAGAATTCCCAGCTAAAACAAAAGATTCTTATGGAATTGCACACTTCTCCCTTAGGAGGGCACTCAGGATTTTTAAAAACTTACCACAGGGTTAAGAAGGAATTTTTTTGGGATGGCCTTAAATCAGATATTCAAAAGTTTGTGGCGGAATGTTTGGTTTGCCAACAAAATAAAGTTGAAACAATTAAGACACCGGGTCTATTACAACCTTTATCCATTCCAAGCCAACGTTGGGAGGAGGTTTCAATGGATTTTATCACAGGTTTACCCAAGTCTGAGGGAAAGAGTGTCATCATGGTGGTAGTTGACAGACTTACCAAGTATGCACACTTTTGTGCATTATCACATCCATTTAAAGCCAGTACAGTTTCTACTGCATTTATGGAAACAATTCAAAAGCTACATGGAAACCCAAAGATTATTGTAAGTGACAGAGATCCCATTTTCACTGGAAATTTTTGGACAGAATTATTTTCTTGTCTTGGTACTCAGTTAGCTCATAGCTCATCTTATCATCCTCAATCTGATGGGCAAACAGAGATAGTAAACAAATGTTTGGAAGGATATCTTCGTTGCTTTGTATCTGATAAACAGACACAATGGGTCAAATGGTTGCCTCTGGCTGAATGGTGGTATAACACTTCCTTCCATACAGCAACAAAAATGACCCCATTTATGGCACTTTATGGGTATCAACCACCATCCATCACATCATATTTAAGAGAAAATTCTAAGGTTCAGGCAGTGGAACATCACATCGAACATCAACAACAAGTCCTCCAACTCTTAAAGGATAACCTCGTGTTGGCACAGAATAGAATGAAACAACAGGCAGATCAACATCGCAGTGAAAGAAGTTTTGATGTAGGTGATTGGGTATTCCTACGGCTACAACCATATAAGCAAATGTCCCTCAAGCAAGCTAAGAAGGATAATAAATTATCACCAAAGTATTATGGTCCGTACAAGGTGTTGCAAAAGATTGGTACTATGGCATACAAATTGGAGCTTCCTGCAGCTTCTCGATTGCACCCAGTTTTCCATGTTTCATGTTTAAAGAAGGTTATAGGCGACAAGCTCCCAGTTCAAACAATATTGCCAGAACTTGACGAGGAAGGAAAAATTATATTGGAACCGGAAGCAGTCACAGAAACAAGAACTCGACAGCTACGAAATCGATCAATTTCAGAGTATCTTATCAAGTGGAAGAACTTATCCGCTGAAGATTCCACATGGGAGGATGAGAATTTTATGCAGAAGTATCCAGAACTACTCAAGCGTTGAGGACAACACTTTTTTGAAGGAGAGGGGCATGTTGGGTCCCTATAATACTAGTGATTACCCCATTACTATTGTAGTTATACCCCTTATTAATATTGTTGTGCCCCTATTGCCCCCATATTGTTATTACTGTGCCCCATAGAATCCCTCTATTGTTATTTTTGTGGCTTTATATTATTATTGTTAGGTCGGCTGGATTATATTGTGACTCCTTAGACTCCTATATATAGAAAGGAGGTTTTGTCATTTGAATCATCCAAGAATTGTTCATTTATGTAATGTAAAGGAGGTTACCCCCTCGAAGAGGCTGAATTCTAAGGCGTTGATCTATCTTTTCTATCTTTTCTTGAGCTGGTTTCATAACAGGGAACTGTATCCTGATCGATATGGATAACATCAAGGAAGTGGAGGCTACTCAGAATATGACAAGGGGTTTGATTCAGTTCCTTCATCAAAGAGGCATCTTCATATTAGAACAATTCGTAGGCAGATGGAACAAATGCTCTCCAACTTAGAAATGTGCAGAGACGTTGGGACTGATTGGCATCTATGCAGCTGAGTGGGAGGAATTAACCTAAATCTAAGGCTTGCGGGACTTTGTAAATCTGATGTTGGGGACTCTCTCACCTGGGAAAGATATTTGCGTACAAATATTGTCGAGGTCGCGGAAAATTACAAGTTTCTCATACACTTTCTCCATAATCTACACCTACCTTGTTGGTTTTCATAAGTCTGGAAAATCGACATCCCTATTAAAATCATAATTTTTAACTGGCTAACATGGAGAAATAAGAACATTGCATGGGAGAATTTATGCAAGAGGGGATTGGTGGGACTGGGGAGATGCTCCCTATGTAGGCCATCTATTGAAAATAACTTTAATTTGTTCTTAGAATGTCCAATTGCATCTTGTGGCTGGAGTGACATATGTATCGCACTAAACCTTCCTTACATGAACTTTGGAAACATTATTGATTGTTATTTATGGTGGATGCAATACAACACAAAGGTCAAGGTTGTTCCTTTTCTCACCACCTGGGAAATATGGCATGCTAGAAACTGACTTATTTTTGAAGGGATTCTAGCTAACACACATTTCATTATCCAAAAATTTATTCTTAGTCTGCATGATTTCAGGTTTCCCATTGGCACAATAAAGGATAGATCTCACAGATTTTATCCAAATGCAATACATTTTCTAGAGGGTTTCTTTGATGGTGCTACCAAGAATTCCAATTGTGGCTGCGATGTTTGGCTTTGGGTGGACCAAGTACATGTTTCATTGGAATGGAGGACCGGGTACTAACATGAGGGCGGAAACGTTGGCTCTCACGGTCCTTTTGTGGATCTTCAGGTTGTTGTGTATTGAGACTGTATTTGTATATGGGGACTCACAAGTCCTCATCAATGGTCTATCGTCAAACCTAGATTTCTCTCCCCCCACATATTTCTGCTTGGATCACCTAGATCAAATTTCTTCGAGGAACCTTCACAACGATCACCTTCCAGCACATATTCCGCAAGAAGAATTAGGTTGTAGACTCATTGTCAAAACATTGAATTGCTGATTATTATGGTACCAAACATTATACATATTTGGAGGGAGAGACAATATCGGCTAAGGTCACTTTTCTCGTCCCATAATTCCTAGTTATTGAGTCTACATATTTGATCTATGTGAAGTATATATGGTTATGTTTTTTCTTTTAAACACAAACTAATTTAAATAGAATGCCACTATCTCAATTATGACAACTTTGACAACGTAGATAACGCTCTTTTTGAATATGGAAGGATATGTATAGATCATTTTTCTTGGTCCGCTAGGAGCATATATGAAATATGAAATCTAGATGTACTTATGACTCATTGAATATATACACTGATACATAATATAAACCAATGTTTTTTTCGTCTCAAAAAAAGAGAGTAGAATTTTAAAAATAAAGAGAAAAGATAAAACAAATAACTATTATTTCCATAAAAATAAAAAATAATTCACTGTGTATTAGTAATAAAAATACTTAAATAAATAATAATATTAAAAAACCAGTTAAAGTAAGTCCATATTAGAATTACTACTCATATTCATAGGTCGGAAACTAGAAAAATAAGAATAAGAACAAATTACAAATGCATAAACTTGGTGGATATGAAAGCTTTCCTCTAATCATTCTAACATGATAGAGTAAAAGAAAAGTCCAATAAAATGACAAATACCACAAAAAAAAATTCAGATGTTCGTCATTTTTGGGTTTTCTATTAACATAAGAAAGTAAAAGAAAAAAATTCAGATGTTCGTCATTTTTGGGTTTTCTATTAACATAAGAAAGTAAAAGAAAAGTCCAATAAAATAACAAATACCATAATATCAATTTTTCAAATCTTCTTCAAAACTATTTTCAATTAACATGAAAATAGTTTACCATGTTAAGCAAAAAGTCAGTTCTCTTGAGCATTCATTTCATGTATATAAAAATTTCGGGGAGTAAAAACACTTCATCTCTCATGATCGTTGATTTTTCCTCTTAGCTAATGGACCCTACTTTTCTTTTCTATATTTTTCAATATAAGATTTTATTCCTTAAATGCTCTCCCAACACAATCTTTTTGACCTAAATGATGATATTTAAAATGAATTTCAAAAGAAGCTACACTTTGGTTTATTCCTTTTCAAATTTCTACAACTTCGACAACATGATCTCAATTAAGGTAAATCCCTAATTGAGTCTTCAACACAACTCGTCCCGCCAACATTGCTAATGCATAGGAGTGAGAAAATATCTTTCTTGTTGTTTTGAATCTCATATTCAAGGGCCTTTATTACCACCTCTCAAGGGATTAAACACTCTTATTCAACAATTAAGTGGAAATGGCCACTTTTTGCAAGTTTCTCTATTACTCTCCACATTATGGAACAATCTACCAACTCATGTTCATTACTCTTCATTGTATTATGGAACTATCAATAGATCTATCAATTATCATTTAACGTGTGGAATTTTGGAGGAATATGCAATATATGTTAGTGTAATTAATGTTATTGTCATTCTTAATTAGTAGCAGTTTTTTTAAATAAAAGGTATATGAGTTTGCATAAGTAAAAGGAAAGATATTGCATAATATTTCCCTCTTCCATATGAAATGAGAAAATACATGGTTATCTTTTTTTTATAGTCCATTTCCCTCTTCCATATGAAATGAGAAAATACATGGTTATCTTTTTTTTGATAGTCTATTTCTTGATAGGGTGACAAATCCTAGCTGTGGAGAAACCATGGATGAAAATGAGTGTAGCTCCTAGAAGCTAACATGTCTAGTGATGGTCCAAGGAACTGCAAGACTGGAATTTGTAGACCATATGATTTCTAGGTCATATAAATGTTTACTTTTTGGATCATATTGATTTAAATGGTTATATATATTTTAAAAAGTGCCATCATATGAATCTTCTCAACAATTATGTGAATTTGTAGAACTATCATATGATTTTAATTAATAATCACCACATGAATTTGGAAAAGTCATCATATACACCATATAGAATTGTAGTTGTTATATGAATTTTTAGCCACCATACATAATTTTTTTTATAGTTTTTTATTATCCGTACATTTTTTTTAGACTCTTAATTAGCTAGGTTTTCATCATTAATCCAAAATGGATTGTTATATAATTGGTCATTATCTTGACACCTTTTGGATGGAAATTTTGGGGGAATTAGCTTACAAGACCCATTTTAAAGGGAGGTCCTAATTTGGAAATTGGGGGTATAAAACCTTCTAGATCCATTTTGAGGCATCAAATGACACCTTTTGGGGTCAAAACTTTGCTAGCATAGTTCACGAGAAATTGATGTTCTTATACACATTAATACTTTTCCAATGGTGCAAAAATCACCACAATCAAAGTTCATTTGCATATGTTAAACCCCCCACAAGTTGACCTACCTTGTTGACCATCATGGTATCAAGTGGATACCATGTTAGCCCCATTATTCAATTGTGGGGCTAGTCACATGTGTAATTTTAAGAACGTTATAGAATATCTTGAATCCCAACACTAATTAAGGGTTAAAGCATGCAAAAAACTTAACCATATAAAACTATCATATTACGTTAAATACTAGGACACTAGGATGAAACAGGGCTCCATTCTTTTAGCAGTATACATGCCCCATAGTAGTACATAATCTATTAATGGGATTTGACAACATAACAAAAGAGGAAGACGATTCTAAAACAACCATTTATGCCACATTGCTAAAGGAAACTCCAATAGTCAATGTCCCTTTCCTTGTATTTACAGTTTCATAACTAAAAAAAAGAGAGAAAATCTTAGACATCTTCTAGTTGGGTTTTCTTCCATTTCTGGTTTCTAAGGATATACCCTGTGTTCATTTGTGTGGATGGCTTGATCATTTCCATGCTAATTCATTTGATATTTTAACTATTTTCATAATTTTGAGAAATAAGCTAGTGATAATAAATATGTGATCTAAGTAAATAAGTTTGCGTAATAAAGGATTTCAACACAATACAAGATTTGTTGTGATGAAATATTATAATGGAATATCCATGGTAGTTTACAGATTAGCCATCCAATTTCTAACGATACAATACATTTTTTGGATAATATTGTACATATATTTTCACATATATACTTATTTCTTTGTCATAATTGTATAGGTTCCTATCTTTTTTATGTATGGTCATATGTTTAGAATGGAAATCTATGTTCTTTTTTGTTCTTGTATGGATCATTTTTCCCAAGGTTGGTTTAATATCATTGCTGGATTTTCTAATATTATGCTCAAAAGAAATCAAAAGTTTAATGGTAAAAATTTTAAAACATGGAAACAATGAATGATTTCTATCATTGAGTACATATATTTGTACAAGTTGATTCTTGGAAAGAAAGTAAGGAATGAAACTCACAAAGATTCCCAAGAAAAGTATGTTCTCAAGAATAGAAAGGTTGTAATGCTAATTACATTTTTGTCACAAATAATATGCTTCTTGAGGTTCAAGCTTGCAAAAATGCATTCACCATTTAGTAGAATATTTATAATTTGCATGAAATGTTTGATAAAGGTAGAGCATTTTCCTTGAATTTTTTTTTTTGTTTTATATTAACATGGAAGAACACAATCCTCTTCAATATCGTTTGCTAAAGATAAATATCTTAGAGACTAGATAAAGGCTACCAATAGGTAGATGGAGAAGAAAGTCTTGTTATCATAACTTTGGAGAGCTTATCCTCTTCGTTTTATCTCAAAGATTACTTCAATTGATGAGATAAAGTTGGATCATCTTAGAATTTAATTTCTACAAAGAGATATGTGGAGGAAGAATTGCAGAAATAATAGTGGCCAAGAACCTTTATAGGTAGGATTAGTAGTGAATTTCAAAGGAAACTTGAAGTGTAATAAGGCTACATATGGTAAATAAGAATGTAGAAAAGAAACTAGTCATATAATCTAAAATTAAAAAATAATTTTAAATGCTTGTATTGTGGAAAGCTTGGTCATAAAAGAAAATTTTGTTGAAAGAAATTGTGTGAAGAAAAGAACATGTTGGGGGCTAGTCAAATTGATTGGAAGTAGGCCAATGTGGTTGAAAATAATGAAGAGGGTGAGTGTTATGTATTTGTGGCTAGGTATAATTAGGACTATGTGACTAAGAGTGATTAATATATAGATTATAGTGCTTCTCATCATTTCATTAGCTAAATATATTGAAATATTAATTTTCAAGTAGACAAGAAAGGTTTAGATTTTGTGATTCTTGGTGGCAAGGACGGGTATAAAATTGTTGGAAAAGGAAATGTGTATATATAGATGCCATATAAAAGGATGATGTTCCTTAATGTATTATTTATCCTTGGACTAGATAGAAATATTCTTTCCATTAGTTAAAATTAGAAGCATAATCCTCACATTAATGTGATCATTAACAATAATAGGTTGCATATTATTAGTAAAGATTGCAAGAAATTAGATATTATTGGTGTTGAACAACATGGGTTATTTGTATTGGTGATTATTAATATAGTTCAAGAATATGCTTTAATGGCTAGTAGTGGATAGGACAATTGTTTAATTTAGCACCAAAGTTATGGCCATATCAATTTGTATTATCTATTTTTTTATAGTTAGTAAAAAAATGGTGTATGGTCTCTTAGATACCTTGGAAAATGATGACATTCTTTGTGGTTCACGTCTTGTGGAGAAGTAACATAGAAAGCATTTTTATGAAGGGAATTCTTAGAGATAAAATGTATATCTTAAATTCATTCATGAAGATATATGTTGACCAATTAAGAAATATAATTTTCTAGTGTAAGCTGATCCGTTTTATTTGTAGATTATGTTGTCTCTTAGAGAAAACCCTAGTTGCAAAGAAAAATATAAGGTAACCTCTAACCAATATTTTGGATTGAAAGCTAGCCCTTTCAAATTGAAGGGGAGTCCCTTTTATAACTTAGTCAAAATGATTGGTTATGTATTCAACACATTGACTAGATCTAATTGGATTTGAGCAACATTGGTGTGGAAAATGACATAAAAAACTATTGGGCATGGAGTTTGTTTGACAACAAGTTACTGCTTATAGGATATATGAACAAAATACAAAGGCAAGCTTGAAACAAATTTCTTAAAAAAAATTATAATTTAGCTATTATAGAAGCAAGTAGGGATAAATAAATAAAAAATAGAGCAATTAATGAATTTTGTTTAAGATATCTAAGTGGAAAACATATACCAATTTGGCATTAGTAAAATTGAGCTAATAAACAGAGTTCAAAATTAATAACTTAATTTCCAAAATGTAGAAGACATATGAGAAAATATTATGAGACAAAAGAGCTAAAAATTACTAGGAGACAAATCGGAAAACCATCACACAAGAATCTATGAATTTATGAAAAAATAACACTAGTTACAGTAGCCGATATTAATGTCAAAATGTGTACAAAATATATCAAAGTTCTGTCAAAAAAATCCAACCCTTTCTCATTCTTTAAAAACTATCTTAATAGGAAACACTGCAACTTACAATATGTTTCTAGCATACCTTAATTACAAAATCTAAAAAAAACTGTGTATTTTATCAAATACATGCATATGAAAAATCTTCCAAACCTACTATATCTAGATATAACAATGTACTACAAATGTGGATGGAAAATAGGTTCAAAAATAGTGAGTGATCTTCTGCTTTCTTTTCTATAATTTGTTCTTTGTTATTCCTTCAAAAATGGAATTTTGTTGCGTCGCTTTTGTCTTTAGGTTCCTTTCCTGAAATCACTGATAATCCCATTATCATCCTTTAGTCATCGAAAATTGATAATTTTACTAATGGGTTGTTTGTCAACACTTTTCTCCAAATTGTTTGCCAAAATGTGCTAACAATGAAATTGTTAGTGCTCCTTTGCCTTTTCTTGTGCTAAAACACTAACAGGTGCTTTGTCGGTTGAAGACCAAAATTTCACTTTGACAGTAAGGGGCCAAAAGTTCAAAGATCAAATATTAGTTCAACTAAGGGTGCTAGCTGCATCTAACAAAACATCCACATTGGCCATCCTTTGTCTTTTACTTCCATGAGTCTCCATGGTAGTTCCCTTCTTCGAAACCTTTGCTTTCTTTGGTCTTTTTGAGTTGGTAGCTTTCTCCTTGTTTATGATCAGGTTTCTTAGAGGAATCTTATCCACATATATGACTTCCTTAGCTAGTTCAGGGTTCTGTTTTAATTTGATATTCAGTCTTAGCTTGTTCCAGGGCCTGGTGTGAGGCTTCTTTCCTCCTTTAAACATTTCAAACAAGGTGGGTTCTTTCTCAGATGAGGTTATTTCATTTTGAGGCTCATTCATTTTACCCTTAGCCTTCTCTGTCAGTTGGCTTTCTATAGGTTGGTTTTTAGTAGGATGAAGGGTCTCCTATGTTTTCTTGAGCCTATCAATTTTTTTGTTGTAAACTTTGAGTAACTGAGGGGCTTGAGGAGGGATTTTTCTACTATTTTCTAACTCCTTGTATGTACAATAGAAGTCCTTTGATATGAAGTTTCTATTTCAAGGTGTTGAGCTTGTTTAGTTTTCTTCTTACTACCCTTCTTCCTACCTCTTTTAGATTTTGCAGGCTGAGCTTGAAACCCGCCCTAAAATAGAAAATGCTCCCACGTTCTCCCGTTGCTTAATTAGATTTCAATTAATAACTTTATCAGACTTTTATGGTAAATAAAATGGGAGGATGCATTTGTTCTAGCTCGAACTCAAGCGGCCATGTGTTTTAATATTTCTAACAGGAAATAAGAAGAATTGATTCTTAACTAACCTACCAAATGAGCCAAAAATAAAAAATGATACATGTTGACATGGTTGTCGATCCCCTCACAGGTAAAATAAGACTGAGTGATCCACAGCAAACAATGTCATTCATATTTTAACCACGACCTCTACACCCTTGTTCTCCAATTCATTTCTTTGAATTCATCCTTTAAAAAGAAAGGTACATCAACACTAGCCATGATATGGATCCTGAAGACTCTCTCTCCATTTGTAGGTAGACCTGTAACCTCAAAGATCAATTCCTCTATCACCTGAAAGGAAATTCCTCCAAAATCCACTTGTTGTCTGTCGAAACCCTAGGAAAATGTGTTTGCCACTTCGTCGTGACAATTAGTAGACCATTTGAAGAATTCATCCCATCGAGATTCTCGAAATTATTGTTAGATATTTGGGTATACTTCAAGAAGAACAGGCCCTTTCATCTCACTTCTATTTAACTTTCTACTTTTTCCCATTCTCCTTCACAGCCAAATGAACACACAGAAGCAGGGGATTGGGATTCGATCCTTGATCTCGGTGAGCACTCAACAAATCGAGTGATTTTAGCATAAACGATAACAATCATAAGTGATACAAGTGATTTTTATATATGCAATAATTCATTTAAAAATGTGTCAGGTCATGCACTATGATAACTAACTGACAACAGATTAGAAAGAATTTAACCCTGCGATCATGAATTTTGAACCCACATACCTCACGGTGGTGGAAATGATCCCTTCATCACATGATATCACCTTTTGGAATTAAAAAAGTGTGTTTGAGAAATGATTGCCCTTTTTCTAGCATGGAATATGTCAGTGAAATATAAAACAAAAAATTGAATTACTTCGCCTTGGCGGTGATACCTTGGTTGTTCGTGAAATTTATTTTTTCTCCATTTTCAAACACACTATAATGCCGAGACTCCCATTGTCATTGTTTTATTAAATTTTTGAAACTATAATAGCATTGCATCTCCCATTATCAACGTTTTTTCTCTGATACTGCAATTCTCAGCATTTAAAAAAATCAAACTTAAAAAATGTGATAAAACAATGCTTATTAATAAAAATGTTGTTGTATTTCCTAAGATCAAATTCCTTTTACAAGCTACAATTATTTGAATTTATGGTGAAGTTGTAAGGAAGAAACATTAGATTCTTTAATACATATCATGGTAGTGAGTTTTGTTCCCAAATATGATTTATATTGAAAAAGGAATACAAAGACAATATACCAGTCCCTATACCCTACACCAAAATGAAGTTGTGGAGAGAAAGAATCAAACTATTATGGAGATGGCAAAGTACATGATAGAACACAAGGGAAATTCCTCAAAAATATTTAGTAGATGAAATTCTTAATGATGTATATTTGCCAAATATATCTCTAACAAGGCTTTTTCCCACTATGAATCTAGAAACGGTTTGTTTTGGAATGAAGTTATAAGTAAGTCATCTCAAGCTGTTTGGTTCTTATGTCTGGATTCTAAATGAGAAGCATAGTAAGATGCATTCCAAATGTACGAAATTAATTTTCCATGGGGCATAATGACCATCATAAATGTAGATTTTCTTGTAGATTCACAACTCATGTAATGTACTAAAACACAAGACAAGAATCTACTCTACTCTTTAAAGAACTGAAACCAATGATCAATGAAAACAATAATTGACAAGAGGGAGATAATCAAAGACACATAAAACAATTGTTTCTCTAGGGAAATCCACTACACAAAACCCTAACTATCTATTGCATTAATTATAAATCTGAGTGATAATACAAAGCTTGTTCTCACTAGAACAATTCCTGCACAAGTATGATCAACTCTTTGCCTCAAAATCCCACACTGACCAACACTTAGCCAATTTCCACTGCCTGCAAAGCCATTATTTCGTTGCGCAAAACCTGAGATGAATATCCCATATTTAATTGGGAATTTCTTCTTCCCTCACTACACAATCCAAAACTAGGTCCTCTTCTAATTGCATGCATGATCTGTACAACTCATATCATTCTACAACTGATAGTACACTATCCCTGCACTCTAGTCTCAACTAGGTCTTTCTATGAACTGACATGCATGATTTTCTCATGAGGGAATCTTTAGTTAGCTAGAGTAGCACTAGGGACGCACCAGTGCACCAACTCACTACTAGAACTCTACTAGTTCCTCTAACAGTTACAACTAGTTTAACTCACCATAACTCAGTCAAACTAATTTATCTAATTACAACTCAAATAAACTCACCTTGGACCCCTAAAATTTAGGGAGAACATATACATGACTCAAAAAATACTTCCAACTCGAAATTCATAAGCTAATTAAGTTAATTAAACTTAATTAATTATTTACAAGTTTCTATCAGATTAGAATTCAATTTTAATTCACAATTTAATTCAAGGAAAAATTAATCTAGAATTTCTTGTTGCCATTTCTCAAAACTTCCTCTCAACAAGAAAGGGATTATCATCTACCTCAATCCTATCTCCGTGAAACTAGAATTTACATCTTGACAATGCCTTTGTCAAAATTTCAGCATCTTGCTCCTCCGCGGGAATGTACTCCAACAACATAATCAGCCTCAATACACAATCTCGAAGATGATGATATTAGATATCTATATGCTTGGACCGTTCATGAAAAGTTTGATTTTCAGAGAGTTTGATACAACTCTGATTATCACAGTAAATCACAGTTGGATCCATCTACTGACCAAACAAACCAACCAAAATCTTCCTCATCCAGATGGCATCATGACATGTCTAACTTGTAGCTATGTACTCTGCCTCTTTTGAACTGAGTGCAACTGATCTTTGTTTCCTATTGTATGAAGAAATTGTTGCTGATCCAATACTAAAGATCCCTCCTGATATGCCCTTCCTGTCATATGGACTCCCTGCCCAATCTGCATCAGTGAAGCGTTGAAGTTTCACTCCCTTTGTCTATTTGTACCAAAATCCATATTGAGTAGGTCCATTGAGGTATATAAACACATGCTTTGTTGCCTTCCAATATAGCATGATAGGCCTAACCATCACTTGACTAAGTTGGTTAGCTGCATAGCACAAATTCGGTCGTGTGTTTACCAAATACATGAGTGAACCCACAAGCCAACTGTAAACAATAGCTTCCAGTACTTCCCCTGAAGTAGCATTCTCCTTCAGTGAGTTACCTTCTAGAAGAGTCTCCATGGGTTTGTTGCTCTCCATGCAAAAACTCCTAAGTATCTCGTTCGCATACTTGCCCTGAGACACAAATAGTTCCCCATCACCCTGCCATACTTCTATGCCCATAAAGTAATGCATGAGCCCCATGTCTTTCATCTCAAACTCTCTTGCAAGATCCTCCTTGCAAGACTTGATCAACTAATCATCACCTGTCAAAATCAAAGCATCAACATATAGCACAATGATAAAAAAATTACCTTCCACCACTATGTGGTACAGGTTTGCATCTGCTTCACTCCTGGTGAAACCCAACCTGATGAAGTAGCTATTGATCCTAATTTACCAAGCACAGGGTGCTTGCTTCAGCCCATACAACGCCCTCTTGAGGTGGAACACATGTGACTCACGGTTGAAGGTATCAAAACCTTCAGGTTGCTCTATGTACACCTCTTCCTCAATCATTCCATTAAGGAAGGTTGTGTTTGCATCCATCGATGTATCTTCCAACCCATCTGTGCTGATAGTTCCAATATTGATCTGATCGATGAGTACCTTGCAACAGGAGCAATGGTATCATCATAATCAATCCCCTTTACCCATGAAAATTCGCGAGCCACAAACATGGCCTTGTGCTTCTCCACACTACCATATGGAGCTTTCTTTTCCTTGTAAATCTATCATGAGCTCACCACTGACTTATCCTTTGATCTTGGGACCACATCCCAAACACTGTTACGAACTATGGAACCATACTCCTCCACCATGGCATCAACCCAAACTGGTTGTTTCACTACCTCCTCAAAAGAAGATGGCTCTATCTCAACACATCTTCTCATCAGAGCCATGTATCCAATGTACCTCTCAGATGACCATCTCTTCTTGCGCTGAGATGTGGTTTCTCCCAAATTCTCCCATGAATTATGCAATAACCTATAAGCCTCTTTGGTGCGCTTTCTCCCATCTATGGAAGAATATGACTGAGTGGTTGCCTCCACTCCTATATCCTCTGCATGTGGTTTCTCCACATCAATCTGAGGCTCCTCAACTGATCCAATATCTTTTACTTACAGATGCATCAGAATTACATATAACAGAGTTAATTAACCATGTAACTTAAAAAAACACATGACAATGCTGAAATAATAAGAAGAACAGAAAAACCATGACACAATGATTTGATTACGGAGTTCGTCCAATTTGGACTACGTCTTCGAGCCCTAGTCAATAATGGGGAGGCCTTCTTTATATTAGTGGCATAAAAGAGATAAAATTACAATAACAAGAAATTTCAATGCTTATACTTCCAAGATGATAGATGGGTAGAGAATGGGGAGCCCATCTTTGAAAACAGATAGAACCATTGTACTCCTGGCAAAAAATAGAGAAAAAACGCTTATCCAAACTCCCAATTTACATAATCAGGCCTTCTGAAACCTTCTCAGAGCCTCCCTACTGCTCAAGATGAGGTTCCAGCTTGCTGTGAGGGGTTAGGGTCTGCTATATACAATAGAATCTGAGTTTCATCTAGTCCTCCCTGCCTTTCTCCAACACAACAGTCATATATATAAGATCATGCCAACATCCCTCAAAATCGGGGTAGTTTCAACATAATACCCAAAGTTAACAAGTGGTAGAAGGCCTGAAGGATTCACAATAACCACCCTTATGCAATAGTAAAACATTGTCAAGTGACCCATTTCAACGGCACATGAATCTCAGTGGCGGGTTCATCGGCGGTTCCAGCTTATCGACGGACAGTCCAATGCTTAGACACAACATCCTGTGATAACTATGGACCCAACAGGAAGATTCACCATATAACATAATGTCTTCCCGTCCGGCACTCCCGTTGCATTATCGCACTCGGTGTGAAACCCTTGGTGCAATGGTTAGCACTCTGCAACGCCAGCAGACCGTCAAGTTTATTAATCACATTTTATAACATTTTGGGTTCAGACCCCTTTTCACAGTATCACAATCAACACTTTTCCCCTAAATCGTATCGCAAGCACCATCCCTTTCGTGCAATTGTGATATGTGATGTATATCGCATCGCAACTAATTCCTGTTAGGGTTGACTCATAACTCCTCTGACCTGTGATATGCGATATTGTAATCGCAGCTGAGAATGCCAGGGGCTGATTCTTCCTTAAGTGCTCCTCCTTTTCACCCATATGTAATATGTAGGGCCTAGTGGCATTCTACCACATGGTGCTCCCTTATTCACTGAAACTATGCCATGTCATCTTCTCCCTGCTACTTGGACAAGTCAAACTAAAACTTTAACTTGCTATAACTTTGTCATCTAGAATCGGATTTGAGTGTCATTCACACCATTGGAATTAGGATGATGATCACTTCAATCCATTGCTACGATTATCAAGATTATGCTACTTGAGTTTTGAGCCTTTTGTCATGCCACTGGTACTTTTATGAAGATCCACCTCGATTAATCCTCCCCACTAAGAGCTTTTGGAACACCAAAAGACTTTTCAGTCAATTGGTAAGTGAGGAAATTGTTCCCTCACTTTTTCCTTCTTGATCCATTGAGGTTTTCTTGGATGCACTCCTTTGAAGCCAACATGGATGTACTCCACATCTCCCCATTGTGAAGTTTTAGTCCTCCAGTCGAGTATGATATCTTCGGGCAACTTATCTAGATACTTGGGTGAAAAAGAATCCAATGTAGGAATCTGTGAAACATCCTCAGTATCCATAATCAATGGAGGTTCATAAAGCTTCACGTTTTCCAAATTTACCACGGAGTACATTTTCATATAAGTAGGAAAGTCAAGACGAAAAGCATTGTCTCCAATCTTTGCCAATATGGTGAAAGAAAAATATCTAATGGGTCTTAGTTTATTCCCTTATCCCTTCATCCTATATTTGCTGTTATGGAGCCATACCTTGTCCCCAACTTGAAACTGATGGTCAACTCAGTGCTTATCATGTCAAGCTTGACTCTTCTCCAACTGCTCCTGCACTTCCTGATGAATTAGCTATATCCGATAAATGAACTTTTGTGCTTTTTCCCTATCATATCATCCATTTCCATGCTCCTCTTTCCCAAAGACCATGTCCAAGGGATCTCTAGGTAGATAGCCAAAACATGTCTCAAACGGTGAGTTCTTTGTAGATGAATGTGTTGCTCGATTGTATGCATGTTGCCCATACGGAATTTGTTCATCCCACAACATGGGATGTTTCCCGAAATATCCTCACAACAAGTGTATCATGGTGGAGTTGATATCCTTTGTTTGTCCATTGGTCTGTGGATGAAATTCCATACAATTTTTCAACTTGATGTCCATCATTCTCCACAAGTTGGTCCAAAACTCCCCAAGAAAGCAGGTGTATCAATCTAACACAATATATGTGGGCAATCCAAAATGGACCCAAACATGTTGAAAGAAAAGAAGCATGTTGGGTGTGGAGCCTTATTATTTTATGTATTCAAAGGTTTCAGCCAGATGTATACCCCAGGAAGACTATACACCCCTCCATGCGGGGGGTGTGGGGGGGATTTGTTCCTCCCACGGGGGTCCGGGGGCCAGCGGTCCCCCGGTGGGGGTTCGGCGACAGCGCCCCCGAAGCTAAAAATAGATGTAAAATTGCCTTATAAAAGTATAGTAATTTCTAGTCAATCTGGGTCGTTCATTAAGCGGATGATCTAATGGTAGAAGTTATGTTTAATTTAGGGTTTTCTTCCCTAGAAGGAAACCCCTCATGATATATGAGGGAATTGTATTGTGTCTATGTATCTCTGTATTCTGAGTGAGGAAGAGAGAGGAGATTGAGAGCGAAGAGGCTGTTATAGCAGATCTACTGTAGGATGTATCTCTTTAATGTTTGCTGGATAATATAAAAGGAAGGACTAGTTGTTTCTCCATAGACGTAGCCCAAATTGGGTGAACCACGTATATCTGTGTCTCTCTTGTTTTATGCATTTTTTGTGTTTATATTTCTGCAATATTTTATGTGTTTCATTGCTCTGTAATATATAATTTTCTAACAACTAGTATCAGAGCCGAAGGTCTATTTGGCTGATAAACTCGCAGGAGAGAAGGGTTCCTGGTTCGAGTGGGAACAATGGCGGAAGATGGTAGGTTTAGGGTCGAAAACTTTAACAGCCAAAACTACCGCCTGTGGAAGATTCAGATGGAATATTATCTATATCAGAGAGATCTATACCTACCATTGAGCTGAAAGACAAAGAAGCCGATGAGTATGACAGACACATAATGGAATATTCTCAACAGAAAGGCACTTGGAACAATACATTTGTGCCTAGCTGCATCGATAGCGTTTAATATTTCAAAGGAAACGACAACAAAGGGTTTAATGTCGACATTGGCCAAAGTATATGAAAAACCCTCGGCCTCAAATAAGGTATTTCTTATGAAGCGTTTATTTAATATGAAGATGTCAGAAGGTGGATCTGTTGCTGATCATTTAAATGATTTTAATACAGTTACAAGTCAGTTAAGTTCTGTAGGGGTAAATTTTGATGATGAAGTTAGGGCTCTGTTATTTCTATGCTCATTGCCAGAAAGTTGGAATTGTTTAGTTATGGCCATTAGTAACTCTATCTCTGGATCTAGTACTTTAAAGTTTGATGATGTTGTCGGTGCAATCCTTAGTGAGGAAATGCGACGGAAAAGCTTCGGTGAGAAATCAAGTAATGCTTTGACTACAGAGACTAGGGGAAGAAAAATGGAAAGAGGAAAGAGCCCAGGATATCGCAGTAAGTCAAGATAAGGCAGATCCAAGTCCAGATTGGGGATAGTGTGCTAGAAATGTGGGAAGAAAGGACACCTAAATAAATATTGTAAGCCTCGGAAGGGAAAAGAAGGAGACGTGCAACAAAAAACTAATCATCAAGCAACTGTAACAGGTGATGTGTTGCAAGATGCTTTGATTCTTTCATTAGAAAATATTATTGATGGATGGATGGTAGATTCAGGGGCCTCATTCCATGCCACACTTGATAAGAAACGTTTTCATGATTATGTTCAAGGAGATTTTGGACAGGTTCGATTTGATGATGATAAACCCTGTAAAATCGTTGGAATGGGTACAGTTTTCATAAAACAACAGAATGAAAATCAATGGCTATTGAAGGAGGTAAGGCATGTTCCAGATCTGAAGAAAAATTTGATTTCAACAAGGCAGTTGGGAGGTGAAGGTTGCATAACTACTTCAACAAATAAAACCTGGAAGGTCACTAAAGGATCCTTGGTAAAAGAGAAAGGAGGAAAGGTTAGTACATTGTATTTATGCAATGGTATTTCTAATTCTATTAATGCTTTAACCTCTACAGGAGAAGATACAACATTGTGGCATCATAGGCTCGGGCACATGAGTGAGAAGGGGATGCAGATTCTTCACTCAAGAAATTTGTTGCCAGGTTTGAAGCCTGTTGATTTAAAATTTTGTGAAAATTGTGTTTATGGAAAAAGAAGAGAGTCAGATTCCTTAGAGTTGGGAAAGAAAAGAAGAGTGAAAAATTAGAGCTTGTACATACAGATGTATGGGGACCTGCTTAGGTATCATATCTTGGTGTCTCTCATTATTATGTTACTTTTATTGATGATGCAACCAGAAAAACCAAGATTTATTGTATTCGAAATAAATATGATGTATTTGATACTTTCAAGAAATGGAAAGCTTTGGTTGAAAATGAGATAGAGAAAAGGTTGAAGTGTCTCAGATTAGATAATGGAGGTGAATATTGCAGCAAAGAGTTTGATAAGTACTGTTCAGAGAATGGAATTCACAGAGAGAAGACAGTTCCAGGAACACCACAAGAAAATGGTGTGTCAGAAAGGATGAACAAGACAATCATGGAGCGTGCAAGGTGCATGAGATTGCATGCAGGATTGCCTTTACAATTTTGGGCAGATACTGTAGACACTGTTGTTTATCTAATAAACAGAGGGCCTTCAAGTTCCTTGGATGGTGGTATTCCAGAGGAGGCATGGAAAGGTAAAAAGGTAACTATTCACTTTTAAGGACTTTTGGTTGTGAAGCCTTTGTCCACATTAATAAAGAAAATAGAACAAAGCTTGAGGCAAAATCAAAGAAATGTAACTTTATTGGATATGGTGTTAATGAATTTGGTTATCGCTTATATGATTATGAAAATCACAAAATCATTAGGAGCAGAGATGTAATATTCAATGAAAAGGTCTTGTATAAGAATCATTTGTAGGAAAAGAAATAGGAAAAAGAAAATAGAGAATAAACAGTGCTTGACGATATCACAGGAAAAGTGATGGTGCCTGAAAATCATAATGATCAACAACTAGAACAACAACCACAACAACAACAAGCACCTCAAGCACCTGAAAATGGTGTTAGAAGATCTACCAGGATAGGTAAACCCCCTGAACAATACTCTGCTTCATTATATTATGTATTGTTGACTGATTCTGGTGAACCAGAATGTTATGAAGAAGCAGTGCAGGTAGAAACCAGGAAGAAGTGGCAGCAAGCCATGAAAGAAGAGATGGAATCCTTAGCACATAACCAGACTTGGAACTTAGTCAGGTTGCCTGCAGGTAAAATAGCATTGCAGAATAAATGGGTTTACAAGTTGAAGGAAGAAGATGGAGGTAGAAAAAGGTATAAAGCTAGACTTGTGGTGAAAGGGTTTGCACAGAAAAAGGGTATAGACTTTAATGAGATATTTTCTCCCATTGTGGAAATGACTTCAATAAGAACTATTCTAAGTCTAGTAGCTGCTGAAGATTTACATCTTGAGCAGTTAGATGTAAAGACAACCTTTCTCCATGGGGATTTGGAGGAAGAGATATATATGCAACAACCACAAGGATATGAGGTAAAAGGGAAGGAGAAACTAGTGTGCAGGTTGAAGAAGAGCTTGTATGGCTGAAAACAAGCTCCAAGGCAGTGGTATCTAAAATTTGACAGGTTTATGTCTGAATAAGGTTATACTAGATGTCACTCTGACCATTGTGTTTATCTCAAAAGGCAAAATGATGGCATCTATATTATATTGTTATTGTATGTAGATGACATGTTTGTTGCAGGTTCTAACATGCAGGAAATAAATGTGCTCAAAAGAAAATTGGCAAACTCATTTGCAATGAAGGATTTGGGTGTTGCAAAACAAATCTTTGGTATGAGAATAACTAGAGAAAGGAAGAATCACAAATTAACATTGTCTCAAAGTGAGTACGTAGAAAAGGTGTTGAAAAGGTTTAATATGCAGAATGGAAAACCAGTTGGTATACCTTTGGCTAGCCATTTCAAATTAAGTAAGGAGGCGTGTCCCAAGACTCAAGAAGAAATGGCTCATATGTCTAAAGTTCCATATGCATCAACAGTTGGAAGCTTAATGTATGCAATGGTCTGCACAAGGCCTGATATTGCACATGCAGTGGGAGTTCTAAGTAGGTACATGAACAATCTAGGAAAAGAACATTGGATGGCGGTGAAGTGGATTCTCATGTATTTGAGAGGTACCACAAATCAAGCATTATGATTTAGTGGTTCAAACATTTCTCTACAGGGATATGTTGATGCAGATATGGCAGGTGATAGAGATAACAGGAGGAGCACTATAGGATATGTATTTACTGTAGGTGGAATAGTTGTCAGTTGGGTTTCAAAAATCCAAAGTGTTGTTGCACTTTCAACAACAGAAGCAGAGTATGTTGCTACTACAAAGGCTAGTAAAGAAATGATTTGGTTACAAAGGTTTCTGGATGAATTAGGTAAAAAGCTGGAGTTGGGCAGGTTATACAGTGACAACCAGAGTGCCATACATCTTGCAAAGAACTCTACATTTCATTCCAATACTAAACATATATAGCTCAAGTACCATTTCATACGGTCAACATTGGAAGATGGACAGTTGAAGTTGGAAAAGATACACACTCACCAAAATCCTGCAGATATGTTAACAAAAGTTGTAACTAAGGAGAAACTGAGAATCTGCTTAGTTTCAATTGGTCTTCAAGTATGATGAAGAAGATGAGAAACAGCCAGGTCCAAAGTGGAGTCATTGTCTAGCAAATGAAGCAGTGATGGAGTTGCTATAATTAGTCTCTAAGTGGGAGATTGTTGGGTTTGGAGCCTGATTATCTTTAGTATTCAAAGGTTTCAGCCAGATGTATACCACAGGAAGACTATACAACCCTCCACGTGGGGGGATGTGGGGGGGACTTGTCCCCCCCGCAGGGGTCCGGAGGGGGCTAATCCCCCCTGGCTGAGGGGTTCAGGGGTCAGCGGTCCCCCAGTGGGGGTTTGGCAGCAGTGCCCCTGAAGATAAAAATAGATGTAAAATTGCCTTGTAAAAGTATATTAATTTCTAGTCAATCTGGGTTGTTCATTAGGCGGATGATCTAATGGTAGAAGTTGTGTTTAATTTAGTGCTTTTTTCCCTAGAAGGTAACCCCTCGCTATATGAGGGAATTGTATTACGTCTATGCATCTTTGTATTCTAAGTGAGGAAGAGAGCGGAGATTGAGAGCGAAGAGGGTGTTACAGTGGATCTGCTGTAGGTTGTATCTCTTTAAATTTTGTTGGATAATATAAGAGGAATGACTGGTTGTTTCTCCGTGGACGTAGCCCAAATTGGGTGAACCACATATATCTGTGTCTCTCTTGTTTTATGCATTTTCTGTGTTTATATTTCTACAATATTTTATGTGTTACATTGCTCTATAATATATAATTTTCTAACAAAGCAATCTGCTCAGGAGTGACCTACTTTTTACAAGGCATTAAAATACACATTTTACTAAACCTATCCACAATGACATTCAAATAGTTGTGAACTTTCCTAGACATAGGTAAACCTCCTACAGAGTCCATGGACATAATTTCCCATGGTCGAATTAGAATAGGGAGTGGTGTGTAGAGCCCAACCTTTTTATAAGAAGGCTTGGAAATAGAACACAACACAAAACCCTTTACAAGGCGAGTCACAATGTTTTTTATATGAGGCCAAAAAACAAAACCTCTGCAAATGACATAAAGTTTTCTCAATTCCAAAATGACCAAACACTAGAGAGGTATGAGCCTCTCGGATTACATGAATCCTCTCATTACTAGGTATACATAGTTTTCCAAGGTGGTACAATAGATTTCTCGGCAAGTAAAAATTGTCCACCTACAATCCACGAGTTAGTTTGCATAGATTTCTTTAAAATGATTATCATTAGCATATTGTTCAACATAACTTTCTAACGACAAAGAAACATTTTTCAAAACTGAAGATGCAAAAATAGGAGGGCGAGAAAGAATATCTTCTACTTTTTTGCTTGTGCCCTTCTTATATTTTATTACCAAATGAAACTGTTGGAGGAATCCCATCCATCTGAAGTGATGGGCTTGTTGAAGCTTGGTTTGTGACTGAAGATACTGCAAGGGTTGATGATCCATGTGGATGATGATCTCCTTGCCGATCAGATAGTGTTTTCACTTATTGACAATCTCAACCAATTCGTACAACTCCCGGATGATACATAGGATAATTCACAATAGCCTGGGAGAAAGTCCCCGAGTTGTAATACACTGGTTTTCTCTGTTACATCAATACAACACCCATGGCATATTTGTTTGCATCTGTTTCAATTTTGAAAGTCTACTAAAGGTCTGGTAAGGCTATCACTAGTGCTATACTAATCTTCTCTTTTATTGTGTCGAAGGATTTGTGTTGTTTTCCTCCCCACTGAAAGTCTTGCTTCACACTAGTCAAGGCAAGGAAGGGGGCTGCGATAATGGAAAATTTCGCTAAGAACCTTATCCAATACTACACCACACCCACAATACTTTAGACTTGTGTGACATTCATGGGCTCAGGCCACTTCATTATTGCCTCCACTTTAGAGGGATCTATCCTTAATTACCCATTATCGACAATATGGCATAAATAAATTAGAGAAGTCTTTCCAAACTCACACTTTGACAATTTAAAATATAATTTATCTTTCTTCAGAACATCAAGCACTTTTTTTATGTGACACATGTGTTCCTCCCATGTCCTACTGTACACAAGAATATCATCTAGATATACAAGAACAAAATGATCAAGAAATGGCTGAAATAAGTCATTCATTGCCCTCATAAATATGGCTAGAGCGTTGCACAGTATGTTGGGCATCACCATCCATTCGAACAACCCTTGCTTGGTTTTGAATGTAGTTTTCCAGAGATCCCGTTCTGCAATTCTAACCTAGTGATAACCACTATGCAAATCCATCTTGGAAAAATAAACAACATTTTTTAGTTGATCTATCAATTCATCAATGTGAGAGAGAGGGTATCGATTCTTCACCGTGATCTTGTTTAGTTCCTTGTAATCCATGCACATTCTCCATGTGCCATCTTTCTTGGGCACCAACACGATTGGTGAGTTGCAAGGAGAAGAACTTGGTCTGATGACTCCCTGATTTAACAGTTCCTGCACCTGTTTCTTGATCTCCTCCATCTCGATAGAAGCCATCCTGTACATGCCAAAATTTGGTAAAGGGGCATCCTATTGCAAATGGATCTCATGTTGGATTTCCCTTTTAGGGGGAAATCCTCTCGGTTCCTGAAACAATTCATCATAGTCAGAAATAATTTAAAATAATTCCTTCTTATGATCAGGATCACAACCTCTGAAAGTTTCATTCGTCTTGGCTTCTTTCGCCCTCACTACCATGATAATGCACCCTTTACTGGAATTAACCCGTATTCTAATCTATTATGCACTAACAAGGCTAGCACTAACTTTTGTGTGATGAGATCTACTATATACTCTACCCCATCCTTGGTGAGGTGGTATTTGTTTTCATGCCGAAAGAAAATAGACTTGTTGTCATATAAATATGGGCTTCCCAAGATGATTCCACAGATGTCCAAAGGTATTACATCTAACTCTACCTCATCAACTAATTTAGAAGTGATTACAAATATGTTTGTAGACTGCTTGGTGACCTACAATTTAGCTTTATTGCTTACCCAACCAAGCGGGTACAGACTTGGATGAGGTTTAGTTTCAAGGCCTAGCCTTTTCACTAAGGACTTTGAGATTAAGTGTGCCTGGGAACCTAAATCAAATAGATTTTCCATCTTTGTGTGCTTTATGACAACTCTAATGTGGAACAACTCAATTCTCTTTCACTCATGACTCACGTGATCATTCAAATAACTAGTGCTTGCAACTGAATCAGAACTATCATTAATAGAAAGAGTACCTCTTGCGCCCACAACTGTGATCAATGTCTCATCGCTAGAATCTAATCCAAGGTCCTTCTTTGTTGCCACTGTCTTTTGCTTCCCCTTTCTGCCGAATCTCTTTGATCTTAACTTTGGATGTAGCTTCCAGCAGTGGTCTTCATCATGACCATATTTCTTGCAATGAGTACAAGACGGTGTTGCTCCGTCCCCTTTCTTGGCTATGATAGTCTTCTTATCCTTCCCTTTTCCTTTCTTCTGGAATTTTCCATGCTAAGGCTTGAATGGAATCTTATAGGTTTGGTCATCTCGATCATTCTTGCCTCGACTTTCAAGATGAATAGCTTTAATGCTGGCCATATCAATTGTAGTAGGCTCGAACAGTAATAACGAGTGTCTGATGTAACTATGTAATGCACCTATATAGTCAGTTACAGTTTCAGGTGCATCTAATGAGATGCCCAGATTCAATGCTTGTTTCTTAAATTCTTCCGTGAAGCTTTGTACATTCTAGCCCTTACCTTGCCTTAAATATTTCTTGTCCATAAGTGCCTTTCTCTTATAACCCAGAAGGTAGAATTGGTCCTTTAATGCAGAAATGAAACTAGACCAAGAGGACAGAAGGTTACCTGACTTCGTGCTTGCCTTCTCTAACTTTCTCTCCCACCAAATGAGAGCCGTTTCGCTCAATCGAAAAGATGCTAACTCAACTTTTGCCTCATCTTCTTCGATCCTCAGGGTTCGGGAGTAAACCTCTATCTGTATGATCCAGTTATTGAGTTTTTCTACACTACATTCTCCATTGTACATGGGAAGATCAAAATTCACCTCTAACTTGAAGAACGGTTTCTTAGAGGTCTGTTTTGAATTTCTATGAGAGTGATGAGAACTATCACAGGATTAAGGAGAGAGAGGAGGATCTTCTCCACCACCTTCCTGATTTTCAGATTCATGATCATCAACATCCTTCTTCTCAGGCCCAAGTGCCTTCCCATACCTCATGAAAAACTTGTCTACTTTTCCTACCATATTGTAGAATACCTTTCGGAAATTATTTTCCTCTTCCCAATGAGCTTCTTCATTGGACATGTTTCTTCTTTGCTATGCACGCTGTGCTTCAGGATCAAATGAGTTAAGCATTCCTTCTCCTTTTCGTAGCTTGTTCTAGGTTAGCACAAACTCATGCAATTCACATCTACAAAGACCTGCTTTGATACCAAACTTGATCCAAGATCCTTTACTTACAGATGCATCAGAATTACAAATAACAGAGATAATTAACCATGGAACTTAAAAAAAACATAGAATAATGAAGAAATAGTTAGAAGAACACAAAAACCATGACATAATGATTTGATTACAGAGTTCATCCAGTTTGGAATATGTCTTTGGGCCTGGCGCAATAGAGTGGAGGAATTCTTTCTATTAGTGGCATAAAAGAGATAAAAGTACAACAACAAGCAATTTCAACCCTTATACCTCCAAGCTAATAGATGAGCAGAGAACGGAGAGGCCAGCCTTGAAAACATATAGAACCACTGAACTCTTGGTGAACAATAGTTCAAAAATGCCTATCCAAACTCATTTGGATAATTGGGCCTTCTGCCACCTTAACGGAACCTCCCTACTGCACAAGGCGAGGTTCCGACCTACTACGAGGGGTCAATGTCTGTTGTATACAATAGAATCTGAGTTTTGGACAGTCCTCCCTGCCTTTTGCTCACACAACAATCATATATATATAAGATCATGGCGTAATCCCTCAAAATCGGGGCAGTTTCAACATAATACCCAAGGTTAGTAGTCGGAGTGGGCCTAAAGGATTCATGACAACCACCCTTTCGCAATAGTAAGCCACTATCTAGCAACCCATTTCAATGGCGCATGACTCTAGGCAGTGGGTTCATCGACAATTCCAGCTTATTAGTGGACACTCCAATGCCCAAACACAACATCCGGCGATAACTATGGACCTGACAAGAAGATTCACCATATAACATAATTTCTTCGCATCTAGTACTGTCATCGCATTATCGTAATCGGTGTAAAACCCTTGGTGCTATGGTTAGCAATCTGCAACACCTGTGGACCTGCCAGGTTTATTAATCACATTGTATAATGTTTCGGGTCTAGGCCCGTTATCAAAGTATCGAAATCAACACTTTTCCCCTGAACCGTATTGCAAGCACTGGCCCTTATGTGTGATTGCAATATTCGATGTATATCACATCACAACTAAGTCCTGCTGGGGCTGATTCGTAACTGCTTCAGCGTGCGATATGTGATATCGCAATTGCAGCCAAGAACACCATGGACCGATTCATCCTTAAGCGCTCCTACTTTTCACTAATATGCTATATGCAGGGTCCAGTTGCATCCTGCCACATGAGGCTCCCTTATTCGTTGAAACTATGCCATGTCATCTTCTCCCTCCTACATGGACAAGTCAAAATAAAACTTTGACTTGCTCTAACTTTGTCATCTGGACTCGGATTTGAGTTTCGTTCACACCATTGCAATCAGGATGATGAGCACTTCAATTCGATGCCAAGCTTATCAAGATTATGCCACTTTTAGTTTTGAGCCTTTTATGATGCCACTGGTACTTTTATGAAGATCCACCTAGATCATCAACCTTAGGAGCTAAAAGCTCCTCAATCACATGTAGTTGAAGCTCCCTCTCAAGGGAAAATCGCATGGCCTTCTCCTCATTGAATCTAACATCCCTACAAACCATTTTCATCCTGCTGGTTGGAAAGTACACCCGATAGCTGTGAGGTGTATTAGTGTACCCCACAAATATCCCCAACTCTGTTGTCAGCTCAAGCTTCTTATGTGCATATTTGGTCACATGGAAATATACCAATGACCCAAAAATCCTGAAGTGACCAACATTTGGCCTCTAACTGGAAAAAGCGCCCACTAGTGTTTTCATCCTAAGTATCCGATGCAGGCTTCTGTTCTACAAATAAACAATTGTGTTGCATGCCTTAGACCACAAGTGTAGTGGTAGGCCCTGATCATGCAACATCTCACGTTCTACCCTTACAATGCTTTTGTTCTTCCTTTCGACCATCCCAATTTGCCGTGGGTTATGGGGTGCCATTGACTCTTGTTTAATCCCTTCTACTGCATAGAGCTTCTTAAACTCATTTGAGACATACTCACCACCATTATCACTGCTCAGAGATTTAACCTTCTTGCAAGACTCTTTCTGGACCAATGCTTTAAATTCACAAAACTTTGTGAAAGGTTGATCCTTCTTCTGCATGAAAAATATCCAACATTTATGATAAATGTCATAAAAAAATATAACATAATACCTATGTTTTCCATGGACGTTGTCAAGAATGGTCCACACACATCTGAACGGACTCGCTCTAGAATCACCTCTGCTCGACTGTCTCTATTGTGAAAGGAAGCCTTCGTGTATTTTCCCAAAGTACACCACTTACATGCATCAACTTTCTCTAGCGTACCTTTGGGAAGACTAGTAGAGATCTGTTGCATGTTATTTAAAGCCCCATGATGCAAGTGACCCAATCGCCTATGCCACAACTTGCCAAGGTCTCGACTCTATACCTTCTCTACTTTCATGCTCAAATCAAAACAATCCTCTACCTCCAAGTTATAGAGATTCTTAACTTGAATCCCAATCTTCTTTACCTGGCCCATGGCTATGTGTCAAAGAAACGCCTTTCCTTTGCTAAAGACCACACCATATCCTTTATCCTCCAACATGGCGACTGATACTAAGGTCTTCTTCAACCTGGGCACATACATAACACCTCTAAAGGTGAGAGGAGCACCTTTCTCCATCTCATAAGTAACCATGCCCAATCGAGTAGCACTATACCTCCCATTGTCACCCATCTCGATATGCATCTGGAGATCCTTCTCCTCCAGGTCAATGAACAACTTGTTATCATGAGTCATGTGGGATGAAGCTCCAGTGTCAAGGTACCATACACTACCCATCATTGATGATACCATGCGTGCAATGAGAGTAAAGTCCAATTCGAATTGAGAGGCCAAAGCCTCATCTACCACTCCTCCTAAGCACTTCTTCTTGGACTTCTTGAGCGGACAATTTGTTGTAAAATGGCCCTACTCGTGACAATGAAAGCACTTAACTTTCGACATGGCTTTCTTCTTGCCTCCATGACAAGAATTTTATTCAGAAAGGGAAGACTTCCCTTTCCATTTCTTTTCCTTACCTGCTAAGGCACACTTTTCCTCATCATCAGTCTTTGATGAGGAACCATGTCTGGTGTTCCTTCTTATCTCCTCCTACATCTAATCCTACCACAGTCATTCCCAATCTGGCATCTTCTCCCTCCCATTGACAGATTCTGACAATTATTCCAACTCTTTGGAAGGCCTAGGAGAGCTAGGCTTCCCATATCATCCTTAGCAATGGTTATTCCAACACTTCCAAGCTCATCACGATAGTGAGTGAACTTGGTAAAGTATTTTCGAATGGTCTCGCTTTTCTCCATCTTGATTTTTTGAAGTTTATCTTTCAGTGCCAGCTTCCTATGGTCACTATTGTTTTGTAATAGGCCCGTCAATTCTTTCCACATAGCATACAAAGTTTCCTTCCCATGGAGACTCGAGACAAGGTGGTCTCGAACTCCCTCAAGGATTATTCACGTTGCCTTCGCCACACACTTCTTCCATTTGGCTAGTTTCTATGCATCTGATGTTGCTGGCTTGGGAATGTCTTTCTCAATGAATTCCTTCAGGCCATTATCCTCTAGCACAAACTCCATCATATCCTTCCACGCTATATAATTTGAGCTTCCTTCCAAGGCATACTCGAGCATCAAACCGTAGAAAGCCATTTGTTGATACTGAAGTATGTATTACAAACTCAAATTTCACCTATAACCCAAAACTCAAAGGATTTAAATCTCCTCTAATATATTGTCTTCAACTCCAAAACCATATAGACTTTCCTATAGATTCATAGCTCATGTAATGTACAAAACCACAAGACAAGAATCTACTCTACTATTTATACAACAAAATCCAATGATGGATGAAAATAATAATAGACAAGAGGAAGATAATCAAAGACACATATCACAATTGTTTCTCCGGGGATAGATCAACAACTAGTTTATGATCCAATTCTAGGGGGAAGCCTCCTTTTACATCACATAAATGAACAATTCTTAGATGATTCAAATGACAAGACCTCCTTGGTATATATAGGAGTCTAAAGGGTCAAAATATAATTAGGGCCTAAATAAAAATAATAATCTGAGGGCTCAACAATAAAAATAATGGGCTTCTATGGGGCACACCAATAACAATATGGGACCTACACTAGTATTATAGGGATATGACATGCCCCTCTCTTTGAATAAAGTGTTTTCCTCAATACTTGAGTAGTGTTGAATGCTTCTATATGAAATACTCATCCTCCCATGTTGAATCTTGAACATGTAAGTGCTTCCACTTAATGAAATAATATGAAATTGATTTATTTCTTAGCTGCCATATTCTTGTTTCTGTGATTGCTTCAAGTTCTAATACAACTTTCCCTTCTTCATCAATTTTTGGCAAGATAGCTTAAGCTGGGAGATTGACACCTATAACCTTCTTTAAGCAAGAAACATGGAAAATTGGGTGTGCTCACGAAGATGCAGACAACTCCAATTTTTATGCCATATTACCAATATTTTGCAACACATTGTAAGGGCCATAGTACTTGGGTGAAAATGTATTATCCTTCTTAGATTGCTTGAGGGGCATTTTTTTCTATGGTTGCATCCGTAAAAATACCCAAACACCCACATCAAAACTGCTTTAACTACAATGTTGATCTTTCTATTGTTTCATTCAATTATGTACCAGAGTTAGGTTATCCATTAAGAGTTGAAGAAGTGGTTTTTGATGCTCGATGTGAACTTCCACTGCTTGAACCTTAGAATTGTATCGTAAAGATGATGTGATGGACAATGGATGATATTGATAAAGAGCCATAAATGGGGTCATTTTTACTGTGGTATGGAAGGAAGTGTCATACCACGATTTTTCTAGAGGTAGCCACTTGACCCACTGTGTTTTCTTAGTAGATACAAAGAAACAAAGATATCCTTCCAAACATTTGTTCAATATCTCACTTTTCCCATCAGATTGAGGATGATAAGAACAATTATGTGCTAATTGAGTATTAAGACATGAAAATGATTATGTCCAAAAATTTCTAGTGAAAGTGGGATATCTATCACTTACAATAATCTTTGGGTTTCCATGTAGCTTTTGAACTATTTCCACAAATTTAGTAGCGACTCTACTTGCTTTGAAAGGATGAGATAGTGAAAAAAAGTGTGCATACTTGGTAAGTCTATCAACTACCACCATGATGACACTCTTTCCTTCAACCTTGGATAAAATTGTGATAAAATCCATTGGGACCTCGTCCCAATGATGATATGAAATGACTAATGGTTTTGAAAGACCTCGGGTCTTAATTTTCTAACTTTATTTTGTAGGAAAACCAAACATTCTTCCATAAACTTTTAAACACCAGATTTAAGGCCATTCCAAAAGAAATTCCTTTTTAACCCTGTGGTAAGTTTTTAAAAATCTTGAGTGCCCTCATATAGGAGTGGTGTGAAATTCCAAAAGAACCTTTATTTATCTATTTGGGAGTTCTTACATAGATATAAGAAATGTTAGCACCGTATTGAATCATTTTTTCAAATAAATGTATTAGATGCATTGGGATCTTGCTGAAACTTTTGAGTGAGTGTCAAAAACTCTTCGCCACTCTTCCATTCATACTTGTATTCATTTATCCAATCAAGTTGGATAATATAAGTGGCATAGAGCAATGCTTCCACATCCTCATACCTTTTTGAGAGTGCATCTGCAACAACATTTTGCTACTTTTTTTTGTAGATGATTTCAAAGTCATAACCCACATCTTTGTGACCCATTTTTGCTGCTCTTCTGGAGATCATATTTTATTTAAGTATTTAAGACTATAGTGATATGTTTTTACCTTGAACTGTCTTCCCATTAGGTAAGGGTGTCATTTGTTCAGGGCATGTAGTATTTCCAATATTTCCTTCTCATAAATAGGTTTGTGTAAATACTTTCTTTTTATTGGACGACTTTCAAAAGAAATGGGTATTACTTTTTGCATTAAAACAACACCAATGCCATTTCATAAGGAATGACATTCCACAATAAAGGTTTTTGTGAATTTTGGTGTAGCTATGACCGTAGCTCAACACATTAATTCATCTTTCTTCATTAATGTTTTTAGTGGTGCTGTTATTTTCCCATAATTATTAACAAACTTCTAATAATACCCTGTCAAGCCAAGAAATCCTTGAATATTCCTTAAGGTTGTGAGTACTTTCCATTCCTTTTCATTTGATACAATATGACCCAAATATTCCACTTCTTGTACCCCACAGAAACATTTGGAGGGTTTTGCATAAAATTGTTTCTCCTTCAATAATTTGAGCACCCTGTCATAAAGTTGAACATGATATTTCCAAGACTTGGTATATATTAGTATATCATCAAAAAATACTATCACAAATTTTCTAAGGGTTTGAAAGTAGAATTCATCAAGCCTTGAAATGTGGAAGGTGCACTAGTAAGGCAAAAAGGCAAGACCAAAATTCATAATGACCATCATGAGTTCTAAATTATGTTTTCAGAATGTCTTTTATCTTCATTCTAATTTGATGATATCGATAATGAAGATCCAACTTGGTGAAGTAAATTGCTCTATTTAGTTAATCCAACAATTCACTGATGACATGAATGAGAAATTTGGCTTTAATAGTGAGATTCTTGAGCTCTCTATAATTCGAACACATATGCCATGATCCATCCTTCTTGTGCACCAATACTACTAGAGAAGAGAAAAGAATTCCTAGGTTGAATTATACCTACCTGTAGCGTTTTTGCAACCATCTGTTCAATTTCACTCTTCTAGGCATATGGTATTTTTAAGGTCTAATTTTTAGAGGAACACTTCCTGGAATTAAGTGAATATGATGCTCATGATCATGAATAGGTGGGAGACATTTGAGAATCTCAAACACCTTGGAATGATTGTCAAAGACACTTTTGAGATCTGGAAAAATGGTTGACTTAGATATTTGAAAATCTAGTGAGCATAATTGTGAAATTACCCCTCATTGTTCCTTCTTAAAAATATTTTTCATGCCATTAGAGATGATTATCTTCCCAGGTTTCCTCGTGATACCCCTTAATTCAATTTCCTTTCCTTCCCAAAAAAAATTCAAGAAACTTTATTGAAAATTTAGAGCTATTGCCCCTGAGTGTAACCATTAGGATCCTAATACAACTTCAACACCTCCCATTGGAATGGAAATAATTGGACCGTTAAATAGATATTCCCCCATGGTTAGATTGATATTATGGCACTTCCCCAAGCAATTTATAGTTCCTCCATTTACAACTATCATTTGACACTATGGTGTTGGATATAGAAAGCAATTCAAATCCTTAGCTATCTTACAATGAATAAAATCATGGGAACTACCTTAATCAATCAACATATTACCTTTTTCTTTTTGATATACCATTCTATCTTGAGAGTTTGAGGAGTGGTAATTCTTTCCAATGCATTACAAGATATGGTCAGATTTGTTTCTTCGATTTTAATCCGTGGGGTTGGTTCGTAGTGTATATCTTCTTCTTTTGATGCTTCTTATTCCTTTTCTTCTGCCTATTCACAATCAATGTAAAATAATTTCTTCTCAACACACTTATGACCTCTAGTGTATTTTCTATCGCAACTCTAACAAAACCATTTTTCTCTTTTTTCCTCCAATTGTTGTGGTGTCAGCCTTCTAGGTTTTGGGAGGCAAGGAGCGGCAACACTTCCATCTTTATAGTTGTGAGTGGTAGACCTCCTTGTTGCCATAATTTGTCTTTCAACTTTTCTTCCCACACTCAATGTATTCAACAATGACTTAGGTTACCAGAGGAAAACATCATGCCGAATGTCATCCTCTAAAACTCCTATATAAACATCAATCATATTATCCTCAATTGCTCCCCAAATGAATCATTCTGCTTCATATCTATCAATTGGCTAAAGAATGTATTTCTATTTGTATCCGCATACTGTCATATCAATTCCTCTGTAAACATCTCCCAAGTGACAAGTGATTTACGAGAACAAACCCATCAATACCACACAAATTGATTGTGTTCTAAATATAAATATGCAATGTCTAACTTTTGTGTGTGTTGCACATCATGTAGATCAAATAACTACTCCATATTTAGTATCCATGTTACTAGATGCTTTCTATCAATATTCCTCATATCGATTTTTGGAATATGGTTGGAAGTGAACCCAAATTTAGAGCCTCTAAAATCATGATTCACATTCCTTTTATTCTCATCATGAGTTTGATGGTGTACCTTGTCACCACTAGTAATCCTTTCTTCTAACAACTTTGTCAAACCTTCCTTCAAACCTTCCACGTCTGCTTTTAAACCTTCCATGTCCTCTTTTATGTTTGATTTCAAACCTTTCATGTCCTCATTTATGTCTTCTTTTAAACATTTCATCATTACTAGCATTTCATATGTGGTTTCTCTTTGTTGCACTTGGTCTCATAATTTTGATATATCATGTTGTATTTATTCTTCTACTACTTCACGTGTCATAGTAGAGCTTTCTGAGGGCACAATGGGTGTGGATTTTTCTTGTTTTAGGGGCATTTTGGAACCAAATAATGATATCTATGCTTCACTATTCCCTTTGAATCAATTCAAATTTAATTGTCAAATAAAATTTATGAAAAATAAAAAAACACATTTTTTACAACCTTGATTTTGATCTTGTCGATATGGATGAACTTGAAACTGATGGATCAGTAACCACCCCTCCCACATTTACCCACTTTCACTGGGATTTCAGGGTAAACATGAGGTGAGGCCTACTATGACATGACTCAACATCCTAAGTACAATTAAGGAAGTGGAATTGAAAAACTGAAACTTTACTGACCTTTGTCAGGAGTTGTAGGGCCCCAAGATCTAAACCACCCCTCTAGGTGTCCAAACCCTTAGTTAGATTGATTTTTCACTGACCTAGACTCCTATTAGTAGGCATAAAACTGCATAAATTCAACTGTAGGCCTCTAGTCACATGCACAAGCATGCAAGGGAGTGACTTTAGTCTCATTTCCCCTATTTTGTGCCTGCGACAGTGGAGTCTAAGCAACCTTTTTAGGGTCTGACTCCCAAGAACTACCCATAACTTAATGAGACTTTCCAGAAAATAAATGACACGAAGACAAAGCCTTGAACCAAAAACTTAGTCAAGAACTTCACTTAACAAAGCTTAACCATGACAATCACTTTGTCAAACATATGGAAACCATCTAATCTACAGGTCATGAATGCATATCTGAACATAGGGGTGTGATACTTACTTGAGAATTATCAATAAGGTCTAATGTTATCTCACAATAGGTGAAATAATATATATTATGTTATGCATTCAATAACCATTAATTTACCAATCAAACATGATAAGAGTCATAACTTGAATTTGTCATAAAAATAGGCTTATAACCAACATATAACCAAATCAATAACAATGATAGAACGACCATTAAAGCCACACATTGACAAGTAAATTTACTCATAAAATACAATAGGAACTTAGATCTTATTAACATATGTGAAGACAACCAAGTCAGGTACTTCCACATACTGATTGACCATAGATAGGGATGAACCAAATCTTTCTTTCATCCAATTACCCCTGTGCCATATTCCAAGCATGAATGTGGGATCTTGTGGGATAAACCAATACATAAACAACCAAGCAAATTGAGAGGTTAAACCACCTCCATCCTCACATTATCATGATCTCACCTAAACTGATCTCAAGATCACAAAACCAAACCAAACATGGATGCCTCATAACCATCCCTTGAGGAATTTCTGTGTCTCCACCCACCTATTAAGGGCTTCTTGGAGAAAACCGTCTCCACCCCCAACCATTGGGATTTTCCTCAGACCACCTCACCTGGATCCAAAACCTTGTGACAATCTAAAGCTCAACAAGAATGAATCCCTTCACACTGTGGCTATCTAGAAATGGCCAGGTAAGTCTGAAACCACTATCAAACCTAGAAAAACCCATGAAAATGATATCAAATGAACCAAATACACACATGCATTTACTATGCATGCCAAACATAGCTAAGAAATCATACATGAAACATATTACCTGCAACTATTCTCATTGAATTCGCTTGGTCCAACTTTCCTTGTTTAATCCTTACTTTCCTTTTCTTTCTCGTCCTTCCTTTGGTTGACCCTACTTTCCTTTTCTTGCTTTCTCCTCTTTGTGCTCTTCTCCTTTTTGAAACCAATTTGAAAACTGAACTGATGAAACACTCCAAAATAATGTTATGATGCATACTTATTATTGATGCCTCTAATTTATTCATTTTCTCTTTATTTTCCTTCGATTTCATCCTCACATGCAACTTGTGATTTTTCATCTCCCTTTTCTTGTAATTCCCTTTATTTTCATAAATAAAATGCCAAATACTACTTCTTTTCCTTTCAAAATCGTTTTCCAAATTCCTTAGCCATAATAACCAAATGAACACCCCACCAGGATTTTTTTCCCAACATTGAACTTGGAATTTGTGTCCCATGACCTGGGTCTTATTCATTTTCCTTTATTAACTTTATTGGGTGAATGTTTAACCCGGGGTTGTTACAGATCCCTCCCCCTTAGGGGAACACCATCCTTGGTGTTCAATGACACCTATGACCAGGAAGACCACTCAAAACCAAAACATACTACCCATGGAGCTTTATAACTTAGCTCGATGCAATATTTACAAAGACCACTATTGAAAACATGACAATCATAACGTGTACTGGAGATTTATAACACAACTCATTACAATATTTACAATTACAACCACATATAATTATGCACATTTTCTTCAACCAAAAAATAATCATACTATCTATGGAGCTTTGTAAATCCATCTCAATACAACATTTACAATAAGATACACATATATACACATGCACATTTACTCTACCAAACATATAAAAGGATACGATGTTTGCATCTGTAACAAGGGAATCCAGAGGCTCACACTTCTGCCCTCAAATTAATATCAGGATTCACCTTCTTCCTAGGAAGTCTAGAATCCACTAACAAAGTCAAATTTGGACCCATTGTCCAACACTATGATCCTTGCGCTACCTGATCCCTCAGTGAACAGTTACCAGATCATTGTTCTAGTGCATACTCTGAATGTGCTTCTGACTCCATCTAGAAATGCTAATGACCAGCACAAATTCATCCCCCAAACTTCATTTCTTTGCTACATAGTCCCTCAGGAAATGTAGTAACCCCCTTCTGTGTAGTCACTCACCTTCCAAGTTCCCTGACATCCCATTTTTCGAGTGATCCATCCCTTCGCAAGGTTTCTTCACATCAGAAGGTCCAAAAACCAAGGCATATCGCTGCCTAAAAACCAGCCTACTAGTCATAGCATTCTCATGGAAATCAATGGACACTATTGGGTACTAGTGTCCCGCAATGGCCCTGCTCCTAAAGTTCTTTACCAACATACTGTTGCATTTTCCAATTCCTTTTTTCTACTACTAATTCTTGTAGCTAGTTCCAACCACCCACATTAGGAATTTTCAACCACCCAAACTGGGCATTTCCATGCTTTCCTATACCAAGCACATAATTGTCATTATATTGAAAATGAATTGAATTAAATTCAAATCATACGTCATTGGTGGTTTATCAATAAGGCACACTTGAAATTTTGTTTACATCCTGTCAGAGCAAGTCAAACTAGTTGTTTGATTAAATCGTCATGTATAAAAATATCTCATCAGGTTATCTCAAAAGACAAACATCATAAATTAGAATCATAGATCACATGCATAATAAAAAATTGAAGTAAAATACTAACACTTATCTTTCCATGATTCTTTTACTTCTACCTTTGTTCTTTGTCCTTTTTGTACACACATTGAATCAATTTTCAAACCCAAAAATCACTTAGTGCCTTCACTTCTCTCTGAGCAACAACGGATTTTGGAGAGTAAACCGCCTCCTACCTCAATATCACCAACAAGGGTATCCCGAGACTAAATCGTGTCAACCCTCATTAGGAACAATAAGGGCATCCAAAGACTAAACTGCCTCAACCCTCAATAACAACAATGAGGGAATCCAAAGACTAAACACCTCAACCCTCTATAGCAACAACAAGGGAATCCAAAGACTGAACCACCTCAACCCTCAATAACAACAACAAAGGAATCTGGAGACTAAACCACCTCAACCCTCAATAGAAACAAGGGTATCCCAAGACTAAACCACCTCAACCCTCAATATCAATAACAAGGGCCCAGATAATCCCATACATACCTGTCCCATCACGTTATACAATGCATGCACATACACGGTGTACAACACAATACATACACCTACACCTAGTCTACAACACAAAACATACAACTACACTCAGTGTACAATACCACACATACACATAAACCCATTGTACAACACCACACATACACCTACACTTGGTGTACAACATAACACATATATGTACACATCGTACAATATAATGAATACACATGTCTTGACACAATGACTACACAATATTTGCAACACAGTACCACATATACACAAAAAAGCATGTATGACATGTATAGAATGCCACATGTACATAACACCACATGTACAACATGCACACAACACCAACTATACAACATGTACACAATATGATATGTTTACAACACTGCTTGCACAATCATGTACATAGTACCACATGTACGCAATGCCACATGTACAATATGTAAAACATATACAAAACAATAATAATGCACATCCAGAGACCACACTGTCTCTACGAGGAAACCTTCCCTCTAGTGTCTTTCCACTATCCATGCCTGTCCCAGCATGTCACAGATCACACTGCTTTCATTCCATTGATGTATCCCTCAACATTAGCTGCCATAACATAAACATAGATATAGTATAATCATATAATATAAATTCATATCCACATGATACTAACCTCATAGATTTGTGAGGGCTACTCAGCCACTTGATTCCTTATAAACCATGAACCTCTTCATGTCATTCACCTGCATAAGAAATATTTCCTCCACAAGAATGATCCTTGAAGAGCCTATTAGATAATGACATGCATAAATGTATATAAATGCCATAAAGCAATCATGATCCCTAATGACCCGGTCAAATAATGACATACATACATATTTACACATAGATAGATATCAACATAATCATAATCACAAAACAATTCCCATATATCAGAAGTTATAGGTTAAGAGAACCCTCTTTATCTGTGTAGAACATGCACAACATTTAGAACAACATTTCCCAACATAGCCAAGGCATATGACACCTCAACTCCATTCAATTTACCTTTCTCATGATTTTTTTTGCACCTTTCATTTATCCCAATGGACCCAACCAATTCAATTGAGTTTCATATTCTTTCCTTCAACTTCCCTTATACATGCACCAAGCTTCAACCTGGTCTTAAATTACCCATTGAGTTTCATTCATCTCTCCCAGGCTCCATTAACTTTCCTCTTCCCAACCAATCCCCAAGACCCTCAAAACATAAAAGTTAAGAACAGAGGAAAACAAAAACAAAACCATGGAAAACCAACAACAATACAACACCACAAACAAAGTGACATGGACATGCACCAGACATAAACAAATTGAAAATCAAGTGAAAATAAATAAAAATCATCGAAAGGAAAAAACTCTCATCAAACACCATGACTCAAGCCCCACAGGTTCCCAATACTTCCAATGGAAATCTCAACCTAAATCTACTTTAATATTTCATGGAATTCTCTTTGCTATGCAATCCCTTGCATCATACCGCCATAAACACACAACTGTCAGAGCATAAATAAACATAACAATATACTAGTTACCTTACCTTGTTGTGCCAAGCACACTACCTTGTAACTGAACACATACACATGTCATTTCTCAAGGCACTCGAGTTCTCTTGATGAATCTAGACATAAATGGAAACCAACTTTTATACCTATCAAATACATGGTCATAAATATAGCACATATCTACATAATGTCAGACAAAATCAGGGTTAATAAGACTTCCTACACTCATGCAAAGCACACATTTATTTGGAACTGCAGTTTCCAAACATTGCCAAAGGAATTCTTACCCAATTCCTTGCTTTTACCATCTTCCTAGATGCAATTGAGTCTTACTATGTAATGTCACATCACCCAACTATTAGTTATATATAAACAAATCAATTTTTACCTTGTCATGCTAACACCAAGCATGTCACCCTGCACCTATACACAAATGTTAGTCACATGTTCCAAAGATAAAGAAATCATGTCAATTAATTTTAAATCAGCCTTTACCAAGACTAACAGACATATCATAATCAACTCACATTCATTAATCATAATACTACAACTAAAACTCACTTGCACTCAAGTGCATATGAATTGTCTCAACACATAATGTGTTAGTACAACCATATTAAAAAAATATGATTCCTTCATGCAATCTTATAGACACATACTAATATCATACAATTAATAAAACATTCAAACAACCTATAAATATATCATGTCAAATAGGCGACATAATCAAGATCATATCTCAATGTATCTCAGGGGACGCTATCACATTTGCACAAGTCAATCCATTTTTGTACGACACAATATTACAAATAAATCAAATCATACTTAAATATCATAACGATAACCATCTTCATAGGATGATCCAAATTAACATGATACATAGAACATTAAGATATAAAATTCAATGACTATAATCATCATGTGTACAATCGCAATGCATATAAAAACAAGTTACTATCATTCATGACTATCGTGTGAGAATTTCTGAATCTACACATCAGAAATTCTATTGCAATCACCGATTTATCATCTCCTACTTGTTATTACATTCAAAAAGTTATTTAATTTATAAACAGTGATGAAAAACACTACTGCAGACTACACTAAAATACATATCATAAACTAAAACAAATATGAGACAAACACACAAGGGACACCGTTATTTTTGGACAACACGTCCCAAAAAAAACCCAATTTGGGAAAACTGGTGCACCACATAGAGGGTTTTTATTATTAAGCAAGCAAAATCTAAGTACAATAGGTTTCCTCTCACACTGGCTAACCTTTCAGAGAAATCTTGGCAACAAGAAATACATACGAGAGTTTACCTCATTATCCAAGTCACAACTAATCCACTTAGTGGCCTGACTCTGGCAAGCACTACAAAAACCCTAGCGCAATCTCTACTTGGGCCAGTGTCTTGCCTCTGGGACACTGCATCACTCCTTCGACTCGATCGATTTGTTGGAGGAAGACTTATGTTCAGACCTCCCAGCTCAGAACCTAGCTTCTACAAAAAAATCTCTAACCTCTAATGAATATCCTGCATTGCCACTGCAAGAGACCTCTTGGTCTACGTCAGCTCTGCGCGAGCCCCTTCCTAGGCTGCATATGCCTCTACGCTACCTCTCTGATGCTACTGTTGCCTCTCTGCTTGGTAATTTTTTGCCCAGAATTCCTTTCCAATCGAAATGTCTTCTTCTACCCCTCTTACTACAACTCGGATCACTAGTTCGATTTTCTCAGCAAACCACGCCCTAGAAAAATCAAACTGATTTGATCACTGGGTGTATCTCCAAGTGACCCTCAAGCCTCCTCTTATAATTTTCATGTTGATGAATCAACGACCAAGATTATGTTCGTAATCAATGGATAAGATTAAAACAGACTTGATCCTCGCTTCTTAGAAGCTTCCCACCCATATTTTTATTAATACCAATTAATATTTTTATTTTCCTAAGTTTAGACTTAGGAACCCCATTAAAAATATTAATTATTTTAATAACTCACACTTCGCGTGGAATTTATCCAAACGATTTCTAGGTTATAGAGATCTTATGTATTCTAGCCCCTTCACAAACTTTTGGAGCTAGAGAACATCTGATGCTACCCCAAAATCAACACTGCCTCTTAGAAAGGAATGTGCTCTAACAATACTTCCAATAGAAGAATCACATTGATCCATGGCATCGATCCTATGTGCTTTTGTGCTTGGCCTTCTACCCTTCATCCACTTCACTGTTGCAACCTATACCAGTACCCATGACACTACCACTGCCACTAATGCATCTATACCACAACTCCCTCTCAATATCTCGCATCATGCTACCCATAACACTGCCACTGCTAACTACTGCACTAAAACTCAGTTGCTGAAAAATAAGAAACTAAATAGCCACCCAATGATGACATGCTAGTTAGTATAGATATCCTATGGTGTTGAAGCTCCCTCTGTTGTGAATTTGTGTTGTCCCTATGATGCTAATAGCATTGTTTCAATCTGGTCTGTGCCTCCTACACTGGTGCAACCTCTACTACACTGCTTCAGAATCTGGCATTCTAGATCTTCCATTGTTATTCCATCATCCCTTGCACCTACTGACTCCCGTCATTCTGCTATTGTCGTTAAGGGCTCTCGTAGTATTATGTGATCCAAGAGTTTGGGAACCTCAAGGATCCTGCCCCCGTGTACTCCTCCCGACTACAAGTCTATGTCACGCCACCTTTTCTCTAGAGGTGCATGAGGACTCATGACACAATCCTTGTCATCATCCTCCTTTTCATCATTCCCTAGAGAAGCCTTCAAGTCAGAATTATCTTCCTCACCCTTCCTCCGAGGGAACTGAGTGGCGAAATGTCCTAGTTCCCCACACCTGAAGCATCTGACTTTGGTTATGTCTTTCTTTTTCCTATTTTGCTTCCTTGGATGTCTCATTGATGCAAGAGTTGCATCCTCCTCCTCGTCCTTCTTAGCTCTGACTCTTTTTCCACTACTCCCTACTTTGGTTAGCTTCTTGATCTCTTCATGTCGAAGTGCTGCCCACATCTCCTCCTAACTGGGGAGAGAAGCTCCTCCCAAGAGACTCTGGAAAAATGTATCCTAGTCTTTAGTGACTGCATTTAGGCCAATCCTGGCCATGAACTGAAGATCTGGTGTAGACCCTACGGAATTCAACTGGTCTCGAATCCCTTGCAACCAGAGGAGGAAGGGATCGATCTCTTCTCCCTTCTGCATCTAGTACTGTCTCAACTAATTCTCCAATATCATCTTGCATTGAAATAAAGTACCCTGGTGCAAGGTGGTCAATGTCTCCCACATCTCCCTTGTTGTTTCCTTCTCAATAATGTGTGGGACCACATGATCTTTGACCCCATCTAGAATCATGCATTTAGCCTTCTCTTGAGCCTCCTCATACTTCTTGAGAGGATCCGTATTGACCGGTACAACCACCAGTTTCAACGCATAATCCTTGATGTGATTCTTGTCCAAGACTAACAGGATCCTGGATTTCCAGATGACAAAGTTGGATGCTCCATACAATATGTCCTGATCCCTTAGTCCATTGACTACCATCTTAGCTCAAACAAGTGTAAAATAGGTTCTCTTCTCCCTCTCTTATTGCTACCCTAGCAAGAATTGGATCTGGATATCTTTGGTGCTAGAAATCCTCTAAGGAACAAGTTCTTTCCAAACTCCCTTTGAATCCTGATTTCCCTCATGGAAATCCTCTTGCCAAATGTCGAATCACTCCTCTCCAATCCTCCTTTGCTGCTGCTCAGAAACCCAACTCTAGATTTCTTTGGCAATAAATCTTCTAAGGTAGTGACTCCCTCTACCTTGGCTTTATCTCCATAGACGCTATTCTATACCAACAACAATAATGTCCCACCAGCTCCTCAGATCAAATCTGCAATGCTCCTCCAGCCCCAAAAACTCGCTGATTTGAGCCTCTCATGCTCTGTGCTGACCCAAAGAGGTGACACATTCACTGCGTGAGCTCCTCTTGGGTACTGTGTCACCCTCTATAAGCTCGCAATGCTTATGCAAGCACTGCGTGAGCCTCTGCATCACTTCTTTGGCTTTACGTCACTCCTTTAGCTGCTCCTCTGCCTTTGAAACAACATTGTCACTCGGGATAGTTGCTTCTCTACAAAAAATTGACTGGATCTCCTAGTTGATGTCTTCAGTGTCCTATGATCTACAATTCTCTGATACGATGTGAAAAATTCTGAATCTACACATCAGAAATCCTATTGAAATCATTGGTTTATCATCTCCTACTTGTTATTACGTTAAAAAAGTTATTTAATTTATAAACAGTGATGAAAAACACTACTGCAGACTACACTGACATACATATTATAAAATGAAACAAATATGAGACTAAAACACAAGTGACACCATTATTTTTGGACAACATGTCCCCGGAAAAACCCAACTTGGGAAAACCGGTGTAGCATATAGAGGGTTTGTATTATTAAGCAAGTAGAATTTGAGTACAATAAGTTTCCTCTCACACCAGCTAAACTTTCAGATAAATTTCAGTAGCAATAAATACATATGATGGTTTACCTCATTCTCCAAGTCACAACTGATCCACTGAGTGGCCTAACTCCAGCAAGCATTACGAAAATTCTAGCGCAATATTTGTTTGGGCCAGCGTCTTGACTCTGGGAGACTGTGTCACTCCTTCTACTAGATTGATTTGTTGGAGGAAGAATTCTGTTCAGCCCTCTCGGCTCAGAACCTAGCTTATCCTGCAAAATCTCAAACTTCTGACGAATATCCTGCCCTGCCACTGCCAGAGACCCTCTTTGCCTGTGTCATCTCTGTGTGAGGTCCTTCCTAGGCTACGTAGGCCTATGCAGTACCTCTCTGATGCTATCGCTGCCTCTCTTCTTTGTACTCTTTGCCTTGTAACTTGTTTTTTATCCAAATATCTTCTTATGCCCCTCTCACTGCAACTCAGATCACTAGTTTGATTTTCTCAACAAACCAAGCCCCATAAAAATTGCACTGATTTGATCACGTGGTGTATCTCCAAATGACCATCAATCCTCGTATTATACTTTTCTTGTTGATGAATCAACAGTCGAGATTAAGTCCCTAATCAATGGCTAAGATTAAAACAGACTTTATCCTCACCTCTTAGAAGCTTCTCACCGATATTTTTATTAATACCTATTAATATTTTTATTTTCCTAAGTTTAGACTTAGGAACCCTATTAAAAATATTAATGATTTTAATAACTTGCACTCCGGGTGGAATTTCTCCAAATGATTTTTGGGTCTTGGAGATCGTATGTAATCTAGCCCCTACACACAATTTTAGAGCTAGAGCACATCAGATGCTACCCCAAACTCAACATATCAGACGTACATGCATATGATCACATTGATCAACTAGCATCTATCATGCATTTAGCCACAATAGAAACATAATGAAAGGCATGATCGTAACCATAATGAATATAACAACCATTAACCAACATACTTGCATGCCCAAAATACAAAACTCTATGACGATATGCTTTTACCCTGAAGCCCAGTGGTGCAACCTTGCTCTAATAGTTTTCTTCTCCCACTCTATCTCATCCAACATATCATGACATACCAACAACATCATGCTGACATAAACTGTAATAATGACTATCAAAATGCATGCATGCCTGAATTACTATGCACACATAACCATAACCATGACAATGCATTCCTAACAACATGCATCCAATGCATTCAGTCCAAGTGTTTGAACCATGCTCTGATACCAATATGTAACCTCCGCCTCCCACATTTACCCACTTTCACTGGGATGTTAGGGAAACCTGATTTTATGGCTACTATGACATGACTCAACCTCCTATGTATAGTTGAGGAAGTGGAATTGACAAACTAAAACTTTACTAACCTTCCTGAGGAGATACAGGACCCCCAAGAGCTAAACCAACCCTCCAGGTGGAAAAACCCTAAGTCAGATTGCTTTTTCACTAACCTAAACTCCCAACCGCAAGCATAATGCTGTATAAATTTGACTGTAGGCCTCTAGTCGCATACACAAGCCTATAAGGGAGCGACTGAGGTCTAATTTCCTCAGTTTTGTGCATGCGACAACAAAATCTGAGCGAACTTTTTAGGGTCTCACTACTAACCATTGTCCATAACTTAATGAGACCTTCCAGAATAATAAATGACATAAAGAAAGAGCCTTTAACCCAAATCTTAGTTAACAACTTGTCCTAACCAAGATTAACCATGATATTCATTTTGTCAAAGATATGGCGATCATGTAATCTACAGGTCATGAATAATATCTAAACATAGGGGTCTGACACTTATCTAAGAATCATCAATAAGGTCTCATTCCCTCTTAAAATAGCTGCAATAACATATATTAGGTCATACAATCAATAATCATTCGTTTACCAATGAAACATGATAAGATTCATAACTTCAATACATCATAAAACCATGCTTATAACCAACACATAACTAGATCAATATAATGGTAGAACAACCATTAAAGCCACATATTGACAAGAGCATTTAATCATAAAATACAAGAGGAACTTAGCTCTTATTAACATATGCAAAAGCCAACCAAGCCAGGGACTTCCACATACCACCCAACCATAGATTGGGCTGAACCAAATATTTATTTCATCCAATCATCCCCGTGCCATATTCCAAGCATAAATGTGGGACCTTATGGGATAATCCAATACATAAACAACTAAGGAAATCTAAAGGTCAAACCCTCACACTACTGTAATCTCACCTAAATCGGTGCCAAGATCACAAAATCAAACCAATATTGAATGCCTCAAAATTCCTTCACCATCCCTTGAGGAATTATACTATCTCCACCCACCTGTTGAGGGATTATTGAAGAAACAAATCTCCACCCCCAACCCTTGGGATTTTCCTAAGACCACCTCAACGAGATCCAAAACCTTTTGAGAATCTAAATCTCAATCGAGAATGAATCCCATCACACCATGGCTATAAAGGAATAACAAGCTAAGGTTGAAACCACTGTAAAACCAAGAAAAACATATGCTAAGGATAGAAAATGAACCAAATACACACATGCATATACCATCCATGCGAAAACCATGTAGGAAATCATACATGCAACCTATTACCTACAGATTCCTGTTGAAGTCACATGATCCAACTTTCCTTGCTTGATCCTTGCATTCCTTTTCATTCTCATCCTTCCTTTTCTTGACCTTTCTTTCCTTTGCTTGCTTTCTTTCTTTCTCCTCTTTGCTCCTTTCAAAAACCAATTCCAAAATTGAACTGACAAAAGGATCCAAATTGATGCTCTGATGCCTTTTTATTATTGATGCTTCTAATTTCTTCATTTTCCTCTATTTACCTTGAATTTCCTCCTCACATGCAACCTATGGATTTTCATCTCCCTCTTCTCATAATTCCCTTTATTTTCAAAACTAAAATTCCAAATAATTCCTCTTTTCCTTCTCAAATCCTTTTCCAATGCCTTTACCAAATTCCTTATCCATAATAACCAAATGAATACCCCACAAGGATGTTTTTTTCCCAACATTCAGTTGGGAATATGTGTACCATGACCTTGGTCTTATTCTTTTTCATTTGTTAACTTTATTACATAAAATTTTAACCCAAGGTTGTTACAAGATCTGTGTGATTTCAGCCTCCCAAGCTCTGGAATTAGATCCCGAGGTAGTTCTATGTGTCTTCTTTCCAATGCCACAAGTCAAGCCAATATTTGTGGTATATATTTTATTGTCCATTTGTTCATTATTAAAAACTGTAAACATTTGTTTAACCCCCTTAGTTTTACATTATAGATTTAATTCATAGTTGTAATGGGTCCTTAGGAATTCAGTGTTCCCTTACTTATTATGTGCCTAATATTATTTAGTTTGCAGAATATTAAGAGAACTTGAGTAAATTATGAATGTTATGCTCTTAACCTGCAAAATGATACCCAAATACAGAATATGCAAAGAGAAGATACCCAGAACACAGAACAACAATGATTTTATTATTCAGAGAGTAATGTTCACTTGCCTCTTCGAGGGGCAACCTCCGATAGAGCAAAGCTCGATTACAAAATAAGACATGATGCTCTTCGCAGGGAGTCTCTATCCTTTATATATGACTCATAGATGCAATACCACGGATCAATACCGTGGGTTTTATTAATACCATCTATCTAATACTACTGCCCATTTGCAACTAACTGTGGTCCCGTCATTAATTGCGGGTTAACCACTTACGATTATTAATATGGGCTTTATTGACTCTTGACTATGACGTGATCCCATTACATAAATAAGGGGGTTAGGGTGGGACCCTAACATGCCCCCCCCCTTAAGACTAGCCTTATCCTCAAGGCTAAAGCTGCGGAAACTGCTGAAGAATAGTGGCTGGTTCCCAAGTTGCATCTTCTGAAGAGGTGTCGTTCCATTTGACGAGGAATTCCTTAATCATGCGGCCGCGCAGTTGCTTGTCTCGTGTGTCTAGGGCCTGTTCGGGTTGAAGCCAGATGGACCCTTCTTCGTCCAATTCACGTACACTGGTCTGAATTCTGCAATTGTTCCCAATCACTTTCTTGAGGCATGAGACATGGGAAACTGGATGGATTTTTGCAGTAGGTGGCAAGGTCAACTTGTAAGCCACTTCTCCAATGCGCTGAAGTACTTGATATGGCCCGTAGAATTTGGGAGATAGTTTCTGACACCCCTTGTCTTTGAGTGATGTTTGCTTATATGGTTGTAGCCGTAAAAAGACCTGATCCCCTTCTTGAAATTGGCACTCTGAGCGATGCTGGTCTACCTGTTGCTTCATGCGGTTCTGAGCTTGATGAAGATTCTCTCTAAGATGGGTGAGCATGGTTGCGTGGTGTTGTAGGAGTTGATCCACTGCTTGTACTTTTGAGCACCCCTTGAGATACGAAGTAGGTGAAGGCAGTAGTTGACCATATACTGCTTCATAGGGAGTCATTTTGGTGGTGGCATGATAGTTGGTGTTATACCACCATTCAACCAGAGGTAACCACTGTACCCAAAGGTGTTGCTTTTCTGAAGTGAAACACCTGAGGTAGGTTTCTAGACATTTGTTGACGGCTTCGGTTTGACCATCCGTTTGCGGATGATAGGAAGTACTGAGTTTTAGTTGAGTGCCTTGTATCCTGAAGAGTTCCTGCCAAAAATTACTGGTGAAGATCGGGTTGCGGTCGGACACAATAGAAGTGGGCATGCCATGTAATTTGAAGATCTGATCCATGAAAGATTGAGCGACCAAAGTTGGTGTAAACGGGTGGGGTAGGGCGCAGAAATGAGCATACTTCGAAAGTTGGTCCATAACCACCATGATGACTGACTTGTTCCCTGACTTTGGAAGACCTATAATGAAATCCATAGAAACCTCCGTCCAAATTGATGCCGGAATGGGCAATGGTTGTAATGTGCCTGGTGTGTTGACGGTTTCCCCTTTGTGGCGTTGACAGACATCGCATTCTGCTACGAAATTAAGGATTTCCTTTTTCATGCCTGTCCAAAAAAATGATCTTCTGGTGCGAGTATACGTCTTCTGAAAGCCCGAATGTCCTGTAATGGGAGATGAGTGAAATTCTGCCAAAATGCGACTTTTGAGGGTGGATGTTGGTGATATTACGACTCTGTCCCTGTAGTGAAGAATATCATCCTGCCACGAGTAGCCCTTGGTGGAATTTGGATCTACCTGCAATTGAGAAATGAGTTGGGAGAGCCCGGGGTGTGAAAACCATTCCCTGCGAGCCTCTTCAATCCATTCTGGAATGGGGAGGGAAATTGCTAGCAGAGTACTTTCCTCCTCAAATTAGCGAGATAATGCATCTGCTACACTATTGTCTTGCCCTTTCTTGTAAATGATCTCATAATCATATCCTAGAATTTTGGTGAGCCGTTTATTTTGTTGTGGGGAGGATAGGCATTGCTCCAAAAAATATTTAAGACTGTGATGATCTGTGCGGATTTGGAAACGTCGCCCCAATAAGTAAGGTCGCCAGGTCTCGATTGCATTTAAGATGGCCATCATTTCCTTCTTGTAGGTAGATTGGCCCAGATTCCTCCCACTTAGTTATTGGCTTGTGAAGGCCAAAGGTCGCCCATCCTGCATTAAGACCACCCCAATACCTGTACCCGAAGCATCACATTCAATGACAAAAGATTTGGTGAAGTCAGGTAGTGCTAAGACTGGAGTGGAACACATGGCATTTTTTAGAGCTGTAAAGGCCTGTTGTGCTTCCTCATTCGAGAAGAATGAATTTTTCTTTAGGAGTTGGGTGAGGGGCTTTGCTATGCGACCATAGTTGCGGACAAATTTACGATAATAGCCTGTGAGACCCAAAAATCCTCCCAAGCTCTTCAAGGTCTTAGGTTGAGGCCATTTTTGCATTGCCTAGATCTTTTTGGGGTCAACCTTGACACCTTCATGCCCCACAATGTGGCCCAAATACTCAACTTCTGCCTGTTAGAAAACTATATATTACAGAGCAATGGAACACATAAAATATTGCAGAAATATAAACACAGAAAACGCACAAAACAAGAGAGACACAGATATACATGGTTCACCCAGTTTGGGCTACGTCCACCCCGAACAGCCAGTCCTTCCTTTCTATTATCTAGCAAAATGAAGAGACACAACCTACAGCAAATCAGCTGTAATATCCTCTGTTTTCTCTCACAGTCTCACCTCTCTATTTCTTGCTCACAGAATACAGATCTATATCTCAGCCTCAAATACAATGCCCTCATACAAAGAGAGGGGGTTGCCTTCTAGGGCAAAAAACCCTAAACTAAACATAAGTTCTACCGTCAGATCATCTGCCTAATGGACGACCCATATCCACTAGAAATTACTATACTTTTACAAGGCAATTTTACATTTGTTTTTAGCTTCGGGGACAAGTCCCCCCCGCACCCCCCCGCATGGAGAGGTGTACAAACTTCCTGGGGTATACATCCGGCTAAAACAAAGACCTCTAAACAATCATGCTCCACACACAACACTGCCATGCCAAACGAACACTTGGACATCTTGACAAATAATTTATGTTTGCGAAGCAGTTGCAAGAGTAGATCTACATGCTGAAGATGTGCAGCCAAAGTGCAACTATAGATGAGGATGTCATCGAAGAAGACAAGGACAAATTTTGTGAGATATGGTTTGAGAATGTGGTTCATAAGGCTCTGAAAAGTAGAGGGGGTATTACAAAGACCAAATGTCATGACCAGGAACTCATAATGGCCTTCATGAGTTCTAAAAGCAGTCTTGGGAATGTCGACTTCCTTCATGCAAATTTGGTGGTAGCCTGAGCGAAGATCCAGCTTAGTGAAGAATTGAGATCCATTGAGTTCATCCAGCAAATCGTCAACCACCGGGATGGGAAATTTATCTTTGACTGTCAACTTATTGAGGGCCCTGAAGTTGGGACACATCCGCCACTGTTATAGACATTTTTGTGCCTTACAGCTCCAAGCATGAAATGTCCATAAACCAAGGGCTCCTAAGTCCCTAAAAGTGTTGTTCTAACCCCTAAAGGAACAAGGTCAACAAATTACAGCTTCTCCCAGAAGTTCTCCACCAGAAACTGCTTAGAATAAGTCAAAACAGGATCATTTCAGCTGCTCCACTGGCTAGGTGCGTTGCATAGCACCTAAACACACTAGCTAGGTGCATTGCAATGCACCTAAATGCACTATGAGGGTGCGTTGGGCGAGAAATGACAAATGGCAGTGTCATTCCGCGAGGTGGAGAGACAATGGAAGCTTCCAGAATCTTCTCCTATGACACTTGCTTCACTGAATTCGACCAAGGATGAGTAAGAGGCCTTCAGTCTCCAAGTGGAAGCAAGAACTGACAGAGAGAAGACACTAATAAAATCACAAGCTGACTCATCCTCCTTACACACATCTATATATGGATCCCTCATCCCAGAGATCCAAAGGCTGGAATTTTGCACATTATAAGGAATTGCTGTTGGTTTTGAGACAAATATCAGAGTATTGGGTGATCTATGCTTTGTTGGAGGTGAAGAGGGGCTTCTTTGCTGGGAGGTTGATGCTGGGTCAGGAACCATCGGTTGTAACTCCTCCTGGATCTTCTTGTTTATCAATAAAAACTATTTGAGTTTTTCCTCCATGCTTTTGTATCATTGATGTTTGTTACATTTGTATGGTTAACTTAAATCTGATCCTAAGTTGTTTATGAATATAGATCCATGTCTTTGTATAGTTTTCTTCTTCTATGATCTTACAGGTACTTGGTGAAGCTGGGAAAATAAGGGAGCAAGTAGCTGGAAGCTGTCAAAGAAGAGAGGGATTGGATCAAAGGATTAGCGCAAGGCACAGGTTGGTTCTTTCTATTCCTCTTTGTCTATAGTTCATAAAGGAAATACAAAAGTAGTTTTTCTCTGTTTGTTTCTAAGGCAGCTGTCACACCTTAGTGGGATAGAGCAGTTCTAATAGACACCTTTCCTGGTAACAAAATCGACTCCACTGGGGAGAATGTCTAATTAGTTTGTTTGTGTATCTCTTTGTTGTTTGTTTCATAAACTTATAAGTAGCATTCGAACTGCATTTGCCATAACAAGTGCAAAGTAGACATCTGTTGCTTCAATCCATTCACTGTATTTGTTTATGATTTGAACAGCTGATTCACAGACTATCTGATTGCCCTTGTGATAGCTCTTAGAACCTCCTTAGATCTACCCCTGATTGTGCATTAAATATTGCTTTTACTAGGCCAAAAACCAAAGACTAAACTGCAGATCGTGACCCAGAACCCGGACAGATTCTCGTTTCTGGCCCAGCGCAGGTACTATTAAGAGATCCTGCATTTCAATGCACTTCCCGAAAGGGCAACCTGCGCTGTAATGCAGTTTCTCTGTGTTACAGGTGCGCTGATCAAACTAGCCCTGTGCAGCTGAGGTTCTTGTGCTTCATTCTTTCCAGTTTTGTCTCTGAATTTTGCTGCCCATGATCAGTATATGTATGTCTGTTTAAAACCCCTTTTCCTTACTGTTATTCTGCCTCCTTTGTACGAAAGAACTGTAGATGTTTTTGTGTGTTTGTTGCGTCGTTTACGGTTTTCCATTGCAAAAGTAGAATAGTCGTACTATCGTCCTTTGATTTAGATCTGTCGCAAGTGTCGATTTCGATCATAGGAGAAGGTTTGATTGCTGTTGATGGTCGATTATACTTTTACTATTTCTTTGGTCTGAATTTGTGATTTTCTAGTGTCAAAAACGAGTGTTCAGTTCAAAATCGTAAAGTGTCGTAATCGTCTCTATCTTTTGATTTCGAAAAGAAGCTTGTTTGTGTTTGTCGCTTGAAAGAAAATTCAGATTTGTACATCAACTTTCTTTTTAGCATCAATACTAAGAAAGTCGAAAACAAATACATGCATGTGCATTTGCATATAGACAGTTTGTTTGGCTTGATTTAGGAAAGTGCATTTACAGTGTGCTCTTTGCTCTTTGTGAAAAGATTGTGTCTTTCTTTTCCTCTAGTAGCTAGGATTTTCATTGCACAAAAGAGATAAAAGTTTGTTTATCATCTTTAGATTGCATTTTAGGAATTACATCTACATCTCGTGGTGAACCCAAAAGGAAAACTTCATAAGAAAGATCAACTTAAAATAAACTCAATGAATCTAACAACGCTTTGGAACTTAATGCACAAGATTTAGAGGTCTAGGCTAGAGACATATTCCGGCGTCGTAAAGCCTCGTAACTGTTGTCCTCATTGATGGTTGGGTGATTCCTCCACTTTGAGACGATAAGTGCCAATACGGACTTGTGCTCCCACGTACCGTTGAGTATATTTTGGGAGACCCCTATAGGCTTAAATCCTTTATCCATAGGAAGCTGTGTCTGTCGCCCTATCGATTGCAATGCACTGAACACAGAATTCGGGAAGATTGACTGTCGTACCGTAAAAAGTATTCTTCAGTTTTGCGTTTGGTTTGGTACTCCCTCTACCTAGATCTCCAGAGCAGTCCCTTTCGTTCCTTTTCAGACTCCTTAACGGAAAAGGTCCATCTGAGCACTTGTCACTTCAGGCTCATTAAAAATCGAAGGAGACTAGAGTCATCTTTTGTTTTTTCTCGACTCTTAAAAACTGAAAAAACAAGTTGTGTCAAAGCGCATAAAATTTATTTTAAACAAAATATTCATTACCCTTTCCTACGTTGATCTTGGGTTGAGAAAATGGAGTCTACCAACCAAGGAATTCCCCTTGGAGGAAATCCTAGTCCCTTCTCCTCTTGGGGAGATGTTGGTGCGCCCCATATGGCCACAATGTCGCTTCCAGGATTGACAATTGGTTTGCCTGTATGGCTCTTCTCAACCTCTGTCGTTCAGAACACCACTATTCCTGAACAATTGAATCAGCAATTAGGCGAGTCCAGAGTTGCCCACCAACCTTCTACTTCCTCTAATTCTTCCTCTCCTCCTTCCTCTTCGCTTGATGGGGCTGGTAAAGCCAAAAGTCAAGTTCCTAAGGAGAAGAAGGAAAAGAAGAAGAAAGAGAAGAAGAAGAAGGAGCCAAAGGCGAATGGGGGAAAACGAGTGTCGTCTAACGAAAATCCACACACTGCACCGACCAGGCCTAAATCGCCATGTGTCATTTGCAAAGGAGACCACTTTCACAGAGATTGTCCTTGCATCCCTCGGATATTAAGGGACTGGTCTCCTCGTTTGCACAACCCGGTGTCGTCAACCTCTGATGATCATGTTGAAAGCACACCGTCAACTAGTGAAAGTGTAACCCCAGGACAAAAAGGGAAATGTAGGTTTCCTTATAAACTGTGTGAAGGCGATCATGCCATCCACTGTTGTCCCTTCTTAGACGAAGCTAAAAGAGTTTTGGATGATCGTCTGGTTTCACCGTTACGACTTCCTCCTGGATATAAAAAACTCTTGCCAAGTCCATCACTAGTTGAAAATCCGGCTGGCCCGCTCAGGTGGTCGGCTGAAGCGCCTATCATTGAAGATAAACCATCTGGATCCATACCAGACGAAAGTCAAAAGGTCGAGGCGACAGTTGACCCGGTCTTGCCTTCAGAGGTTTCATCTTCAGATGATACAGTCACTGAAGAGAACAAGGATGACACCGTCCAAATTCTTTTCATAAGCACAGACTCTGACGAACATGGGGGCAATTTACCCGTTCCTTTACCACAGGAAGGAAGTTCGTCAGAGCCATACCCGGCCGTCTCTTCGGTCCCACCTCCAAGCAACCTAGTTGTCTCCTTCGACTGGAATCAACTAGGCAGACCCCGTTTACCAGCAAGCATACCATTCCAAATTATCTTTCAAATATATAGAATGGTTATGGCTGGTACCATCATAGATGAGGGGGCTTCTATGAGTATCCTTTCCTCAACTGCTTAGAAAGCACTTGGTTCGCCATTGCTTTTGCCTGAGATGAGAAATCTGACAGGCTTTGATAAAGGAACCAGTCGACCTCTAGGGATCCTTCCCAATGTGCCCATAACATTGAGAGGGAAAACCGTTTCACATGAACGTAATGGTAGTTCAAGGACCCCTAGATTACAATCTACTCCTTGGACGAGACTATATTTATTGCATGAGAGCCATTGTCTCATCACTCTTTAGAGTGATGTGTTTTCCGCACGAAGGAAAAGTGGTCAAGCTCGTGAACTAGCTTTCATTTCCCGGATCACGCATAGCAAATAGTCATATACCATCCCTAAATGGTCTTTTCACACAAGAAATGTTTCAATTTCCAGTCCATCCTCCCAATGAGCGCGAGTAATTCAGAGGGATATGACTGAAACCCAGGGGGCATGCATCCTGGTCTGCTTCGGCAGGAAAACTTCGGGTATAGGGTAGGTTTCCGCGGGAGAATATGATTAGTCTGTACCCCCGTCCGTGATTGGAAGAGGGGGTTACTCTAGAACAAGATCCTCTTGTCAAAGTTATGTCAGGGATGGTCTCACTATATCATCTGTTCACCTTTGTTTATTTCGGTAGACATTGCCAAAGAAGTGTTTTGTTTGCGCTGTGAATAGAACAATCTTTGGGTGACCTGTAAGAGGTAGGCCTCTCTCGGTAAAACAAATGTTTTGGCGGATAGAAGTAGAGGTAACCTTGAAACTCTGTTTTATACCTGGGGGCATGCAAACCTTTTGGAGTGCAAGCAAAGAGTGATTATTTATCTGTTTTTTGGATTAGTCGTTTCCTAACTTGCATAAAGAAAGGATGTGGGGCAAAACTCTAAAAGTTGCCGTTTTGATATGAGGCATTCTTATCATACGACTGGATTAATCGAGCAGTGTTACTGCAAGGTTCAAGCTCGTTAAAAAATAAACCCGCACCGAGCAAATGTTTCCACCCGTGTTTAAGCTCGTTAAAAAATGAACTATTCCCCGGTAAATAACCACCGTGAATGTAGTACTTCAGCCATTAAAGCCTTGGTCGTGTTTGCACTGTCACCTCCACTTTTTCATTAGCTGATCATTCACCTCCACTTGATTGTTTACCCATTTTGAGGAACAGATACGAAGAGTGATTTCACTAGCCATCCTTGTGACACTGCCATGATTGGAAAATTCCAAACCTTACCTGGAATCAGCTGCTACCCATTTTATCACTCGTTCCTCAAAAGACGAGTCTTCTTTAAGCTCTTTTCAACTGACTCGTAAAATATGAAAATATTGCCGAGCCATTGGCCTCTCCAGCTCGTTAAAGGGGCAGGAAGTGCTATCCCTCCTCTAGATTTTAATATTTTTGGACCTGAGGGATTATTACACAAAAAGATTGAGCGCTTGTTTTGTTCGGCTCGTTAAAACTATCAAAAATTCATCCCTTCTGTATTGTTTTATACTTTTTCGGACTTAAGGGATTTGATGACGAAAAAGGAATTTTGGAGTTACCTTTACGTACCTTTTCAGACTCTCTAAAAATGAAAAGGACCGAGTTATCTTTGTCGTTAAACTCGTTAAAAAGATTAATAGCAACAAACTTGTCTTTAGACGAGAACGAGTTTCACTATCGCTAGGCTCGTTAAAACATAGCGATGGGTTTTCCCGAAGGGAAAATTATAGAACAAGCATATGTTATCCTCCTCAAGCTTGAGAAAAATAAAGAGGTACTGGTCAGCAATGACTCGGGAAAAATTGGGAAGAAAACTCAAAGAATCTTTATTCGTAGCAAGTCGCTCTTGAACATGACACTTCCACTTCGTGTCCGAGTCGGGTTGGTTTGTTTCATTCACCGGTCACATCGCCATGGTCACACTATACCATCCACATTTTGGGTTAATGCTACCAATCCATCAAATCAGTGTCACCGACATGTTCAAGAGAAGTCATCCAGAGAAGCCACCTGTGTCCCACCCACTACCATACATTATACTCCATTCTTTCATGACCGCCACCCTGAACCGTATATCATCAGATCGTTTTCACCTCCATCAAAATCATTCGCTCCGTTCCGTGTCATTGATGTGGGATTCATTAAGGCCCTCCTTTGACGGATCACTTCTTGTCGACATCAGCTCATTATCCAAGAAGTTGGTCTAGGAATACCCCATTCAGTACTTTGAAGCTTGCATGCCTTAATGGCAAGTTTCTCACTTCCGGCGACAGGTTTACATCAATGGCCTTCGACCGAAAGATTTTGCGTGGTGTTCGATGCCAAGTCATTTATTCACACCACGTGAATTGTACTCTAGTACCTTGAGGGTCATTATCATTATCAGTGATTCCTCTCGCGCTTGTTAATAGTTTACATCATTGACTGGTAATCAAGCGATGTCTTTCCATGTTCGACTTCAGAACATTTCTCACATGGATCGACTTGTACTTCGAGTGAAGATCGGACGAGATTGAAGACCCCGGATCTAGTTTCATCCATCCAGGTTGCGATATATATTCAGGGAAATAAAGACATTAAAATGTACAGCATTGTAGCACAGATAATCATCCTACCAAAAAGATGGTGGCTCTATCAGAATCATCAGTCTATAATCAGACGATTGTCTGTCCTATGTACATGAAAATGAATTTATAAAGCTGAGCATGGGAATGCCTGCCTCAGCTAGATCATGAAAAACAGTATGAAGATAATGTATTGTATTGTATCTTATTACAGGTCTCCTCCCAGCATTGAAAGAACTTCGGATCCTCATAATAAAGCATTTCACCCGACACCAAAAGGTTAGCGGCCTCATACTTTAGGGGGCAACTGTTATAGACATTTTTGTGCCTTACAGCTCCAAGCATGAAATGTCCATAAACCAAGGGCTCCTAAGTCCCTAAAAGTGTTGTTCTAACCCCTAAAGGAACAAGGTCAACAAATTATATCTTCTCCCAGAAGTTCTCCACGAGAAACTGCTCAGAATAAGTCAAAACAGGATCATTTCAGCTGCTCCACTGGCTAGGTGCGTTGCATAGCACCTAAACACACTAGTTAGGTGCATTGTAATGCACCTAAATGCACTATGAGGGTGCGTTGGGCGAGAAATGACAAATTGCAGTGTCATTCCGTGAGGTGGAGAGACAATGGAAGCTTCCAGAATCTTCTCCTATGACACTTGCTTCACTGAATTCGACCAAGGATGAGTAAGAGGCCTTCAGTCTCCAAGTGGAAGCAAGAACTGACAGAGAGAAGACACTAATCAAATCACAAGCTGACTCATCCTCCTTACACACATCTATATAAGGAATTCCTCATCCCAGAGATCCAAAGGCTGGAATTTTGCACATTGTAAGGAATTGCTGTTGGTTTTGAGACAAATATCAGAGTATTGGGTGATCTATGCTTTGTTGGAGGTGAAGAGGGGCTTCTTTGCTGGGAGGTTGATGCTGGGTCAGGAACCATCGGTTGTAACTCCTCCTGGATCTTCTTGTTTATCAATAAAAACTATTTGAGTTTTTCCTCCATGCTTTTGTATCATTGATGTTTGTTACATTTGTATGGTTAACTTAAATCTGATCCTAAGTTGTTTATGAATATAGATCCATGTCTTTGTATAGTTTTCTTCTTCTATGATATTACAGGTACTTGGTGAAGCTGGGCAAATAAGGGAGCAAGTAGCTGGAAGCTGTCAAAGAAGAGAGGGATTGGATCAAAGGATTAGCACAAGGCACAGGTTGGTTCTTTCAATTCCTCTCTGTCTATAGTTCATAAAGGAAATACAAAAGTAGTTTTTCTCTGTTTGTTTCTAAGGCAGCTATCACACCTTAGTGGGATAGAGCAGTTCTAAATAGACACTTTTCCTGGTAACAAAATCGACTCCACTGGGGAGAATGTCTAATTAGTTTGTTTGTGTATCTCTTTGTTGTTTGTTTCATAAACTTATAAGTAGCATTCGAACTGCATTTGCCATAACAAGTGCAAAGTAGACATCTGTTGCTTCAATCCATTCACTGGATCTGTTTATGATTTGAACAGCTGATTCACAGACTATCTGTTTGCCCTTGTGATAGCTCTTAGAACCTCCTTAGATCTACCCCTGATTGTGCATTACTGATTGCTTTTACTAGGCCAAAAACCAAAGACTAAACTGCAGATCGTGACCCAGAACCCGGACAGATTCTCGTTTCTGGCCCAGCGCAGGTACTATTAAGAGATCCTGCATTTCAACGCACTTCCCGAAAGGGCAACCTGCGCTGCAATGCAGTTTCTCTGTGTTACAGGTGAGCAGATCAAACTAGCCCTGTGCAGCTGAGGTTCTTGTGCTTCATTCTTTCCAGTTTTGTCTCTGAATTTTGCTGCCCATGATCAGTATATGTATGTCTGTTTAAAACCCCTTTTCCTTACTTTTATTCTGCCTCCTTTGTACGAAAGAACTGTAGATGTTTTTGTGTGTTTGTTGCGTCGTTTACAATTTTCCATTGCAAAAGTAGAATAGTCGTACTGTCGTCCTTTGATTTAGATCTGTCGCAAGTGTCGATTTCGATCATAGGAGAAAGTTTGATTGCTGTTGATGGTCGATTATACTTTTACTATTGCTTTGGTCTGAATTTGAGATTTTCTAGTGTCAAAAACGAGTGTTCATTTCAAAATCGTAAAGTGTCGTAATCGTCTCTATCTTTTGATTTCGAAAAGAAGCTTGTTTGTGTTTGTCGCTTGAAAGCAAATTCAGATTTGTACATCAACTTTCTTTTTAGCATCAATACTAAGAAAGTCGAAAACAAATACATGCATGTGCATTTGCATATAGACAGTCTGTTTGGCTTGATTTAGGAAAGTGCATTTACAGTGTGCTCTTTGCTCTTTGTGAAAAGATTGTGTCTTTCTTTTCCTCTAGTAGCTAGGATTTTCATTGCAAAAAAGAGATAAAACTTTGTTTATCATCTTTAGATTGCATTTTAGGAATTACATCTACATCGCGTGGTGAACCCAAAAGGCAAACTTCATAAGAAAGATCAACTTAAAATAAACTCAATGAATCTAACAACGCTTTGGAACTTAACGCACAACATTTAGAGGTCTAGGCTAGAGACATTCCGGCGTCGTAAAGCCTGGTAACTGTTGTCCTCATTGATGGTTGGGTGATTCCTCCACTTTGAGACGATAAGTGCCAATACGGACTTGTGCTCCCACGTACCGTCGAGTATATTTTGGGAGACCCATATAGGCTTAAATCCTTTATCCATAGGAAGCCGTGTCTGTCGCCCTATCGATCGCAATGCACTGAAAACAGAATTCGGGAAGATTGACTGTCGTACCGTAAAAAGTATTATGCAGTTTTGCGATTGGTTTGGTACTCCCTCTACCTAGATCTCCAGAGCAGTCCCTTTCGTTCCTTTTCAGACTCCTTAACGGAAAAGGTCCATCTGAGCACTTGTCACTTCAGGCTCATTAAAAATCGAAGGAGACTAGAGTCATCTTTTGTTTTTTCTCGACTCTTAAAAACTTAAAAAACAAGTTGTGTCAAAGCGCATAAAATTTATTTTAAATGGAATATTCATTACCCTTTCCTACGTTGATCTTGGGTTGAGAAAATGGAGTCTACCAACCAAGGAATTCCCCTTGGAGGAAATCCTAGTCCCTTCTCCTCTTGGGGAGATGTTGGTGCGCCCCATATGGCCACATTGTCGCATCCAGGATTGACAATTGGTTTGCCTGTATGGCTCTTCTCAACCTCTGTCGTTCAGAACACCACTATTCCTGAACAATTGAATCAGCAATTAGGCGAGTCCAGAGTTGCCCACCAACCTTCTACTTCCTCTAATTCTTCCTCTCCTCCTTCCTCTTCGCTTGATGGGGCTGGTAAAGCCAAAAGTCAAGTTCCTAAGGAGAAGAAGGAAAAGAAGAAGAAAGAGAAGAAGAAGAAGGAGCCAAAGGCGAATGGGGGAAAACGAGTGTCGTCTAACGAAAATCCACACACTGCACCGACCAGGCCTAAATCGCCATGTGTCATTTGCAAAGGAGACCACTTTCACAGAGATGTCCTTGCATCCCTCGGATATTAAGGGACTGGTCTCCTCGTTTGCACAACCCGGTGTCGTCAACCTCTGATGATCATGTTGAAAGCACACCGTCAACTAGTGAAAGTGAAACCCCGGGACAAAAAGGGAAATGTAGGTTTCCTTATAAACTGTGTGAAGGCGATCATGCCATCCACTGTTGTCCCTTCTTAGACGAAGCTAAAAGAGTTTTGGATGATCGTCCGGTTTCACCGTTACGACTTCCTCCTGGATATAAAAAACTCTTGCCAAGTCCATCACTAGTTGAAAATCCGGCTGGCCCGCTCAGGTGGTCGGCTGAAGCGCCTATCATTGAAGATAAACCATCTGGATCCATACCAGACGAAAGTCAAAAGGTCGAGGCGACAGTTGACCCGGTCTTGCCTTCAGAGGTTTCATCTTCAGATGATACAGCCACTGAAGAGAACAAGGATGACACCGTCCAAATTCTTTTCATAAGCACAGACTCCGACGAACATGGGGGCAATTTACCCGTTCCTTTACCGCAGGAAGGAAGTTCGTCAGAGCCATACCCGGCCGTCTATTCGGTCCCACCTCCAAGCAACCTAGTTGTCTCCTTCGACTGGAATCAACTAGGCAAACCCTGTTTACCAGCAAGCATACCATTCTGAATTATCTTTCAAATATATAGAATGGTTATGGCTGGTACCATCATAGATGAGGGGGCTTCTGTGAGTATCCTTTCCTCAACTGCTTAGAAAGCACTTGGTTCGCCATTGCTTTTGCCTGAGATGAGAAATCTGACAGGCTTTGATAAAGGAACCAATCGACCTTTAGGGATCCTTCCCGATGTGCCCATAACATTGAGAGGGAAAACCGTTCACATGAACGTAATGGTAGTTCAAGGACCCCTAGATTACAATCTACTCCTTGGATGAGACTATATTTATTGCATGAGAGCCATTGTCTCATCACTCTTTAGAGTGATGTGTTTTCCGCACGAAGGAAAAGTGGTCAAGCTCGTGGACCAGCTTTCATTTCCCGGATCACGCATAGCAAATAGTCATATACCATCCCTAAATGGTCTTTTCACACAAGAAATGTTTCAATTTCCAGTCCGTCCTCCCAATGAGCGCGAGTAATTCAGAGGGATATGACTGAAACCCAGGGGGCATGCATCCTGGTCTGCTTCGATAGGAAAACTTCGGGAGAATATGACTAGTCTGTACCCCCGTCCGTGATTGGAAGAGGGTGTTATTCTAGAACAAGATCCTCTTGTCAAAGTTATGTCAGGGATGGTAACCTTGAAACTTTGTTTTATACCTGGGGGCATGCAAACCTTTTGGAGTGCAAGCAAAGAGTGATTATTTATCTGTTTTTTGGATTATTCATTTCCTAACTTGCATAAAGAAAGGATGTGGGGCAAAACTCTAAAAGTTGTCGTTTTTATATGAGACATTCTTATCATACGACTGGATTAATCGAGCAGTGTTACTGCAAGGTTCAAGCTCATTAAAAAATAAACCCGCACCGAGCAAATGTTTCCACCCGCGTTTAAGCTCGTTAAAAAATGAACTATTCCCCGGTAAATAACCACCGTGAATGTAGTACTTCAGCCATTAAAGCCTTGGTCGTGTTTGCACCGTCACCTCCACTTTTTCATTAGCCGATCATTCACCTCCACTTGATTGTTTACCCATTTTGAGGAACAGATACAAAGAGTGATTTCACTAGCCATCCTTGTGACACTGCCATGATTGGAAAATTCCAAACCTTACCTGGAATCAGCTGCTACCCATTTTATCACTCGTTCCTCAAAAGACGAGTCTTCTTTAAGCTCTTTTCAACTGACTCGTAAAATATGAAAAGATTGCCGAGCCATTGGCCTCTCTAGCTCATTAAAGGGGCAGGAAGTGCTATCCCTCCTCTAGATTTTAATCTTTTTGGACCTGAGGGATTATTACACAAAAAGATCGAGCGCTTGTTTTGTTCGGCTCGTTAAAACTATCGAAAATTCATCCCTTCTGTATTGTTTTATACTTTTTCGGACTTAAGGGATTTGATGATGAAAAAGGAATTTTGGAGTTACCTTTACGTACCATTTCAGACTCTCTAAAAATGAAAAGGACCGAGTTATCTTTGTCGTTAAACTCGTTAAAAAGATTAATAGCAACAAACTTGTCTTTAGACGATAACGAGTTTCACTATCGCTAGGCTCGTTAAAACATAGCGATGGGTTTGCCCGAAGGGAAAATTATAGAACAAGCATATGTTATCCTCCTCAAGCTTGATAAAAATAAAGAGGTACTGGTCAGCAATGACTGGGGAAAAATTGGGAAGAAAACTCAAAGAATCTTTATTGGTAGCAAGTCGCTCTTGAACATGACACTTCCACTCCGTGTCCGAGTCGGGTTGGGTTGTTTCATTCACCGGTCACATCGCCATGGTCACACTATACCATCCACATTTTGGGTTAATGCTACCAATCCATCAAATCAGTGTCACCGACATGTTCAAGAGAAGTCATCCAGAGAAGCCACCTGTGTCCCACCCACTACCATACATTATACTCCATTCTTTCATGACCGCCACCCTGAACTGTATATCATCAGATCGTTTTCACCTCCATCAAAATCATTCGCTCCGTTCCGTGTCATTGATGTGGGATTCATTAAGGCCCTCCTTTGACGGATCACTTCTTGTCGACATCAGCTCATTATCCAAGAAGTTGGTCTAGGAACACCCCATTCAGTACTTTGAAGCTTGCATGCCTTAATGGCAAGTTTCTCACTTCCGGCGACAGGCTTACATCAATGGCCTTCGACCGAAAGATTTTGCGTGGTGTTCGACGCGAAGTCCTTTATTCACACCACGTGAATTGTACTGTAGTACCTTGAGGGTCATTATCATTATCGGTGATTCCTCTCGCGCTTGTTAATAGTTTACATCATTGACTGGTAATCAAGCGATGTCTTTCCATGTTCGACTTCAGAACATTTCTCACATGGATCGACTTGTACTTCGAGTGAAGATCGGACGAGATTGAAGACCCCGGATCTAGTTTCATCCATCCAGGCTGCGATATATATTCAGGGAAATAAAGACATTAAAATGTACAACATTGTAGCACAGATAATCATCCTACCAAAAGGATGGTGGCTCTATCAGAATCATCAGTCTACAATCAGATGATTGTCTGTCCTATGTACATGAAAATGAATTTATAAAGCTGAGCATGGGAATGCCTGCCTCAGCTAGATCATGAAAAACAGTATGAAGATAATGTATTGTATTGTATCTTATTACAGGTCTCCTCCCAGCATTGAAAGAACTTCAGATCCTCATAATAAAGCATTTCACCCGACACCAAAAGGTTAACGGCCTCATACTTTAGGGGGCAACTGTTATAGACATTTTTGTGCCTTACAGCTCCAAACATGAAATGTCCATAAACCAAGGGCTCCTAAGTCCCTAAAAGTGTTGTTCTAACCCCTAAAGGAACAAGGTCAACAAATTATAGCTTCTCCCAGAAGTTCTCCACAAGAAACTGCTCATTATAAGTCAAAACAAGATCATTTCAGCTGCTCCACTGGCTAGGTGCGTTGCATAGCACCTAAACACACTAGCTAGGTGCATTGTAACGCACCTAAATGCACTATGAGGGTGCGTTGGGCGAGAAATGACAAATTGCAGTGTCATTCCGTGAGGTGGAGAGACAATAGAAGCTTCCAGAATATTCTCCTATGACACTTGCTTCACTGAATTCGACCAAGGATGAGTAAGAGGCCTTCAGTCTCCAAGTGGAAGCAAGAACTGACAGAGAGAAGACACTAATCAAATCACAAGCTGACTCATCCTCCTTACACACATCTATATATGGATCCCTCATCCCAGAGATCGAAAGGCTGGAATTTTGCACATTGTAAGGAATTGCTGTTGGTTTTGAGACAAATATCAGAGTATTGGGTGATCTATGCTTTGTTGGAGGTGAAGAGGGGCTTCTTTGCTGGGAGGTTGATGCTGGGCCAGGAACCATCGGTTGTAACTCCTCCTGGATCTTCTTGTTTATCAATAAAAGCTATTTGAGTTTTTCCTCCATACTTTTGTATCATTGATGTTTGTTACATTTGTATGGTTAACTTAAATCTGATCCTAAGTTGTTTATGAATATAGATCCATGTCTTTGTATAGTTTTCTTCTTCTGTGATCTTACAGGTACTTCGTGAAGCTGGGAAAGTAAGGGAGCAAGTAGCTGGAAGTTGTCAAAGAAGAGAGGGATTGGATCAAAGGATTAGCGGAAGGCACAGGTTGGTTCTTTCTATTCCTCTCTGTCTATAGTTCATAAAGGAAATACAAAAGTAGTTTTTCTCTATTTGTTTCTAAGGCAGCTGTCACACCTTAGTGGGATAGAGCAGTTCTAAATAGACACTTTTCCCAGTAACAGCCACTCCCCATCTTTCTTGAGCACCATGACCACTGGGGATGAATAAGGACTAATGCTGGGACGAATGACACCTGCTTCCAAAAGTTCCTTGATTATTTTTTCTATTTCATCCTTTTGGGTGAACGAATATCTGTATGGGTGCACATTTGGGGGTTGGGCCCCTGGAACCAAGGTGATGCTATGATCATGTTCCCTTCGCGAGGGTGGAAGCTCATGAGGCTTGTCAAAGACCGCAGATGGTTATTTAAAATCTGTTGCATCTCAGGATGAATTGGCAGAGGCATGGTTTCGACTGCCTGGATGGCATTAAATTGAGCTACAACTCCATGATTGCCCTTTTTTAACAATTTTTCCATCCTGTGCGAGCTGATGATAGAGGGGGCTCCCGCTTGGAGTCCACGGAGGGTATGTGTGTAGTTGTTCTGCTTAAAACTCATATATAACTCCTGGAAATCCATTGTGATTGGCCCAAGAGTGCGGAGCCATTCAGCGCCGAGGACAATGTCGCAACCCCCCATGTGTATGGCAAACATGTGGGTTTTCAACTGATAATCCCCCATTTGAAGTTTGACATTTTCACAGCAGCCTTCACATTTCATTGTGCCTCCATCCGCAATTTGGACTTGGAAGTTAGAAACTACTCGTACAAAACAATGCACTGCTTCTGCGACTTTTTGATGGATGAAATTATGTGTACTTCCACTATCAATCAAGACTACTACTGGGCGATGTTTAATAAAACCTCTGATTTTGAGAGTTTGAGGGGAAGAAATCCCTGCCAAAGCATGCAACGAAATAATTGGTTCGTCAGAGACATTGTCCTTTTGGTTGTCTTCTTCTAGCGGCTCATGTTCCTCAAGTGGTGGATCTTCCTCTGTTGAGCTGTAGTCAGTGGCATCAATTTGAAAAAATTTGGGCTCCTTGCATTTATGACCTAGGGAGTATTTTTCATCACAGTAGTAACATAGGCCTTGCTTTCTTCTTTCGGCCATTTCCGTAGGTGACACCTTTTGGACCGTAAGTGGTTGAGTCGTGTTGTGAGCCTGTGGAGGGCGACCTTTAGCGGAGAAATTTGGGTGACTGTATTGGGCTGCTAATGCACGTTCCACGTTACGAGCTACCTTGCAAGCCTCCGTCCATGTGGGAGGGTGGTGCAGTAGGACTTGGGCTTTGATAGCTTCTTTAAGACCGCTGATAAAACATTCTGTGTAGAACACATCTGAGAGACCCCAAGTGAGGAAGGCTAAGGCTTCAAAAGCTGTAATATATTCATCCACTGTACCAGTCTGTCGGAGCTTAGTAAGACGACCCAAAAAAGAAGATTCCTGGTCAAAGCGGTCTTGAAGAGCTTTTGTGAATTTGGTCCAAGTCCTAAAAGGTCCATTGCAACGTTGATGCCATTCCCACCATTGCCACCTTTCATTTTCCAAGTACATGCTCCCCACCATAAGCTGAGTCTCATCATCTAAGATGTGATTCAGATTGAAATACTGCTCCATTTGGGCTATCCATGCCGACGGGTGACAATCACCAAATTTATGCATATCCAACTTGGGAGGTCACTGACGGGGTTGTTGGTGGGTGTGCCAGACGTGAGGAGAGTGGCTAGACTCACCCTCATTGTGTCCATTGCCATTATACACCTCCTCCTGGGCTTGCTCCTTGCCCTTCTGGATCATGCCCTCGACCAGGCTACTTAGTCGGTTAAGCTGAACGTGGACAATTTGCATGGATTCTTCAAGTTTGTCCATCCTTTCATTGGCCATCACTTGAGCTCTAGTTTCTACCATACACCAACCTCATTTTTTTGAAAGTTGGGACCGCCTAAAAAAATTTCACTAAGAATTGAATGGTACCACTGTGCTCAGCTCGTCGTCCTGATTCTGATGGGCTAGATCACTAATAAGCGCCCCGAAAGGTCTCAGACTCGTTTTTTTTTTAAAACTCCTAATGGAGTTTTACTCCTTCCTTATCAATACTGCAGTTGCCAATTCCTCAAAATGTCAATGTGGCCAAAATTCCTGCGAAAATTATACAACGATTCCGATTTGGTGGATCTGAGATATCTGAATGGCGGATTGGATAGCTTTGGGCGGCGGAACAGACTGCTGCTGCTGATCTGATGGATCTAATAGATCGGAATGGATGATCTTGGAACTCGAGACTGCGGGACTGATTTCTGCTGCTGCTGCACCCCTTTTCACAAGCGGATCTAGAAGAGATGATGTGTGATCCCCTGATAGAAAACAGAACTATGGTCTTGAGGAGTGTCAGGTGCTACAGATCGCAATATACATAAGGGTCTGGCAATAGTACTCGGCCCAATGTTTCAGGGCTCTAACTAAGGAGGATCAACCGTACCCTTAGCCGTACAACCCGACTACCCTATCTGTTATAGACATTTTTGTGCCTCGCAGCATGGAGCATGAAATGTCGATAATTACAGGGATCCAAAGTCCCTAAACATGTTGTTCTTACCCCTAGAGGAACAAGGTCAGCAAACCACAGCACTTCCTATCAGTTCTCCACCTGAAAACACTCAAAAACAGGCTATTTTTGGATCATGTCAGCTGCTCCACTGAGCATCTGCGCTGAATGTCAACTGCTCCTCCTTGTACCTGCACTGAAAGTCAAAACCAATGAAGGCTACCTGCGCTGGGCGAGATTGGCCAAGTTGCACAGTCATTCTGCAAGGTGTCAACTGCCCAGGAAGCTTCCAAACTGACACTTGGTTCAAGGAATTCGCCCTATGATGAGTAAGAGGTACTTGATCTCCATGTGGAAGCAAGGATCTCCAAGTGGGCTCAAGAACTGAAGTTTAACTGAAGAGGGAGAGGACACAAGGCAGCTTTATGTCAGTCTCAAGCTGACTCATCCTTTCTCCTTCTACCCTATATATAGAGCTCTTCTATGAGGTCTAGGGAGGCTGAAATTTTGTGCAAGCAAGGAAGTGCTGTTGGTTTACAGTTAGAGCTATTGGGTGATTGCTTTTATAGAGGAGAAGAGGAGATTTCTTGCTGCTGGGGAGGTGCTGCTGGATTGGAGCCATTTATGGTTGTAACCTTCTCAGAACCTTTTTCTTCTATCAATAAAGCTTTGATGTTCTCCTATATACTTGTATTGCAATGATGTATTGTTTTCATCTGTATATTTGATTCATCCTAATCCATGCATCAGTTATGAGTACATGTTTCTTGTAGTTTCCCTCTCTTGTTTTTGCAGGATCTTTGTGTAGCTGGGCTGGCAAAGGGAGCAAGGAGCTGGGAACAAGAGGCAAAGAGAGAAGACAGGATCGACAAAAGCGAAAGACATCGGTTGGTCAATCTTTTCTTCCTTCTCTGTACTTTCATAAAGGAAAAATATCAAAGCTTTACTTTCAGTTGTTGCTAAGGAACTATCACCCTTAGAGTAGGGATAGGGTCATTCCGAGTCGGATACTTTTCCCCACAACAAACTGGCGACTCCGCTGGGGAACCTAGTATCTTGTTGGTTTATTGTGTTTCTTGCTATTCTTCTCATAGACAAGGAGAGCACCAAATCGAACTGCAATTGAGTCCTTCAATTGCAAAGTAGAGGGCAGCTGCTCTGGCTCAGTTTCTGAGCAAGTTTATGATTTGAAGAGCTGATCCACAAGGACTCTTGTGCTCTTTGTGATAGCTTTTCATCCTCTTGATCATCCCTTAGCTTGTACTTGACCTATAGCTTTTTATTTCAGCAAAAACAGTGAATTTTTGAGCTTTTTATGACCCGGAAACCCTTGTAAACGCAACTCTCGTGTCTCAGTGCAGGCTGTCCAAAGGCAGTCTGCATTTCAGCGCAGGTACTCCCTTCGGGAACTGCGCTGAGAGTCAGTTTGACAGACCAGAGCCTGCGCTGAACCAGTTAGGCTATGTCTTCCTGAGTTTCCCACTGAGTCTTGGCCCTGTTTTCACTGTTATTTTGCTGCTGATTGCTTGTCATTTGTACTTGCTGTAAACCAACTTTCCTTGACATTATTCCGCCTCAGTTGTGTGATGAAACTGTGATTGTTCTTTCAGTATTTCTTGTTTCAGTTACAGTTTCCCATTGTGAAAAGCAAACCAGTATAGCTGTGGCCTCTTAGATCCTGAACTGTAAAAGTGTCTTTGTGATCTTAAGAGCTAGTTTTATTACTGTTCATGGCTGTTTGAGTTTGTTTGTTTTTCATTTTATGGTTTGAATTCATACATTTTTAGTGTCGAAACAAGTACCTGTAAGGCGTCTTTTGATTTTAGACAAAACTTGTTTGTTTACGCTTCAAATTGAATTCGAAAATTATACGACAGTTTCCTTTTGTCTTACATCAACATTAAGGGAAAAGAAAAGAAATACATGCATCTTGCATTTGCATTTTTGATAAGTTTGCGTGATTGATCTAGGAGAAAGTGCATTAGTTTGTGCTTTGTGCTCTGTGTGGAAAGATTATGTTTTTCTCTCCCCTCAGTAGTTAGGATTTTCAAAGCTAAAAAGATTGTAAAGCTTGCTTATCATTTTAGCTGCATTTAGGAATTTGTACCAATACATCTCGTGGTGATCCTGAAAGACAAACTGCTAAACAAGATCAACTTAAAATATATTGAATGAATCTAAAAACGCTTTGTAACATAACGCTCACAATAGAGGTCTAGGTAGAGACGTGTTCCGGCGTCGTTAAACGTAGTGACTGTCGATCTCTACGAAGGTGGGTGATTCCTCCTGAGGGACGATAGCACTAATACGGACTTGTGCTCCCGCGTACCGTCGCGTATATTGGGAGACCCCTATAGGCATTTATCCTTTATCCTTAGGAAGCCGTGTCGGCCGCCCTACTGATCGCGATGCAGTGAACACAGCATTCACGAAGATCGACCACCCGTACCGTAAAACGTATTCTGTGGTTTCGCGAAAGGTTTGGCACACCCTCTGCCTAGATCTCCAGAGCAGTTTCTTTTGGCCTTTTTCAAACTCTATAACTGAAAAAGTCCAACCGAGCATTTGTCACTTCGGGCTCGTTAATACATCGAAGGCGACTAGAGTCATCTTTAGCTTTTTCTCGACTCTTAAAACATGAAAAAGCAAAGTTGTGTCTAAAAGCGTCTAATAAAATTCATTCAATACGGAAACATAATTCCCCTTTTTGTATTTTAGTTGATCAAGTAATCCGCAACCGTGGAGGAAAGTCAATTAAAACTCCGTCGTTCGAGGAGACTCGCGAGTCAACCGTCTTTGTCTCCGGAATCGAGAGTAGTACGGACGAAGCGAACTCGCTTGACCGGGTCAAAATCTCCCATTAAAGTTAGAACAACAGTTCCGACAACATCTGAGATTCTGGTCACTCCTAATATTTCTGGAATCCCTGCCTCTATTGAAGAAGTTCAACAGCAACAGAGGGACAGTTGTACTGATCCTAGTCTGAGGACAAGTACTTGCATAACTGAACCAGTTCCATCTGAAACCGGTCCACAGAGTCTTGTTGCTCAAACAACTGTCGCTGTCGAAGCAACCCCTTCTTCGGCACCAGAAATCTTTTACGGACCTGACGGTCTTCCTCTTCCTCCTGGTCTGATTGCAATAGAGGAAATCGTAGAGGACCAGCAAGCAAATACTCCAACTCATTTTGGAGTAGGCGCCACTCTTTTTCCTTCTGCATCAGAAGTTTGTCCATCGCCACTGGAAGTTCCTGTAGAATCGTTAGGCAGTTTATTGGATAGACTTAAAATGTCTGAGCAACCGTCGACATCTAGGACTGTGCCAAATGACACAGCGACAGCAGAAACTCCTGCTGTCACTCCAACGATGTTTGCCGGCATACCAGCTGTCCCGACTAGCTCTCATCAGCTAGAAGGAGTCCACCCAGGGACTATTACGACAACTTGGTCTGTTCCAGTTTGTTCTTCCGGTATAATACCCGGTAATTCTTATGTTGAAACTAGACAAATTGATCCCTTTGGAAATCAGTTTGGGCCATCCAGTCCTCAAAGGCAATCTATACCCTTGAGTTCCGGATTGTTACCATATGGGGGGCAATATGCCCTTTCACTTCCCCTTCCGGGGGGATACCCATACGGCAGTTTTCAACAACATTCAGGTTTGACTGAAGTAACGACGAGTGGTTGGGTACCTATGTTACCCCAACAACCAAGAGTTGTATATTCCATGCAACAGTGTGTACCTATGTCTAGTATCCCGACGACGCCAGCAATTGTAACCGTGTCGCAAGTTCAATCGATGCCTGTTGTATGTCAACCCCAAGTTGTAATGCAACAGCCCATTGAACCTGCAACACAACCACAATCGCCAACTGCCGGGACGACACAGACACAAACGGGAACCATAACCCCGCATCTTGGTCCGTCGGTTAGTATCGCACAGCAAAACATGGCTTCGCAACCATGGATGGTGCAATACCAACAACCTCAGTTTCAACAGGTGTACCAGGGATCTGAACAACAGATCTTTGCGAATAGTGGGCAACCCTATATTCAGAACGGGTTAAATCAACCACTTTACAGTGGCCAAGCCCACCAGCCATATCAGTCATATCAACATCAGTTGCATTATGCTGGTATGCAAAGGCCTACTGCTCAGGCGATTCCATCGTATCCTGGGTACGCCTCGCCAAACCTGAATCAGCAGTTGCCATTCGTGGCAACTCTAGAATTACCAGATTTACATCGATTGACGAACGATCCAATCGCCTATGCCCATTGGTGGCCAGCGATTCCTCACAAACTTCCTTCGGACATTCCTAAATTCAATGGAAATCCTGGCGAAGACCCGTCGAATCATGTGATGACATTCCATCTGTGGTGTTCGTCGAATACCTTGAATGATGATTCGATAAGGCTTCGCCTTTTCCAGAGGACATTGACTGGTCCGGCGGCTAAATGGTATATTGAATTACCTAGAGCCTCTTTCGACAATTTTAGTTCCCTAGCCACGACTTTCTTAACACACTTTCAGTTACCTATAAGGTACGAAACTGGAACAGAGATCTTGACCAATTTCAAGCAGACAACGGCCACACATATATCAGATCATATACATGAGTGGCGTCGTCGTCGCAGAATGGTAAAGACCTATGTTCCAGATCAGCTATTAGCTGAGTGGTTTATAAAGTCGCTTCTTCCTGCTATAACAGAAGATGTGGCCAAGGGAGGCGTCGTAACAGAGGAGCAGGTTATTGCTCGTGCTCAATATTTGGACTTAGTATATACTCAGTCGGGCACGCTCTATGATAAGATACCTGACGCCCCCAGACCGGAATTTTCAATCCCTCCTCCTCCCGGATCGAATAGTGACTCTCATGCCGGTGATGGCGTGATTGGAACTGCAAACGCTAAGTCGACAAGGGATTCAAATAAGAAAGCCCGTAAGACTTCGAATCAAAAAGCAAATCAAGAGATTCTTGCTTCGGAGGTAAATGCTGTATCTACGGATAAAGGCAAAAACTCCAATCAACCAGGAAGCAAGAAGAAACAAAACAAAGGGAAGAAGAAGAAACAGGGTGAGTCATCCCCTCAAAAAACTCCTTCAAACCCTCCTGGGCAAGGGAAACAAATTTATCCATGTCAGATATGCGATGAAAAGGATCATTCGACAAAGAACTGTCCGTTCAAAGCTGAGTTAAAGAGGTTCTTTAAAAGTTCCCAAACTTCAGCTGTGTTGACTGATCCATTTCCCACCCCAGGTCAAAATATGGTTGATAGTGGAAATGCTTCCCCGTCACAAGTGCTTATGTTGTCGGTTTCTAAGCAAAATGATGCTTTGATCTCGACCAGGAATAAAGATTATGGGAATCCGCCGGTGTCGAACGACAAAGGGAAAGATCAACCCAGTAGTTCGACAACAACTTCGGCAGAAGCTGTACCCCCCCTCACGCATGAATTAACAATAAAGCCACCTAAGGGAGTAGTACACAAGTCGACATTTAATCCTCGCGCCAGAGCGGCGCAGCATTATAACATAGTGGAAGATTTGGCCCAATCGCCATCTGCTATGTCGACTCTTGAGGTACTGCAAAATTGTCCATCCCAAAGGCAGGCATTGTTATCAGCAATTGGTGGAGTGGATCCTAAAGATTCCAATCTTGTATCCTTTGATCACAGAGGATATGATCCTCAGTTACCAGCGCAACTAGCTTTCCTTATTCAAGTGAAAGCACTCAACAAAACTGTTCATAGAACGATTATTGATGAGGGAGCATCGACATGTATCATGTCGATGAGTTGCTGGAAAACTCTTGGATCTCCAACCTTGTCGCGATCTTCGACGACATTGAAAGCATTTGACGGTAGGACGTACACTCCGTACGGTATCCTAAATAACTTTAAGGTTGAACTAGGAGGAAAAACAGTGGAAATTGATGTTGAAGTCATTGATGGCAATCTTGACTATAACATCCTACTGGGAAGACCATGGATATATGCCATGGCAGCTGTAGTGTCGACATATTTTAGGAAGATCGCATTCCCGTTTGAAGGAGGGATTACGATCGTCGACCAACAGAATTTCCTCCCTAATGGTTCACAAGTTACTGGAAGCATTCCCATGATCCATGGGAGCGACCATTCAGTGCAAGATATCGGAGTAGGCTTGCTAAAAGATCCCACAATGATGGGAACTTTCGCGTTGCCACCTCCTTTCCATGTAAGGGATATCCCGTTTGTAGCAACATGCAACATGGTATCTTCTTCGAAGGTCGCAGGAGACAAAGTCGTCATGGATTATCAAGTGGTTTTGCCACCTAGCCCTATAGAAATATTGTAGCAATCAATGTTTCAGGCATGGGAGGCGAGCCCAAATCAACGCTCGTCAAGCGTTTGGGTAGATAGGTCTGGAGAATATGGTACCCCATTAGATCCATGGTCAAAAGTTCATGGGACTGACGAAGGAATCTTACAATCAATGATGATTGAGGGGGCACCATGGAATGATCACCACCATCGTTCCCTTCTTCCAGAGTGTGAAGAAGAAACTCAACACGACCTATATCACCCTTCAGTGTTTGAATTCCTAACAAATACTGTAAATACGGTGGATTCAGAGCGAAACCTATCCAATATTGAAGAGACCGTAGCCATAAACATCTCGACAAAACCTGATGTTGTAGAGAATATTCATGTCGGCAAAAGTTGTTCCCCTTCAGAACTGGAAATATATGGTGCTCTCTTTCGCGAATTTAGAGATGTCTTTGCATGGTCATATGATGAAATGCCAGGCATTGACTCGAGCATAGTTGAACATGAGATTAAAATGTATCCTGATGTCAAACCAGTAAGACAACGGCTTCGGCAGGTGCACCCCAAGAAAGCCGCTGCCATTAAGGCAGAAGTTGAAAAACTTCTCCATGCTGGATTCATCTACCCGGTTCCTCTAACCGATTGGGTATCGAATATTGTCCCTGTTATGAAAAAACAAGGGACGATAAGAGTGTGCGTCGACTATAGGGATGTAAACCAAGCTTGTCCAAAGGACAACTACCCTACACCCTTCATCGACCAGATAATTGATGAATGCGCCGGATGTGAAATCTTTTCCTTTATGGATGGATTTTCCGGGTATAATCAAATAAATATCCGCCCACAGGACCAGTCTAAGACTGCATTTATTTGTCCGTGGGGCACATTCGCTTATCGAAAATTACCCTTTGGTTTAAAGAACGCAGGGGCGACGTTTCAGAGGGCAATGAATTATGCCTTCCATGACATCAAGAACATCGTTCAACCTTACCTCGACGATCTTCCGGCTCATTCGCGGAAGCGGACTGATCATCCGCGGCATTTGAGAGCAATATTTCTACGTTGCCGACACTACAAGATAAGACTCAATCCGCACAAGTGTGTGTTTTGCGTCGGTTCTGGTCGTTTACTTGGCTTTGTAGTCTCTAAGGATGGGATTCGTCTCGACCCCTGTAAGGTTCAGGCAATCATTAATTTGCCTCCACCTTCAAATTTGCTTCAGATTCAGAAACTCCAAGGGAAAGCAAACTTTCTGAGGAGGTTCATTCCAAATTACGCAGAACTTGCCAAAGGTTATACTCGTCTTTTGAAAAAAGATGTACCTTTTGTCTGGGACCAGGTTGCGCAAGCTTCCTTTGACGCTCTGAAAGATTCCCTAGTAAGAGCGTCATTAATGTACGCCCCGGACTATCAAAGAGATTTTAACCTGTATCTAGCTGCAGCAGATACGACCATTGCGATGGTCTTAGTGCAAGAAGTCGATGGAATTGAACATCCTATTTATTATTTAAGTAAAAACTTAAATGACACAGAAAGTAAATATTCCTATGTTGAAAAACTAGCGCTTGCTGCTGTTCAAGCGATTCAAAGGTTTCGACATTATGTCCTCTTTAGGAAAACTACCATTCTGTCAGATTGCAACCCCATGACGTATATACTGTCGCGACAGTTGCTTGGGGGCAAATATTCAAAATGGATAGCGATCCTTCAAGAGTTTGATTTGGATTTTGTAAAATCCAAATCGAAGAAAGCTCTAGTTTTCGCGGAATTATTATGCGATCTCCCATCGTCGTCCAACGATGAAACATCAGAAGAGTCAATCGTGGATGAAAATTTGTTTCTGATATCAGTAAGCGATGAGTGGTATGGAGACATCATTGTTTATCTCCAAACCCAAAAATTTAGGCCTAATACCTCACACTCGGAACAGAAGCGTATACGATACCAATCTAAAGACTACATGATCGTCGGTGATACACTTTACCGTCGTGGTGTCGATACGGTTCTGAGGAGGTGCCTTACCCATGAGGAGGCCGAGAAAGCCCTGAATGATTGTCATTCAGGCGCGTGCGGGGGGCATCAATCTGGATATGCAACAGCACAAAGAATCTTACGAGCAGGATATTTCTGGCCAACTATGTTTAAAGATTGCATAATAGCTGTCAGAAGTTGCCATGCGTGTCAGATCTTTGATAGCAAAACCAGGAGACCGCCCGCACCTTTGCAGCCTATAGTTGCTGTTGGGCCTTTCGCCAAGTGGGGCATCGATTTCATGCAATGTAACCCCACCTCGACCGGGGGGCATGGGTATATTATAGTCGCTGTTGACTATTTTACCAAATGGGCCGAGGCGATGCCTACATTGGATAACACTGGTGAAACAGCTGCCCTTTTCTTTTTTAATCATGTAGTCGCCAGGTTCGGCGTTCCGCAGGCTATAGTGACAGATCATGGATCGCATTTTCGCAATCACATGATGGTTGAATTAGCTGCCAAACTAGGGCTATCTCACGACAGCTCTACCCCATATTATCCACAAGCCAACGGACAAGTTGAGGCAATCAACAAGGTCCTGAAGCGTATGTTGCAAAGGATGATCGGGGTTCACAAAAGAAGATGGCACCTACTCCTGTACTCAGCATTGTGGGCTTACCGAACCTCGGTAAAGAACGCCACTGGGTTCACACCATTCCAATTGGTGTATGGCCTGGAGGCAGTCTTACCGATCCAGTGCGAAATTTCGTCTCTTAAACTCGCAATTGACCTCCTCCCCGGAACCTCAGAAGAAGAGGCTCGTTTCTTGGAATTGATCCAGTTGGATGAAAACCGTCGTGACGCCGCTTTGGCGAACGAAGCCCATAAGAAACGAGTCAAGGCACAGTTCGACAAGAATGTCAAACCTCGTATCTTCTCTGAGGGTGACTTGGTTTTGCTTTACGACCAAGAATCCGACAAATTAGGAGCAGGAAAATTTAAGTCCTTATGGATGGGTCCCTATATTGTTAAAAGGGTGTTAGCAAAAGGAGCCTACGAGTTAATGGATTATGACGGGATACCACTGGCGCAACCCCGCAACGGGTTGTACCTCAAGCGTTACTATGCCTGAATAGTAACCTGAGTGCTTTTGTTGTATTTTGTTTTCGCTAAAGTGTTTGTTTCGGTTTAGTAATCCACCCTTCTCGTTTGTTGCAGATGTCGAATTTTTCTGAGACATATGTAGGATATGCCGACGGAGCGAGTCGTAGTACGCGGAATTTGTCCTCCGCAGCCTGGGCCATTTTTGATCCAAGCGGCGAGTTAGTGAGTTTCAGAGGTGTGTGTATTGGGCAGTCAACGAACAACATCGCTGAGTATAGCGCGTTGATTGAACTCCTCTCTGATACCATCGCTCATGGTATACGCCGACTAATTGTTAGGCTAGACTCACAGCTTGTGATACTACAACTCACTGGTATATATTCAGTCCGCAATCCAGCTATTTATCGAATGTTTCTAAGGGTTAAGATTTTGGAAAGAGAGTTTGATTCAATTCAATACCAACATATTTCCAGAAACTTGAACACATTAACAGATTCATTAGCAAACTATGTATTAGATAGACATTTACGACATATATAAAAAGAGATGCATCGGTGCTATGCAAGTGGATCACAAATAAACCAGAATAAACCCCGAAAATCAAAATATATAAAGCTGTTTATAGTTTGTACATGATGTGCTGTAATCAAAACAAAATTGGTCGTATGACCTAGAACTCAAAAAGATGCTAGGGGGCACCCTAGCCTAGTGGTGCTCATGATAGTACGTCACGGTCTGTGCAATCATGCGCAAGAGACGAGTCCATCGTCTAGGCACGCCAATAGTGTGCCGCTGCAACTGTAAAGGTAACTCGTCAATCTGTACATCCGGAAGACCACGAGTAAGGCTCTCAACCTGCTCCTGCACAGCTGTAAGTGTCTCAGTATCACCAAGGTCGCGAATAACAACTCTCCTAGCAGGCTCTGCTGCTGGGGCAGCAGCTGGCGATCGTGGACGGGCTGCTGGACGAACAGGACCAACATCTGCATGCACCCAAGAGTTTGATTAGTTTTGCACAGTAACATCATGAGTAAAAACAATAAACAGTGATATGGTCAGAGATTTTACCAATAGCGCCCCATTGCTCGCCATCCGGTAGCACCAAGTCCGGATCACCTCGGTAGTCCATACCCACATATGGATACTCAGAAAACACCATCTCCTGACGCTCGAACCACCTAAAGAAGGCCTCAGTGAAAGTAATCTGAGGTTGACCAGCATGTCGGGACATGTGGTCAACCCACCTCTGCATGCGTGGCTCGGTCGGAGAAGGCAAGTCAAGTATGATGTACTGAGGCTGCATCAATGGGATTTTCTCCAAGGCGAAGGCAGTCAGAATAGAACCAAATCCAAAGTTCTTCAGCCTCCCGTCCTTTACCTTGGTCAATTGACTTTTCATCTGAACAAGTACTGCATCACACCAGTTAAACACTTTCGGTTGGAGACACTCCAAGGCGTGCTGCATGTAAGATCTGTTGGCAACATGTAAAGCTGCGCTACCGGCCATCCTACCAATGGTAAACAGAATGGACCTAAGAGACCTGTCAGTGATGTCACGGATATTGATCTTGCCGTCTTTGCTCGGCTGTGAACCTTCCCGGCAATACTGACGGATATAGTCTCTGGTGGAATTAGTCCCTCGAGCCGTACCTGACAAAGAAATGGGGGCACCCCGCCTTGACAACCCAGTCAAGAAGTACATGTCCTCTATGGTCAAGGGGATGGTTTTCCCCCTAATCTGGAATACTTGGTTAACAGGATCCCAAGCATCAAGCATATACTGCAGTAAAGAAATCTGTGCTCTCATGCTAGAGATACGGAAGAACTTCAGTAGGCCACAGTTCCGAAGCGCGTTCACCGTGACCGGGTCATGGAGTGCAACCATGTCCTCTGCTTCATGTTCTCGTTCTCGCCATGTAAGGGACATTTTGTTCAAAGTTCCCTGCAAGCAAACAAGAGAAGGAGTAAGTTCCTAATTTTGATGAAAAACTGGCGAAAAATCATCAAAAATCACATGCAGGATCAGTTTTTCTAGGCCCAGCGCAGGCAGAGAGTCTCTCCCCTGCGCTGAGGCGCAGTCTGCCTTAAGACAACCTGACATGCAGCGCAGGTTTCGAAAGGAGAACCTGCGCTGATGCCAGGGCGCCTTGATGAAACCCCTGAGGCTCAGAAACCCTGAAAAATGTGCATGAAACTGAAAAAGGAAACCATGAAAGTGAAGGGCTAAGGTTTAGCTCCTACCTGGTCCAAACGGCGCCGAAAATCGTCCACAGAATCTCCCGGAATCAGCTGGTGAAAATCAAGGAAGAAGAGGCACCTCCAGAGCTCCAACAAGCAAAATGCAAATGAAATGGTAAATGAGAGGTAAAAACACCTTTTTATGACTTTTTACACAGTTTAAAGTTAAATATTAGGGTTATAATCTCATTTTCATGCAAATATTGTCCATTTCTAACAAAGTTTGTTGCAGCAATTGAAGGTGAAGTACTACATTTGAAAAGAGAAAAGCTAGTAAAAGTAAAAAATCAAATTTGACCATGAATCGAGCAGTTTTACCGCGGAATTTATGCTCGTTAAAAAATAGAAAAGTGTGAGCAAAAGTTTCCACCAGAGTTCAAGCTCATTAAAAAATGAACCTATCCCGGTAAATAACCATTGCGATCGTAAATTTATCAGCCTTAAAAGCCTTGGTCGTGTTTTCATCCATCACCTCCACCGTCATTTGGCCGGTCGTTCACCCCCATATGATTGTTTACCCATTTTGAGGAACAGCTGCGAAGAGTGATTTCACCTAGCCATCCTTGTGACACTGCCGTGATTGGAAAATTCCAACTTGTACCTGGAATCAGTTGCTATCCCTGTTTATCACTCGTTCCTCAAAAGACGAGTCCTCTTTGAGCTCTTTTCAGACTCGTAAAATATGAAAAGTTTGCCGAGTTTTGGCCTTCCAGCTCGTTAAAAGGACCGGAAGAGCTATCCCTCTTTTAGACTTTAATCTTTTTGGACCTGAGGGATTATTACACAAAAAGATCGAGCGCTTGTCTTGTTCGGCTCGTTAAAAGTACCGAACACCCATCCCTTCTGTATTGTTTTATACTTTTTCGGACTTAAGGGATTAGATGACGAAAAAGGAATTATGGAGTTAACTTTCTGTACCTTTTCAGACTCTCTAAAAATGAAAAGGACCGAGTTTTCCTTGTCGTTAGACTCGTTAAAATGATTAAATAGCGACAAACTTGTCTTTAGACGAGAACGAGTTTCCCTATCGCTAAGCTCGTTAAATCATAGCGATGGGCTTGCCCGAAGGGCAGGTTATAGAACAAGCATATGTTATCCTCCTCAAGCTTGACAAAAATAAAGAGGTACTGGTCAGAAATGACTGGGGAAAAATTGGGAGAACATCAAAGCTTAATGGTAGCAAGTCGCTCTTGAACATGACACTTTTCTTCCGTACCACATCGGGTTGGGTTGTTTCATTCACCGGTCTCATCACCATGGTCTTCGCCAAACCATCCACATTTTGGGGTAATGCTACCGATCCATCGCATCAGTGTCGTTATATGTTCAAGAGAGGTCATTCTGAAAGTGTCAACCGTGTCCCATCCACTGCCATACATTATCCTTCATCCATTCATGATCGCCACCCTGAATCATATGTCACAGTTTGTTTTCACCTCCACTAAAATCATTAGCTCCGTTCCGTGTCATTGATGTGGGATTCATTAAGGCCCTCCTTTGACGGATCGCTTCTTGTCGACTTCAGCTCATTATCCAAGAAGTTGATCTAGGAACAACCCCATCAGTACTTTGAAGCTTGCATGCCTCAATGGCAAGTTTCTCACTTCCGGCGACAGGTATACATCAATGACCTTCGACCAGAAGATTTTGCGTGGCGTTCGACGCCAAGTCCTTTATTCACGCCACGTGAATTGTACTGCAGTACCTTGAGGGTCATTATCATTATCGGTGATTCCTCTCGCGCTTGTTAACGGTTTTCATCATTGACCGGTAATCAAGCGATGTCTTTCCATGTTCGACTTCAGCGCAATTCTCACATGGATCGACTTGTACTTAGAGTGAAGATCGAACGAGTTTGAAGACCCCGGATCTAGTTTCATCCATCCGGGCTGCGATATATATTCAGGAAATATAAAAGCATTTGTCATGTACATCATTGCAGCAGATGATCATCCTATCAAAGGATGATAATTTCAGCAGAAAATTATCAGTCTACCATCAGACGATCGTCTGTTCTATGTACCAAAATGTATTTATAAAGCTGAGCATGGGAATGCCCGCCTCAGCTAGATCATGAAAACAGAATGAAAAATAATGTATTGTATTGTATTGTATTACAGGGCACCTCTCAGCACTTGAATGAACTTCGGACCCTCTGGATAAAGCATTTCACCCGATAAACGGCCTCATACTTTAGGGGGCAACTGTTATAGACATTTTTGTGCCTCGCAGCATGGAGCATGAAATGTCGATAATTACAGGGATCCAAAGTCCCTAAACATGTTGTTCTTACCCCTAGAGGAACAAGGTCAGCAAACCACAGCACTTCCTATCAGTTCTCCACCTGAAAACACTCAAAAACAGGCTATTTTTGGATCATGTCAGCTGCTCCACTGAGCATCTGCGCTGAATGTCAACTGCTCCTCCTTGTACCTGCGCTGAAAGTCAAAACCAATGAAGGCTACCTGCGCTGGGCGAGATTGGCCAAGTGGCACAGTCATTCTGCAAGGTGTCAACTGCCCAGGAAGCTTCCAAACTGACACTTGGTTCAAGGAATTCGCCCTATGATGAGTAAGAGGTACTTGATCTCCATGTGGAAGCAAGGATCTCCAAGTGGACTCAAGAACTGAAGTTTAACTGAAGAGGGAGAGGACACAAGGCAGCTTTATGTCAGTCTCAAGCTGACTCATCCTTTCTCCTTCTACCCTATATATAGAGCTCTTCTATGAGGTCTAGGGAGGCTGGAATTTTGTGCAAAGCAAGGAAGTGCTGTTGGTTTACAGTTAGAGCTATTGGGTGATTGCTTTTATAGAGGAGAAGAGGAGATTTCTTGCTGCTGGGGAGGTGCTGCTGGATTGGAGCCATTTATGGTTGTAACCTTCTCAGAACCTTTTTCTTCTATCAATAAAGCTTTGATGTTCTCCTATATACTTGTATTGCAATGATGTATTGTTTTCATCTGTATATTTGATTCATCCTAATCCATGCATCAGTTATGAGTACATGTTTCTTGTAGTTTCCCTCTCTTGTTTTTGCAGGATCTTTGTGTAGCTGGGCCGGCAAAGGGAGCAAGGAGCTGGGAACAAGAGGCAAAGAGAGAAGACAGGATCGACAAAAGCGAAAGACATCGGTTGGTCAATCTTTTCTTCCTTCTCTGTACTTTCATAAAGGAAAAATATCAAAGCTTTACTTTCAGTTGTTGCTAAGGAACTATCACCCTTAGAGTAGGGATAGGGTCATTCCGAGTCGGATACTTTTCCCCACAACACTATCGTACGGGCGAGTAATCTCTCTATGCTCAGATCTTGTTATTATTGGGTTTATTTCTATTCTCATAGTATTTCCGGGTTATATCTATAACAAGTGGTATCATAGCTATAACAAGTGGTATCGGAGCACTTTCTTGGGCACAAGGGGAAATTTTTTTTATTTTTTTTTTGCAGGATTTCGGGGGCAGTGAGTTTGCAGATCAGATCTGTATGTTTTGGTTTCCAGGGCCGGTGGGATATCCATTTTTTAGCAAAATTTTTTTTGGCTAGAGACGTGTTCTGGCGTCTTTAAACCACGGGATCTGTCGTTGAGCGCATAAACCTGCGCATTTGGGGAGGCATGCACTCAGGAAATACAAGAGGTGGTCACGTCTGTTGGACTCCCTTGTAACCCCTGTGGGTACCCCTTCGAGTAGTAGTGCATTAGACAGAACCATGCACAGACTGTCTTCCACGTACCCTCTGGGTACATCGGAAGCCCCCTAGGCTTTGATACCACTTGTTATGCTCTTAACCTGCAAAACGATACCCAAATACAGAATATGCGAAGAGAAGATACCCAGAACACAGAACAACAATGATTTTGTTATTCAGAGAGTAATGTTCACTTGCCTCTTCGAGGGGGCAACCTCCGATAGAGCAAAGCTTGATTACAAAATAAGACACGGTGCTCCTCGCAGGGAGTCTCTATCCTTTATATATGACTCATACATGCAATACCACGGATCAATACCATGGGTTTTATTAATACCATCTATCTAATACTACGGCCCATTTGCAACTAATTGTGGTCCCGTCATTAATTGCGGGTTAACCACTTACAATTATTAATATGGGCTTTATTGACTCTTGACTATGACGTGATCCCATTACATAAATAAGGGGGTTAGGGTGGGACCCTAACAATGAAGATCTGCAGAGTGAGAGAATTTAGGGACTTGCTCCCTGCCAAAAGATTCTATAGGATGGACCAATCAAAGAATATCATATCATTAAATTTTTGTCAGATTCAAGAGCTAAACTAATTTATGTTCCTTGCTACAGGGGAACCTAGAACTCGATATTTAATGATGATTCCCACTATCAGGAATGAGGTCCAATTTTTGAGGGATTTTGGAGGGAAAAATTGCGTCCTTTCAAGGAGGATGTTTCCCCATCAATTTGTATAAGTATCAATTCTAATTAGCCTCTAGGGACATGGATTTTTTAGTCTTCTTGTGAAGAAAACTGCCTATTTAGCATTTCTACTTTCATTTCTAATGGGGATGTACTTGGATTGATTCTAATAATGAATTTTGGTTTCATTTCCATCTTTTAAGGCTTGGCTTACTTCATAGGACTCTGAGTATCCTTGGGCTTGGCCATTTTAGGAGCCTAAAATCCCTATTGTACAATTTCTTTATCTTCTTTGCATTTCTTGTTCACTCACAGATCTTGTTATTGCATTTCATATTTTTGCATTTAGTATTCATGCTTCATTCGTAGTTGGTTATATTAGTTAAATGGTTCAAGTGAGTTATTTTTAGGTTATTTACAGATTCACAAGTATGATTCATCCTTAGAAAAACTTTTCAAAGTCATATTCATCATTGAGCTACTTGGATTAATTCACTAGTTCACAATTTTGGAATTTTTTTACGTTTCCTGTAGCAAAACAATAGTAAATTTCTGCTAAATTTTAGCACATGATAATAAAGTCATTTCTAGTTAATTTCACTTGGATCAAATTATAAAAACATTAAAATTAATAAAAAGAATTATCCCAAAACATTTTCACTTGATTAGCCTAGGCATTTGGGTACTTATATTGGCTTACTACTTCATTTTTCTAAAATATCTGGTTTTAGTAATAAATTTATGTTAAATTTTCACATGTGTTAATGAGATTATTTTGAGTTCATTCCACTTGCATTAAAGACTTAAAATATCTATGTTACAAAAAAAACTACCCCATAGTAGTTTCACTTGATTAGCTTAGGCATTTTGGTGCTTAGACCAACTTACTAGTTCATTGTTCTACAAATCTGGTTTATATGAAAAAAGTTTTGTCTCTGCAAGTTGGTTAGTCGATTATTTTGAAAAGCTTGGTTATAAGCCCTATGAGGACAAAAATAAAAATATAGTCTTTCTTTTATACCATTGTTAGATTCTACTATAAATTCAACTGATCCTTACCTTTGTATTTTGATTTTATGTAATAATCTTTTTAATAATGCTTTAAATCATGATATCTTTATTAGGTGAATAATCACTTAGTATGCAGGTAAGATCTGTTAGTTCAGAGGACACAAATAGAATAATATTGTCCAACACCATCTCTTTCGACACATTTCTTCCACTCATTCCTCCAAACTATCTGTGCACATAAATTACATTACAGGGTTGCAAGAGATGATCAATTTGACTTTTCCCCTTGTGCAACATGGGCTACTAAGTAGATCTAAGATTTTCAAGGTACTCTACACTCTTTCCCAACCTTCCACCATATTTCCTCACATTTATATTGTTTTTAGATTCCTTAGACTGCTATTATATGCAATCATGTAGCATCTTGTATCAATCCTATATCATCCTATAACAATTCACAAACCCGATCATAACTGAGCCAAAATTTCTTCTTAAGCATATTTTTTTTCTTTTGATTACTTAACAACATCGCCTAATCCTTTGAATCCAACTAGAAAATGCCATAGACCCTTTTTTCATCATCTTTTCATCATTGTAGCTTTAAATCCACAATTAGGGTTTATTGTTTTGGTTAAGAGTTCAGTAGCATAGAATTAATTTGCATTGATTACCTTTGATAATTTGATGACTTCTGCAAGTAGAATAGAATTGACTTTGAATGAAATAGTATAACCTAGATTTTTTGCACTTAGTTTCATGCAACTAGTTTAGGTTTACATTCCTTTCATTTGAACTGGAGTGAGCAAATGAAGAAAACAAGAAAGATTAAAGATCGTGTAGGGTTTTCTTCTTATATTTCAAATATATCTAGGGAAAGCTAGTGTAGTTTGTTTAGTTGTTTCTAGGTTAAGCCATTGAACATAGGGAGATCGATTATGTCGGTAAAATGGATTTTCTTGGAAAATTTTTTGGCAATTCCACTAGGGATCGATTTGTTCTTCAGTGGTTTTCTTTGCGATGGCGTTTAAAGACCTCTATAGTTGACCTTTTTCGTCTTGTTCAGACTATAATTTGAGTTTAGAAAACTAAATTTCGAGCTTGATTAGGGTTTTTTCCTTCGTTTTTGTGCGAATCAGCCCCATTTCACTTGTCCTTATACCACAATGTGACTTAGTGCAATTTTTCTATGTATGAGGTCGGACTCAGTGCAATTTTACTTCTTGTAAACTATGATGAATCTATGACAGTGCATTGCAGTGCAGTGTTTTTGTTCATTAAGTGCAAACCATCGCACTAGTGTCTATAGATTACCTGCATTGATATCTAGAAAATGCAAAAATTAAGGATTCCTTGTCATGCTTTGCAATTTGTCTTGTTTGTAGTAGTTTTCTGAGTTTGTAGTATTCTTGTTTCTCTATAAAGCCAATATTTAATTTAAGCAATAAGGTTTGATTTCTCTTTGGTAGGAAATTGTTTTTTTCTTATCAATTAGAGCTTTTTACAATTTGGTCATATTATTGATTCCTTCAAAGAAATTTCGTACTTTTGTGGCTAGTTGTTCAAATTGTTATTTTTTAGTAATATACTCATAGTTTGAGTTTTATTTACATTATGAAAATTAAAAAAAATACAAAATTCTTGTTGATTAGGGATTTCGAATTGTGAAATTGGAATAGTGGCTTTGAAGGTCTTGTTTGGAAGATTTGTTTTTTGCATTATTGAGTTGAAACCCCTTCCTTTCCTCTAGTTAGATCTTCATCGAATTGAAAATATTTCTATCATATCAGATGCATTTTAATAATTCAAGTGAATGTTTCACTATTATGGTCAAACAAAAACCTTAATCAAAGAGAACATTCAAAATTTATCAACGAATCTAAGGTGAATTTGAAATAGTAAAAACGTATAGTTTGTCTAGGTTAGAAGATGTGTTCTAGCATCTCTAAACATAGGAGTTGTCATTAACCATATGCATTACATTATGGGGATGGTTGATTTTCCACAATTTTGAAGTAAATAGGTTCGCTCTTCCACATATCTCTTAGTATATAAAAAGGTGATCCATGTACAACAAGTATATATGAATTTTCCCATCATACATTTATGTATTAGACAACACTAGCACAAATTTTTCTTCCACATACCCTCGAGTATATAGGAAGTCTCCCACAGGTTGCAAACCTTCCATAGGTAAGTTGTAGAAATTTTGAATAATTTAACACATATTCAACAGAGATTATCCTGATCATGTACTATTGCGGAATACATACACAATACATAAGCTCCTCTACATCGATCATCAATATAGCATCAGTAACAATAAAACATCAAGAGCATTCACACATTAACACAGTATGTAACCCGGGGAAAGCATCTCGCTAAAAACCCCACACTATCTGTATATTAATGATTGAGAACATGTAACATTAAAAAGTACAATGCTTATCACAAGCAATCCAGTACCATCTCCACCTGTTACACACAATACAGCTCAGATCTGATCTCCAAATCTATTCCACTACTTGCCTGCCTCTCCAGCTCAATACCTGCTCAAGAACTGATTGAGAATGGTTTACCAAACTTGTATTTCACCTGCAAAGAATCACTCACACTGTGTTGGACGTGAGCACAGGCTACAGTTCTTGGTATTGGCCAATTCATTGGCATACTCAATCCCTCTGATTGTGCAAATCATCATGCACAGCTATAGTCACAACTAATAGCAATCTGATCCTCTAACACCTGTCCCTGCTGAACTGAACATGCATTGACATGAAACTGAGTTAACTGATGTATTCTATAGTTGCATTATGAGTTAATAACTTTTGAATTAATTAATAACTAATTCAACCAACTCATCTCTAGTCTATTTTCCAGTTAGACTAAATACAACCAGTTTAACAAAGCTAAATTGAACACAACTCCATCAGCTGCACCTCCAGTCCACTAAACTCAACTCACTTGAGTTCTAACTGAAGTCCTACATGCAAATATTAGTCATCCCATAGGTAGCCACATATTTCCTTCTAGGATCTGCATGTACCACATCCGTAGCTCATCCTGAAGTGCTCCAAGAGAATAAGATCAAGTTTATAGTCCAAATATTATTATGAGAAAATAATATTTGACTTTTTTTTTATTTTTGACAGCCAGTCTAGAAATAGACTTTGATCACTCATACTATGATCACCCATACTGTGGTCACCCATACTGTGATCACCCATACTGTGATCACTCATACTGTGATCATCCCTGCTGGGATCAAAAAATAGAACTTGCGCCATAATTTGCCTGCGGTTCCACTTAGTTAAGGCGACTCTTTTCACTAAGCTCCATCATCCTGTTGCAATCTCAACACTCCCTCTCGACAAGATATGGATTATCAGCAACCCCTATCCTACCTCGGTGGTACTCGAATTTTCTCCTGGTCAGAGCCTTCGTCAGAATATCAGCATCCTGATCCTCCGTTGGAATGTATGAAAGCAACATGATCCTCCGTTGCACACAATCTCTGATATGATGGTACCTGATGTTAATATTCTTTGATCTATCATGAAATACATGATTAGCCGAGAGTTTAATGCAACTCTGGTTATCACAGTAAATCACAGTAGGATCCAAATGAGAACCGAACAAACAAACCAGGATCTTCCTCATCCATATAGCCTTGCATGCAGCCAAACTTGTTGCCATATACTTGGCCTCCGCTGAACTGAGTGCCACGGATCTCTGCTTCCTGCTATACCAAGAAACTGCTGTCGATCCAATACTCAAGACCCCTCCTGATGTGCTCTTTCTATCCGTTGGGCTCCCTGCCCAATCTGCATCCGTGAAGCCACATAGCTTCACCTCATCCTCCTGTCTGTACCACAAACCATATCCCGATGTGCCTCTCAAATAACGCAATACATGCTTGCCCACCTTCCAGAAGAGCTTGGTAGGCTTAACCATAGCTTGTGAAAGCTGGTTAACTGCATAGCATATATTAGGTCATGTATTGACCAAATACATCAGCAACCCCACCAATTGTCGATAAACAGTGGCATCCACTTCTTCTCCCGAAGTGGCATCCTCCTTCCTCCAACCTCTAGGAAGAGGAGTATCAATAGGCTTGCAGCCATGCATGTTGAACTCCTCCAGTATCTCCCGAGCATACTTTCCCTGAGAAACAAACAGTCCACCACTGTGCTGCCATATTTCCAATCCTAGGAAATAGTGAAGGAGGCCCAAATCCTTCATCTCAAACTTTGTAGAAAGATCCTTCTTGCATGACAGTATCAACAGCTCATCACCCGTTAGAATCAAATCATCAACATACAATACAATGATAAGCAACTTACCCTCCACCACAATCTGGTATAGGTTAGGATCCGCCTCGCTCTTGGAGAATCCAAGTCCTGTGAAATAGTTGTCTATTCATGTGTACCAAGTACGTGGTGCTTGCTTCAACCCATACAACGCTCTCTTGAGCCTGCACACATGCGACTTGCTGCTGAAGACCTCAAAGCCTTTGGGTTGCTCAATGTACACCTCCTCCTCAATGACTTCGTTGAGGAACGCAGTCTTCACATCCATCTGATGTATGTGCCATCCCATCTGCGCTGAGAGAGAAAGAATCGTCCGTATGGAAGAATACCTTGCGACAGGTGTAAAGGTCTCCTCATAATCGATCCCCTCTATCTGTGAAAAGCCTCGGGCAACAAATCTTGCCTTATACTTCTCCACACTCCCGTCAGCTGCCTGCTTAACCTTGTAGATCCATCTCGAACCCACCACTGATTTCCCTTCCGATCTAGGAACAATCTCCCATGCACTATTTCTGACAATAGAATCATACTCTTCCACCATGGCGTCTACCCATTCGGGATCCTCCACAGCTTCCTCAAAAGAGGATGGCTCAGTCACAACACACTTGCTCATAAGAGCCATGTATCCAGTGTACCGATCAGGTGACTATCTCTGCCTGTGTTGGGCTGTAGGTGGTCCTACAACTTTCTCTGCATCTTGAGCCAGTCGCTCAGCTTCTGTCAAGCGCTTGCGCCCTCTGATGGTTGGCGCTGCATGAGTGGTCTCTTCCACTCCATGAACCTCGTCCTGTGGTTGATCCACGTCTTGAAGCTCATCCTTAGGAACTAATAGCTCCTCATCTGTATGCAAGTGTAGCTCCCTCTCAAGCGAACACTTCATGGCTTTCTCCTCCTGAAATTTTATATCCCGTCGCACGACAGTTTTACCACTGTCTGGCAAATACACATGATAGTTGTGGGGCGTATCAGTGTACCACACAAATATCCCAACCTCTGCGGTCGGCTCCAACTTCTTCCTAGCATCCTTCATCACATGCATGTAAATGTTAGCACCAAAAATCCTCAAATGAGAAAGATCAGGCTTCTTACCAGAATAAGCCTCCTCGAGTGTACTCATGCCAAGTATCCTATGAGGACAACGGTTCTGCACATAAACTGTTGTATTGCATGCTTCTTCCCACAAGTGAAGGGGTAGGCCTTGATCATGCACCATTGCCCATGCAGCACCCACAATCGTTCTGTTCTTCCGCTCAGCTACCCCGTTCTGTTGTGGGTTATGGGGAGCTATGAGCTCTCTTCGAATCCCTTCTACCTTGCAGAAATCCTTGAACTCGTCCGAGATGTATTCACCACCATTATCACTCCTAAGAGCCTTCACCTTCTTCCCCGACTCCTTCTTGACCAGTGCTTTGAATTTACAGAACTTTGAATATGTCTCTCTCTTCTTCTGCATGAAGAAGATCCAGCACTTACAAGAGAAATCATCAACAAAAATCACATAATACCTGTTTTTTGCTGTCGAAGCAACTGAGAAAGGTCCACACACATCTGTGTGAATTCTCTCAAGGATCGTCGTGGCGCGACTATCCTTCTCATGAAAGGTGGCTTTCACAAACTTCCCCAAAGTACACCCCTTGCACTGATTTGACTGCGCAAGTGTGCCTTTAGGAAGCCTTGTAGTGATCTGCTGTAGTATCTTCAAGGCTCCATGGTGAAGGTGACCCAATCTCCTGTGCCACAACTTGCCATCATCCCAGCTCACCAATCCTTCTGCCTTGCCCGCCATTGCTGCGCATCCATCTACATGCAACTGATAAAGGTTCCTCACTTGAACCCCTATCTTCTGGGTCTCACCAGTTGTCTTGCTGCGCAAGAAAGCCTTTCCCTCGCTGAAAACAACATCATACCCCTTGTCTTCTAACATCACCACTGAGATAAGATTCTTCTTCAATCCTGGAACATGCATGACTTCCTTCAATACGAAGGGTTTACCAGACTCCCTCTCAAAGGAAATGGTACCGATATCGGTCGCACTGTATCTACCATCATCGCCCATCTCGATGTGCACTCCAAGATCTTTGTCCTCCAGATCAAAGAACAAATCTCTATCTCCCGTCATGTGAAAAGACGCACCACTGTCCAAGAACCACACCGATCCCATCACACTTGAAACCAAGCATGTGATCAATGAAAAATCAAGCTCAAACTGTGAGGCTAGAGCCTCTCCTGCTGAAGATCCAGTAGCCTGCTTGTTCTTCTTCTTCTGTGGTCAATTAGTGGCATAGTGCCCGTGCTGGTGACAGTGAAAACACTTCACCTTGGACATATCCTGCTTCTTGCCTTTCGCACCGGAATGAGAAGCTTTCTTGTTCTTCCCTTTCTTTGCTTTGGCAACCAAAGTGCAATTCTCTTCATCAGATACCTTTGATGAAGATCCATTCTCACACTTATTGTTTCTGAGTTTATCCTTGAGCACCAGGTCGCTCTTGCTTTGGAATAACATTTGAAATCCATTGAAATACATTTCAACAACACTGCTGCAAATTCGAATTCCACTAGCAACCAACTCAACCGCTTCCGATCTAAAATTCGTGAGAACACAATATTTCTCATACAGAGATTGACTGTATGGGAATTCACCGGATATCTCACCTTCCAAAGGAAGGATGAATCCAGAGGCTACCTGGCCCGATTACAGACTCTGCCTAAAGAAATAGAATGTAAACACTTCCTGAATAGTAGATCTGATGATTAACAGCTCTGGTACCATGTAGAAACGTTTTCTACAATTATCTAGCTCAGATACCATGTAGAAATTTTGAATAATTTAACACATATTCAACAGAGATTATCCTGATCATGTACTATTGTGGAATACATACACAATACATAAGCTCCTCTACGTTGATCATCAATATAGCAGCATCAATAACAATAAAACATCAAGAGCATTCACACATTAACACAGTATGTAACCCCGGGAAAGAATCTCACTAAAAACCCCACACTATCTGTATATTAATGATTGAGAAAATGTAACATTACAAAGTACAATGCTTCTCACAAGAAATCCAGTACTAGCTCCACCTGTTACACACAATACAGCTCAGATCTGATCTCCAAATCTATTCCACTGCTTGCCTGCCTCTCCAGCTCAATACCTGCTCAAGAACCGATTGAGAATGGTTTACCAAACTCGTATTTCACCTGCAAATAATCACTCACACTGTGTTGGACGTGAGAACAGGCTACAATTCTTGGTATTGGCCAATTCATTGGCATAATCAATCCCTCTGATTGTGCAAATCATCATGCACAGCTATAATCACAACTGATAGCAATCTGATCCTCTAACACCTGTCCCTGCTGAACTGAACCTGCACTGACATGCAACTGAGTTAACTGATGTATTATATAGTTGCATTATGAGTTAATAACTTGTGAATTAATTAATAACTAATTCACCCAACTCATCTCTAGTCTATTTGCCAGTTAGACTAAATACAACCAGTTTAACATAGCTAAACTGAACACAACTCCATCAACTGCACCTCCAGTCCAATAAACTCAACTCACTTGAGTTATAACTGAAGTCCTGCATGCAAATATTAGTCATCCCATAGGTAACCACGTATTTCCTTCTGGGATCTGCATGTACCACATCCGTAGCTCATCCTGAAGTGCTCCAAGAGAATAAGATCAAGTTTATAGTCCAAATATTATTATGAGACAATAATATTTGACTTTTTTTTATTTTTGACAGCAAGTCTAAAAATAGACTTTGATCACTCATACTGTGATCACCCATACTGTGGTCACCCATACTGTGATCACCCATACTGTGATCAGCCATACTGTGATCATCTCTGCTGGGATCAAAAAATAGAACTTGCGCCATAATTTTCCTGCGGGCCCACTTAGTGAAGGCGACTCTTTTCACTAAGCTCCATCATCTTGTTGCAATCTCAACATAAACAAGAAGGTCACCTTGTTGTTTGTGATACATCGAACACAAAATTCAGGGAAATTTCCTACACGTACTTAATGGTATATTGCAGTTCAAAACAATGTGATAATCCTTTCATACCTAGTGACCTTTTTCACTCTTATTGTTTCTTTGATTGAATTCTCACATTTTACCATAGTAGATGTTAGGTTGAGTCTGATGGAAACAGTTCTAGAGTTTTCTAGTCAAGGAAACCCCTTTTATGGGAACATTGTTCCTTTTCCTTCCTTTGGAAATATTGGTGCTCCTAATTACAAGGCTACATTGTCCCTTCCTAGATTCACTAGAAGTTTACAGTATGGTTGTTTTCAACCTCCTTGGTCTTGAAAGTCCGAGCTACTTCACAAGAAGGGTCTCCTAAAATACACCAACCTCAAGTTTACCGTTTTCGTTCTTCGCCCATTGTCTCTTCTTCCATTTCTTCTTTTGTGCCTGGTGAAAGTATTGATGTTAGTAATCAGGGAGCTAAGAAGAAGAAGATGAAAAATAAGTAATGGAGTTGCTATGAATGTGGCTAATGTTGAAAAACCTTCCAACATGCATCGTAATATTAAATTCCCTTGCAAGATTTGTAAGGGTGACCACCTTCTTAGACATTTCCCGGGTATTCCACAAGTATTAGAAGTGTGGTCCATAGGCTCACAGTAGCCCTTGCTGTAAGCCTCTAGAGATCATGCTAGTGAAAAACCATCAACTAGTGATAATAAGGTTCCCAGGAAAAAGGGTAAAGCTAGGTTTCCCTGTAGGTTATGTGAAGGGAGTAATCAAACTCACCTTTTCCCTCATATGGTTGAAACCTCCAAATTTTTGGAAAACCTTACTATTTCTCAGCAACAACTTTCAACTCATTACCGTAAATTTTCCCCCAATCCTCCACTAGTTGATGAAGTGGTTGCTCTGACTCCATCTTCAATAAATCCCACTCTCCCTAAGTGTGAATCCCATGAGTCCTTTCCAACCAACCATTGGTTGATAATTTGGTCGAATCAATTCGATCTTCAATTGATTGTACTCTCCCCTTAGAGAGTGAAGTTAATACTGCTCAAATTCTTCTTGTTACTTTAGATCCCACAGAGTCCCCTCCAAGCAATGAAGTCATTTCCTTTAATTAGAATCAATTAACAGAGCCTCATATCCCTTCTTACATTCCCTTCCAAATCATGGCAAAGTATTTTGATAAGAACATATATCACATTTTTATAGATAAAGGAGTTTTTGTTAGTATTGTATCCTCAACTACTTGGCAAGTTTTAGGTCCCCCTCATCTTGTGTCCATTACTAAGAGTCTATTGGATTTTAACAGAATAACCAACGAACCTTTAGGTATCCTTCCTCAGCTTCCTATTACCTTAGAAGGAAAAAATATATGTATTGATGTTATGGTAGTCCAAGATCCCTTGGATTTCAATTTTCTCCTTGGGCAATACTATGTTTATGCCATGTGTAACCGACTCTTTCCACATTTACACACTTTCACTGGTTTTCCTAGGGTAAACATGAGATGAGGGTCACTATGATAAAAATCAACCTCCTATATGACCTTAAGGAAATGGATTCGACAACTTGAGACCTTACAGACTTACCTGAAGCGCTACAAGACCTCCAGGAGAAACCCAACCCCTCTAGGTGTTCAATACCTAAGATAAATCTCTTTTTCACTAATCTAGAGCCTCAACCTCTCCTTTGCCAAGGAATATAAGCGACTATATCCCTCCAGTCACAATAATATACCTGCCTCCATGCAAATGTGGACTTTTCCAGTTAGTTCTATACAAGTGATCCTGAATTCTAAGCCACTTTTTCAGGACCATGACTCTGAACTCTACCTAGAACTCAATGAAGCTTCTAGAAGTGAGAAATGACATAGAAGGAACTATTATAAACGAAAACTTGAACCAAGACTTGAAATGACCCCTCCCAAACGAGTCTTAAATTTCGTCAAACACATGGTGAACATGCAGTCGATGCGTCAGGAGTCAAAATATGAACATAATGATATGAAAACTTATTTGAGGATAAACAAGAAGGAAAATTTCCTTCTCATAATTGTTGTCATAACACCAAGTAGGTATATCATTCATTATCCAGACATTCATTAGTAGAAATTTGTTAAGGGCCACACATAGATCTTTTAATTAACCATGCTTATAACCAACATATTGTTGAAGAGAGTGTAACTAGTTTCGGTCTTCATAGATGTACTTTTGATATTTGTATTTATTCAAGAAAAGAAATATATATATATATTTTATATATTAATCAACTAGTTTCTTTCTCATTGAAATAGGTATAGCACATGTTAAAGTGTTATAGGTAAGGAAAAGAGTCAGAAGAAAAGTTTGAAGACCATTAAGGGCATGTTACACCATTTACATATTTGTATAAGAGTCAAAGAATATACCTCCAAGCAAAGACAAGTCCTCTCCATGCAATGACACAATCAAAGGAGAAAAAATGATGAATGAAACTCAAGTCGAAATATAGTCATCAGGTCAGCCTCAAGTTAGCCTAAAGAAGGAAAAATCCTCTTGATATATAGGTTGTCAAGTCCCTCAAATGACAAGCAATCCACCTCTAAAATCAACAAGCAAGGAAGAGAGAGAAAAGGGTGAAAAGGGACAAGTATAAGGAGCCTCTAGTGGAGAAAAGAAGGAGAAATCATCATTGAAGGTTGGTAGACTATTTCTAGGGTAAAATATAGTCACATGTGTGAGAAAAGGAGGCACACTGCGGTCATAAAAACAACAACGTAACAATCTCATACTTCTCATTGTTTAGGCTTGAAACTTAGGCCTATAAGGCCTCACACTAGAGTGAGGAAGAGACTCTCTCAATAAAAGAAGAAAGGAACCAAATACTCAAGGAAACCTCCCACATGTGCCAAAACTTAATACTGTAGGTAAAGAGGAAGGGAGGGATCTCAAGTCTGCAACTACACCGTGAAGAAGGAGCTTAGTCAGTCAAGAGGAAGGAAGGGATCTCACTAAAGATCAAGGACACATGTCTCTTCTAGAGCAAGTGCAAAAAGGACTATCAACAATTGTAAGAATAACGGAGTGCTGAAAGAAGAAGGACGAAGTGTTGGGGAACAAAGTGCAAGAAGGAGGAAGGACTTGACTTGTGCTTGGAGGATATTCTTGTGAAGGGTCTAGGGTTTGGCAGTGATCAATAGAAGCTTCAACAAGAGAAATTTACGAAAGGGTTTTCCTTTATAAGAGAGAGAGGTTTTTTCCTAGTAGAGATCCAACATCTTGTGTTCATGTTCTTATGTTTTTTGTAGTAGTTTGATGAAGTAAACACACATGTATTAATAAGAAGAGAAGATGATTAATCTAATAAGATAAATTGTAAAGTTCTTCACAAATGGTTATCAAGTCTAGAAGAATCCTACTATATAGGTGACAAATCAAGGAAAGGGCATCTCAAAAACACTCATAAGTGTTGGAATTATGATACAAGTGTTGTCCTTGATGGAAACTCACTCACAGGCCAATTCAGTTTTAATAAAAAGCAACTCACAATATAACAGGTCTATTCAGAGGTAACAGAGCATTGGTACAGAAGAATAGGAATATGGAACTAAGGTCTACTGATCAGAATAAAGAAGGTAAAGGAAAAGGTTGATGTAAAGTAGTTTAAGAAGCATACGCATGTCCACTTTGTCAAAACAATGTATACACGCTAGTCCATAGAAAAGAAGCGCGTATACGTATACAGGCACTCCCACAGGAAGAAAAGGATGTACATGTTGGAAAACCAAGGTTTTGGTCTGAGGTATTTTGTCCAAGGTATTTTGGTCCAAGGTATTTAGTTCAAGGTATTTGGTCGGAGGTATTGACCCTAGGTATTTGGTCCAAGGTATTGGTCCTAAGTGGTTTTGTTTTGAGGTATTGACAAAGGATCAAATTATATAAGGAGGAGAAAATCAAAGGGTTAAGGGCACAAGTAATGAATATCTTATGAAGTATTATATCAAAAGAAAATATGCAAGTTAAGGGTTGTTATAGACATTTTTGTGCCTTACAGCATGAAGTATGAAATGTCAATAATCTAAGGGATCCAAAGTCCCTAAACATGTTGTTCCTACCCCTAGAGGAACAAGGTCAGCAAACCACAGCACTAAATATCAGTTCTCCACCTGAAAACACTCAAAAAAAAGCTAATTCTGGATCATGTCAACTGCTCCACTGAGCATCTGCGCTGAATGTCAACAGTAATGAAGGATACCTGTGCTGGGCGAGATTGGCCAAGTGGCACAGTCATTCTGCAAGGTGTCAAATGCCCAGGAAGCTTCCAAAATGACACTTGGATCAGGGAATTCACCTTGTGATGAGTAAGAGGATCTAGATCTCCAAGTGGAAGCAAGAAACTCCAAGTGGACTCAAGAACTGAAGAATAACTGAAGTGGGAGAGGACACTAGTCAGCTCCATGCCAAGCTCAAGCTGACTCATCCTTTCTCCAAAACTCCTATATATAGAGCTCTCTCATGAGGTCTAGGGGGGCTGGAATCTTGTGAATGCAAGGAAGTGCTGTTGGTTTGAGTATAGAACTATTGGGTGATTGCTTTGAAGGAGGTGAAGAGGAGATTTCTTTCTGCTGGGAGGTGTTGCTGGATTGGGCCTCTTATGGTTGTAACACTCTCAAAACTTTACTTCTTCCATTAATAAAGCATTTGAGGTTCTTCTATATGCATGTGTCTTTGTGGCGTATTGATACTTGTATGTTTGATTTATTCTAATCCTTGAATCAGTTATGGATGTATGCTTCTTGTAGTTTCCCTTTCTTGTGCTTTTGCAGGATCTCTGTGTATCTGGGCCAGTAAAAGAGCAAGGAGCTGGGAGCAAGCAGCGAAGAGGGAAGATTGGATCAACCATTAGTGGAAGACAACGGTTAGCGGATCCCTTTCTCCCCTCTCTTACATCTCATAAAGAAGTAATCTCGAATAGCTTTGCTTTGATTGTTGCTGAGGTACTATCACCCTTAGAGTGGGATAGGGTCATTCCGTATTGGATACTTTTCCCAACAACAAATTGGCGACTCCACTGGGGATCGTATCTTGTTGGTTGTTTGTGTTTTTGCTATTCATTTTATAAACACAGGGAGTACCGAATCGAACTGCATTTGAATCTTTCAAATGCAAAGTAGAGGGCAGCTACTCTAGCTCAGTTTCTGGGCAAGTTTATGATTTAAAGAGCTGATCCACAAGGACTCTGAATAACTCTTAGTGATAGCTTTTCATCCTCCTTGTCATCCCTTAGTGTGTACTTGACTGATAGCTTCTGATTTGGCCAAAAACTGTGAATTTTTGAGCAATCTGTGACCCGGAAACCAAGAGAAACGAAAGTTTCATTCTTCAGTGTAGGCTGTGTGAAGGTTGTCTGCATTTCAGCGCAGTTCCCGAAGGGGCTACCTGCGCTGAAGGTCAAACTGCCTGTGTACCACCTGCGCTGGACCAGTCTTGCCTTGTGCTACTGGGGTTTCCTGCTGTTTCTTGCCCTGTTTTCACTCTTGTTTTTGCTGCCTGTTACCAGTCAATGTACCTATCTGAAACCAACTTTCCTTACCACTATTCCGCCTCGGTTGTATAAAGAAACTGTATTTGTTCTTTTTGTATTTCTTATATCATTTACAGTTTCCCATAACGAAAGTGAACTAGTCTTGCTGTGGCCTCTTAGATCTAGACCTGTGATAAAGTGTCGTTTTGATCTTAAGAGTTAGTTTGTTTGTTGTTCATAGCTGATTGAGCTTTTGCTTTCGTCATATGGTTTGAGTTTATCTATTTCTAGTGTCGAAACAAGTAAATCTTAAGGTGTCTTTTGATTTTGGACAAGCTTGTTTGCTTTCACTTGAAATTGAATTCAAAATTATACAACAGCTTTCTTTTTGTGTCGCACAAACATTAAGAAAGAGAAAAGAAATACCTGCATTATGCATGTGCATTATGACAGCTTGTATGATGATTTAGGAAAAAGTGCATTAGTGTGTGCTCTATGATCTGTGTGAAAAGATGTTATTTTTCTTTTCATTCAGTAGTTAAGATTTTCAAAGTTGAAAGATTGAAAATCTTGCTTATCATCTTAGACTGCATTTAGGAGTGTTATCATACATCTCGTGGTGATCCATAAAGGCAAACTGCTAAACAAGATCAACATTAAAATGAATTGAATTTACATAACAACGCATTGAAACATAACGCAAACACATAGAGGTCTAAGCTAGAGACGTGTTCCGGCGTCGTTAAACGTGATATCTTAGCGTTGAGTGGTTGGGTGATTCCTCCACGGTGAAGCGATAAGTATCAATACGGACTTGTGCTCCCACGTACCGTCGCGTATATATTGGGAGACCCCTATAGGAACAAAGCCTTTATCCATAGGAAACCATGTCGGCCGCCCTACTGATCGCAATGCAGTGAACACAGCATTCACGAAGATCGACCACTCGTACCGTAAAACGTATTCTGTGGTTTTGCGAAAAGTTTGGCACACCCTCTGCCTAGAACTCCAGAGCAGTTTCTTTTGGCCTTTTTCAAACTCTATAACTGAAAAAGTCCATCCGAGCATTTGTCACTTCGGGCTCGTTAAAACATCGAAGGAGACTAGAGTCATCTTTAGCTTTTTCTCGACTCTTAAAAAGTGAAAAAGCAAGCTGTGTCTAAAGCGTCGTTATAAAATTCATTTTAAACGGAACATAATCACCTCCTATTCCTACGTTGATCTTTAGGTTGAGAACATGGAACGTCCCAACCAAGGAACTCCACATGATGGGAATCCTAGTCCTTTCTCCTCTTGGGGAGAAGTTGGTGCGCCCCACATGGCCACATTGTCGCTTCCAGGACTGACAATTGGCCTGCCTATTTGGCTATTCTCAACCAATGTAGTTCAGAACACCATGGTTCCTGAACAGTCGAGTCAACAGTTAGATCAGTCTAGAGCTGCCCACCAGCCTTCAACTTCCTATAACTCTTCCTCCAATCCTTCATCTTCGCAAGGTAGAGCTGGCAAAAGCCAAGCTCCCATGGAGAAGAAGGAGAAGAAGAAGAAGGAGCCTAAGGTGACTGGGGGCAAGCAAAAGACATCTGACAAAAATCCACACACAGCACACACCGGGCCTAAATCGCCATGTGTCGTATGTAGAGGAGACCACTTCCATAGAGATTGTCCCTGTATTCCCCGGATACTAAGGGACTGGTCCCCTCGGTTGCACATTTCGGGAGCATCAACCTCTGATAGCCATGTTCAATGCTTACCGTCAACCAGCGAAAGTGAAGGTTCAAGACAAAGAGGGGGAGTAAGATCCCCCTGCAAACTGTGTAAAGGCGATCACGCCATCAACTGTTGCCCCTTCTTAGATGAAGCGAAGAGAGTTTTGGAAGATCGCCCGGTTTCACCGTTGAGACTTCCTCCTGGATACAAAAAACTCGTGCCAAGTCCTTCGTTGGTTGAAAATACAGCTGGCCCGCTCAAGTGGTCAGCTGAAGAGTCAGTCATTGAAAATGAACCTACTGAATCCAGACCAGATGAAAGTCTAAAGGTCGATACGGCAGTTGACCCGGTTCCGCCTTCAGAGGTTTCATCTTCAAATGACACCGTCACTGAAGATTCATCTTCAAATGACACCCTCACTGAAGAGAGTAAGGATGACACCATCCAGATTCTTTTCATCAACACCAACTCTGATGAGCATCAGGGCAATGCGCCCATTCCTTTATCGCAGGAAGGAACATCGTCAGGGTCATATTCGGCCGTGTATTCGGTCCCACCACCAAGCAACCTGGTTGTGTCCTTTGATTGGAACCAACTAGGCAGACCCCGGTTACCAGCCAGTATACCATTCAGAATCATAGTCCAAATTTACAGAATGGTAATGGATGGAACTATCATTGATGAAGGGGCATCTGTGAGTATCCTTTCCTCTATTGCTTGGAAAGCACTGGGTTCCCCGGCGCTTTTGCCTGAGATAAGAAATCTCTCGGGTTTTGATAAAGGAACCAGTCGACCATTAGGGATCCTCCCCAATGTACCTGTTACATTGAAAGGGAAGACCGTTCAAATGAACGTGATGGTCGTCCAAGGACCCTTGGATTATAACCTACTCCTTGGACGAGACTATATATATTGCATGGGAGCTATAGTCTCCTCACTCTTTAGAGTAATGTGTTTTCCACACGAAGGAAGAATGGTCAAGCTCGTAGACCAACTTTCATTTCCGGGATCACGCATCGCAAATAGTCACATACCAACCCTCAATGGTCTATTCACTCAAGAAATGTCTCCGCCCCCAGTCCTCCTTCCCGATGAGTGCGAGTGATTCGGAAAGATGGGACTGGAACCCAGGGGGCATGCATCCTGGTCTGCTTCAGGCAGAGGAAACCTTGGGTATAGGGTAGAATTTCCGCGAAAGAATATGACTAGTCCGTACCCCGTCCGTGGATGGAAGAGGGGTTGTTCTGGAACATGATTCTTTTGTTAAGGTTACTTGTTTGACAAAGGTCATTCACCATTGTCTACTTCGGTAGACAGTGCCGAGGAGATGTTTTCGTTTGATGGTGTTAACAAAACAATCTTTGGGTAACCAGAAAGAGGCAAGCCTCCCTCAATAACATTAATGTTTTATCTTTGAGTAGTGTTCTTCTCTTGTCGCAAGTAGCTGTTTCTCTTGCGATCTTGCAAAAGAGCTGTCAAAAGTTAGGCTGACGGGAAGACAAGTACCGCATAAGACCTATTAAAAATAACGAGAAGACAAGTATCGTTAACATTAGACTAGCAAGACGACAAGTAGCTGTGAACACCCAAAGAAAAGCAGAGGTGGAGGAGAGGAGGGGCAGCCTTGAAATTGTATTTTATACCTGGGGGCATGCAAACCTTTTGGAGTGCAAGCTAGGAGCAGTTATTTATCTGTTTTTGGGATTAGCCGTTTCCGAACTTACATAAAGAAAGGATGAGAGGGAGCATAGCTTATGTGAGGTGCAAGCTCTATAAAAATTGGAATCTTGCAGGAGACATTTCTTATCTTACGACTGGGATTATCGAGCAGTTTTACCGCGGAATTTATGCTCGTTAAAAAATAGAAAAGCGAGATCCGAGCAGTTTTAGCGCATAGTTCATGCTCGTTAAAAAATAAACATAAGATCGAGCAGTTTTACCGTGGAATTTATGCTCCTTAAAAAATAGAAAAGCGTGAGCAAGAGTTTCCTCCAGAGTTTAAGCTCATTAAAAATGAACCTATTCCGGTAAATAACCATTGTGATCGTAAATTTATTAGCCATAAAAAGCCTTGGTCGTGTTTTGCACCCGCCACCTCCATTCCATTTGGCCAATCGTTCACCTCCATATGATTGTTTACCTATTTTGAGGAACAGCTGCGAAGAGTGATTTCACTTAGCCATCCTTGTGACACTGTCGTGATTGGAAAATTCCAACATGTACCTGGAATCTGCTGCTATCCCTGTTTATCACTCGTTCCTCAAAAGACGAGTCTTCTTTGAGCTCTTTTCTCCTGACTCGTAAAATATGAAAAGTTTGCCGAGTTTTGGCCTTCCAGCTCGTTAAATTGACCGGAAGAGCTATCCCTCCTCTAGATTTTAATCTTTTTGGACCTGAGGGATTATTGCACAAAAAGGTCAAGCGCTTGTTTTATTCGGCTCGTTAAAGTTATCGAAAATTCATCCCTTCTGTAGTGTTTTATACTTTTTCGGACTTAAGGGATTAGATGACGAAAAAGGAATTTTGGAGTTAACTTTCTGTACCTTTTCAGACTCTCTAAAAATGAAAAGGACCGAGTTTTCCTTGTCGTTAGACTCGTTAAAATGATTAAATAACGACAAACGTGTCTTTAGACGAGAACGAGTTTCCCTATCGCTAGGCTCGTTAAAACATAGCAATGGGCTTGCCCGAAGGGCAGGTTATAGAACAAGCATATGTTATCCTCCTCAAGCTTGACAAAAATAAAGAGGTACTGGTCAGAAATGACTGGGGAAAAATTGGGAGAACCTCAAAGCTTTAATGGTAGCAAGTCGCTCTTGAACATGACACTTTGTCCTCCGTATCACATCGGGTTGGGTTGTTTCATTCACCGGTCTCATCACCATGGTCCTCGCCAAACCATCCACATTTGGGGTAATGCTACCGATCCATCACATCAGTGTCGTTATATGTTCAAGAGATGTTGTTCAGAAAGAGTCAACCGTGTCCCATCCACTGCCATACATTATCCTTCATCCACCCATGATCGCCACCCTGAATCATATTTCACAGATTGTTTTCACCTCCACTAAAATCATTAGCTCCGTTCCGTGTCACTGATGTGGGATTCATTAAGGCCCTCCTTTGACGGATTGCTTCTTGTCGACTTCAGCTCATTATCCAAGAAGTTGATCTAGGAACAACCCCCTCAGTACTTTGAAGCTTGCATGCCTCAATGGCAAGTTTCTCACTTCCGGCGACAGGTATACATCAATGACCTTCGACTAGAAGATTTTGCGTGGTGTTCGACGCCAAGTCCTTTATTCACACCACGTGAATTGTACTGCAGTACCTTGAGGGTCATTGTCATTACTGGTGATTCCTCTCGCGCTTGTTAACGGTTTACATCATTGACCGGTAATCAAGCGATGTCTTTCCATGTTCGACTTCAGCGCAATTCTCACATGGATCGACTTGTACTTAGAGTGAAGATCGAACGAGTTTGAAGACCCCGGATCTAGTTTCATCCATCCGGGCTGCGATATATATTCAGGAAATATAAAGACATTTGATATGTACATCATTACAGCAGATGATCATCCTACTCAAAGGATGATGATTTCAGCAGAGAATTATCAGTCTACCATTAGACGATCGTCTGTTCTATGTACCAAAATGAATTTATAAAGCTGAGCATGGGAATGCCCGCCTCAGCTAGATCATGAAAGCAGAATGAAAAAATAATGTATTGTATTGTATTTATTACAGGTCACCTCTCAACGATTGAATGAACTTCGGATCCTCCTGATAAAGCATTTCACCCGATAAACAACCTCATACTTTAGGGGGCAACTGTTATAGACATTTTTGTGCCTTACAGCATGAAGCATGAAATGTCAATAATCTAAGGGATCCAAAGTCCCTAAACATGTTGTTCCTACCCCTAGAGGAACAAGGTCAGCAAACCACAGCACTAAATATCAGTTCTCCACCTGAAAACACTCAAAAACAAGCTAATTCTAGATCATGTCAACTGCTCCACTGAGCATCTGCGCTGAATGTCAACAGTAATGAAGGCTACCTGCGCTGGGCGAGATTGGCCAAGTGGCACAGTCATTCTGCAAGGTGTCAAATGCCCAGGAAGCTTCCAAAATGACACTTGGATCAGGGAATTCGCCTTGTGATGAGTAAGAGGATCTAGATCTCCAAGTGGAAGCAAGAAACTCCAAGTGGACTCAAGAACTGAAGAATAACTGAAGTGGGAGAGGACACTAGTTAGCTCCATGCCAAGCTCAAGCTGACTCATCCTTTCTTCAAAACTCCTATATATAGAGCTCTCTCATGAGGTCTAGGGGGGCTGGAATCTTGTGAATGCAAGGAAGTGCTGTTGGTTTGAGTATAGAACTATTGGGTGATTGCCTTGAAGGAGGTGAAGAGGAGATTTCTTTCTGTTGGGAGGTGTTGCTAGATTGGGCCTCTTATGGTTGTAACACTCTCAGAACTTTACTTCTTCCATTAATAAAGCATTTGAGGTTCTTCTATATGCATGTGTCTTTGTGGCGTATTGATACTTGTATGTTTGATTTATTCTAATCCTTGAATCAGTTATGGATGTACGCTTCTTGTAGTTTCCCTTTCTTGTGCTTTTGCAGGATCTCTGTGTAGCTGGGCCAGTAAAAGAGCAAGGAGCTGGGAGCAAGCAGCGAAGAGGGAAGATTGGATCAACCATTAGCGGAAGACGACGGTTAGTGGATCCCTTTCTCCCCTCTCTTACATCTCATAAAGAAGTAATCTCGAATAGCTTTGCTTTGATTGTTGCTGAGGTACTATCACCCTTAGAGTGGGATAGGGTCATTCCGTATTGGATACTTTTCCCAACAACAAGGGTTTCTAATGCTTTGCTTGATCTGAACTAAGTATGCACTTGAGTGTTTGATGATGGATGGGATCTAATGATTGATCAAGATAATAATGACTTATCATTATGAGATCTGATAATTGATAGGCTAGATCTAATTGCTAATGCACATTTTATCCTTTATAAGTGATGATCTCGATATGTCTGAAGTCTGGAATTGCAACGAAGTTATAAGTAAGTATTTGCAGATCTATACACTAATTCTCTTTGATGAAGTTGTGTATACATGCTCGTTCGACTCTTCCAAGCAGCGTATAAAAAAGAAAAGCTTGATGTTCAGGTATGGCTGATCTATCAGATCGGTGTTGCTGTTTTACTACTGTTTGTCAATGATGCCTTCTTAGATCTGAAAGTAGAATTGAATGAATAAGGAAATTGAGTCTGATTGATTGATGAATTGAGAAAGAGGGGTGATCCTTGTTACTATCTATTTAAAACTTTGTAATATGACAGTAGATCTTCAGAATGTCACTGATTGGTATAGTTTGTGGTTAAGAGATTTTATGATTCAATATCTTTAGAGGTATACGCAGGTTGGGAAAAAGGAAGTAGCGTATACACGTAGGTTTTCTTCATTAAAGGAGAGTATACATTATGACACATGCCTTTTGAGGTTACAATTAGTTCTGGTTGTTGATGCAATGTTCTCAGTTCAGATATATGCACTAGTTATAGTGATGTGTCTGTTCCATTTGATTGGATGAATTTGATTAAGTTTGAATGAATGGTTGATTCAGTTGTATCAGAGGTTCAGTGATTGTTTTATTCAGTTGCATCAGAGGTTTCAGTGATTGATTGTTTCAGTTATATCAAATATTTATGATTGGGTTTTAGTGATTGGTTGATGCATATGTCTTTGATGGTAGTATTGCAGTGGTGATTGATTTTGAGCTTCAATGTTATTAATGGGTCCAGTATGAAAATTTGATGAAACGTGGCCTTCATATTGTAGTATTGTGTACCAGGAGTATCTTGTGTGAAAATTTATGAAACATGGTCCCTGGAGGATACTGAGGGTTGGAGCCTTCAGTGAGGAAGTCAAAGATTCCTTCTAGTAGTGGCTGGTGATTTGATCAGGGGGTTGGAGCTCCCTTCCAGTAGAAGCTAGAGAACGAGTGAAGGTTGTAGCCTTCTGTAGGTTGGAGCCTACGTACTAGTAAATATATCAACTAGTACAAGAACTAGGGGGTTGTAGCTCCATTCCAGAAGAAGTTGGAGAACGAGAGAAGGTTGTAGCCTTCTGCAAGTGGGTGTCTACATACTAGTATGAGTTTTCACTAGTACAAGATTGTAAACAAATTTTCTTATTATTAAAAGAAGACAGAGATGACAGCAACAGGTGGCTTTCACCCACATTGGGTTTCCACCTTAAATCTAGGTGTTCATGTGTGTTGCTTATGTGTGATGGTTTATTTTGTTATTACTGCACATGGTTACTGTTTAATATTTAATAAAGTACTGATGGACTGATTAAAGATCAACATATGGTGAATTAACTGAATCATAAGTTCACTGCATATATGCTAGTTTCCTTAAGAACAGTTGCGTGCACACACGAGTCCCCTTCACTAAAGTAGTGTATATAAATCCAATTATGGAAATGAAAAAGTTATTGATTTGTAAATACTGATTCATCCCCCCTCTCGGTGTTATTTCCAACAATAAGGCGACTCATCATGGAAGGACATCTGAAGAGAAACTACAAGGTTGAAGCATGAAGCCAAGAAATCTCAAACACATCAAGGAGAAGGAATGTTTACCATCTACAAAGCTAGAGGAAAAGCCTTTTTTATATAGTCACCTACAAGAAGAGTGAGAAAAAAGGGTCCTACATGAAGCTGCACCATCTTCAAGGAGAGAAGCACTACAAGTAAATTCATCAAAAAATATGATCACCAAACAATTCCATTTGAGGAAACCAACTTGAAGAGAATGTAAGGCTACCAAGTCTTCAAGAAGAAATAAACTCCATTACATCTCAAGTAAGTATATATATGTCCCCTTATGAACATTCATCAATTTTGTTTTGCAAGGAAAGAAAAAATTTGGTTGGGACCACTAACATCCTTGCATGGAAGAAGAGGGATGATTTACTTCTCAAGGAGAATGAACTCCTAGAACTCATCAAATGGAATGTCACTATCCCTACTAAGGAAAAAACTCAAGCCTTAGCTAAGTACAATAAGGATGAAGCAGGAGCTCAAAGGATTCTTATAGTATCTATCAAAGACTCTCTCATTCCATATGTCTCCAAATTTGAAACATCAAAAGAAATCTATGATAAACTAATTGAGCTATTCTCAGTAAGCACAACTAGAGAAGTGATATCTCTATGAAATGATTTGTACAAGATGAATATATAAAAGGAAGGAATAGCTCCATACTTCATGAATATCTCTGAGATGAGGGATCAAATTCAAGAGCTAGGAGAAGTCATGTTTGATAGAGAAATGACAACTGTATTACTCAATGCTTTACCAAGGATCAAGGCAACTTAATATCAAGCATATATGCAAAGAAGGAAGCTACCCCACTTAATCAACTATGGTCTCTATGAAATATAGAGGAAACTAGAATCAAAGAAAAAGATGATGTGGGATTAAAGGAGCAAGCATTTGCTACCATGGCCAAGAGAAAGGGAAAATTTTCCAAATTTGGTCTAGAAGAACAAGAAATAGAGTTATGTCCAAAGTTCAATGCTTTGGATGCCATGAATATGGACACTACAAAAGGGATTGTCCTAAACTTAAGAAGGACAAAAATAACAAAATGAAAAGGGAAGAAGCTCATGTAACTCAAGAAGTGAAAGAGAAGACATGAAGCAGAAGAAGGAAGATCCTCTAGATCTCTACTATGACTAAGCCAACATCTTTACTTAAAGCCTTCTTTCAAATTTTTGAGTAGTATAGGAGCATGTAGAAATAGAATAGAATGCATGGTTAAAGATATATTCTAGAATATAGGAGCATGGTAGATATAGATCAATATATTCATATTGAAGTATCATACCTATTATAGGACCTCATCCACAATGAAAGAATAATTGATCATGATTTAGAATCTTAGAAGGCCTCTATCATAAAAGGGAAGAAACATTTGCAGGATAAGGGTCTTCAAGATCCTCTAATAGAATATTCAAAAGAAGGTTGATAAATAAGAGCAAATGTCTCATTGGGAGTCCCATTCATGGGATTCAAGAAGGATGATATGCAAGGAAGATAATATGAAGCAAGAAAGTCTACTCCAATCGAGGATAACTATCAAATGAAGTCGAGATGATCAAAGCGGAATCAAGATGAGGTATGTATGCATCAAAGTTTAAGTCATGTCATCATATATATTGGGTCATGGGAAAAGTTATAGAAGCATGATCAAGAATAAAAGGATCTCTTTCACCAATGATATGTTCAAAGGAATGTACTACAATGCAATAAAGGTCAACATGAAGAAGTGCTCTCATAATAAGTATAAGATGGTTGACTAATCAATCCAAGAAGAAGAAAATGAAGAGATTGATCATGAAGGAGAAAATGAAGAAAGAGATCAAGCATGTGGTCACAAAGAATCACTATCTGACATGATGCATTAACATCTCTTGAAAGAAGGCATGAAAAATATGACAAAGGAAGAAAAAGATCAAAGCACCCTTGACACCTATGAAGACCTTGTAGATAGTAAGGTGCAGATAACTGATTCAAATCTACAAAGATGTCATGATGAAGAAGCCATCCAAAAAATTCACCATTTGATGTTGAAGCAATATCAAGATGAAGTCATGAAGGGCTACTAAATCAAAATATGGTAACAAGCAAGTACAACTAAGCATTAATGTGATAAGTATTCTGAAGCATAGAAAATATGACAAAGGAGTACAACCAGATGACAAAAGGACTTGATATGTATCAAGAAGGCCGCTTTCCATGAAGGGAGAAATGACATGACAAATTAGGAAGGAAAGTGATCGATGAACGGTTCCATACCAAGAAGAAGTTCAAACAAAGACTTCATGACATCGAAGGAAAGAAGGAGATCAAGCAACTAAAGGACCCACGAAGAAGAAGTTGATGATGAATGGATAAGTCCCTAGCTAAGAGAGTTCTAACAATTTTCCAACTAAAAAGGAGTTTGGTAAAGTTCCTTTTCAGAGTAAACTTGGGCATGTATTCCTCCATTACGAGGAAGAGATAGAAGCAACATTTATGTATTCACTTGGGAAGAAAGAATTGGAGGATTGGGTAATCATATGGAATCCGATACTCTTTGAGGATTTGTAGGTAATCCAGGACAAGAGTAGGAAAGAGGACATATATTATTTGAGGGTTGGGAACCCAAGACAAGAATAGTCCTAGAAGGTCATATTCAGTGAACACCCGGGTGGGTATGTACCTTGAGAGACAATGACTAATGTGTCTATAAGTCATTTGTCTCTCCAAAATTTTGTTATGATATTATGAGAGATAGAGCTATTAGTCAAGGCTTTGCTATGAACAATGTTGGTTACTATGATGCAATAAAAGATGTATTTCCAATCCGGTTTCTCTTATTTGAATTCTTCAAGATTATAAAATAGCCAAAAACCTTGTAATGATTTATGAATACCTCCCTAGTTAAGAGGGAGTGTTGAAGAAAGTGTAACTAGGTTCAATTTTCATAAATGTACTTTTGATATTTGTATTTATTCAAGAAAAAAAATATAACTTTGTTATACTTATAAATGTGTTTCTTTCTCATTGAAATAGGTCTAGCACATGTTAATGTGTTATATGTAAGTCAAAGAGTCAAAAGAAAAGTTTGAAGACCCTTAAGGGAATTTTACACCATGTACATATTTGTATAAGAGTCAAAGAATATCCCTCCAAGCATATACAAGTCCTTTCCATTCACGACATCATCAAAAAAGAAAAAGTGATGAACGAAACTCAAGTCAGCCTACAGTCATCATGTCGGCCTAAAGGAGGGACAATCCTCTATATATAGAGGTTGTCTACACCCTGAAATGACAAGAAATCCACCTATGAAATCAACAAGCAAGGAATATCAAGAAAAGGGTGAAAAAGGACGAGTATAAGGAGCCTCTAGTGCAGCGAATAAGGAGAAATCATCAATGAAGGTTGGAGGACTATTTCTAGGGTAAAACATAGTCACATGTGAGAGAAAAGGAGGTATCTCTCTATTCATAACAACAATGTAACACTCTCATAATTCTCATTGTTTGGGCTTGAAATGTAGGCCTATAAGGCCTCCCACTAGAGCGAAGAAGAGACTCTTTCAATCGAAGCAAAAAGGGACCAAATACTCAAGGAAACCTCCCACACGTGCGAGAATTTAGGACTGCAGGACAATCATATCCAGTTTGTAGCTACACCTTGAAGAAGGAGCTCGGTTGGTCAAGAGGAAGGAAGGGATCATCAAAAGTAAAGGGTCTCACTAAACATCAAGGATAAGTGTCTCTTCTAGAGAAAGTGCAACAAGGAATATCAATAGTTGTAAGAAGAATGAAGTATTGAAAGAAGGACAATGAAGTGACAAGGAATGAAGTGCCTGAAGGAGGAAGGACTTGACTTGTGCTTGGCGGATATTCTTGTCGAGGGTCTAGGGTCTAAGAGAGAGAGGTTTTGTCCTGGGAGAGACCCACCATCTTCTGTTCTTGTTCTTATGTTTTTGGTAGCAGTTTGTTGAAGTAAACACACATGCATTAATAAGAAGAGAAGAAGATTAAGCTAATAAGATAAATTGTAAAGGTGCTTCACAAATTGTTATCAAGTCTAGAAGAATCCTACTATATCTAATTTCCCTAAATTCTTCAACACATATAACCAGATAAATAATAATGAGATAATAACCATTAAAGCCACATAATAACAAGTATATTTACTCATCAAAAGAAAGAGTAACTTATCTATTCTTAACCATATGCAAAATCCAACCAAGTCGGGGACTTCCACGTACCACCTGACCATAGATTGGGTTGAACCAAATCTTTCTTTCAGCCAATCATTGTCATTCCATATTCCAAGCATGAAATTGGGATCTCATGGGATAAAAACATCCATAAAGAACCAAGGGAATGTAGAGGTTAAACCACCTCCACCCTCACCATACTGTGATCTCACCTAAACCAGTGTCGAGATCACAAAACCAAACTAAGCTTGGATGCCTCATAATTCTTTCACCCTCACTTGAGGAATTTTCCTATATCCACCCACCTATTGACGGATTCCTAGAGAAAACCATCTCCACCCCCAACCCTTGGGATTTTTCTGAAACCACCTCACCCGGATCGAAATAATTTTGGCAATCCATACCTCAATCTAGAAATAATCCCATCACACCATGGCTATCTAGAAATGGAAAGGAAGGCTGAACCATTGTCAAAAACCTGACAAAATTCATTCCACTGACAACAACGAAACCAAAATACACACATGCATATGCCATGCATGCCAAAACCAACTAGGAAATCATACATGTAATCTGTTACCTGCAAGTATTCTTGGTGAATCTTCCTAATCCAACCTTTTGGTTCTCGATCCTTGCTTTCCTTTGATTTCCTTGTCCTTCCTTTGCTTTCCTTTTCCTTCCTTTGCTTGCTTGCTTTCCTTATCCTTTTGGTGCTCTTCTCCTCTTTGAGACTAACTCCAAAACTGAACTAACAAAAAAGGCTACCAATTGATGCTCTGATGTCTTTTTATTATGTATGCCTCTAATTTCTTCATTTTCCCTCTATTTTGCTTTAATTTCCTCCTCACATTCAACTTGTGGCCTTTTACCTTCCTTTTCTTCTAATTTCTTTTATTTTCCTATAAAACATGCTAATTGATGCTTCTTTGCCTTTTTAAATCCTTTTCCAATGCCTTTTCCAATTTCCCTTAGCCATAAAGACAAAAAGTGATCCCACTAAGATATTTTTCCCAGCATTCAGCTTGGAAGAAGTGTCCCTTGACCTTGGTCTTATTTTTCCTTTATTAACTTTTATTACATGAAATTTTAACCTGGGGCTATTACAAATGCCTCACCCTTAGGAGAACATTGTCCTCGGTGTTCCATGACACCTACAACCAGTAAAATTGCTGAAAAGAAAAGAATACTGCCCATGGAGCTTTATAATAGGACAACGAAAGAGACAAAATAAGAATGATAAACATTGAATTTCATCTATTATTCATAATCAGACATATATATAGTACATTTGTGTGACCCTTGGATTCATATTCCAAGTGGTCTCTTGGACTCTGGTAGCTGTTTAGATTCCACAGCAACCCATAGAGGATTAGGTGTCCAACATTCCCCCCTTAATCCGAAGGGATATGTATGAGTCCAAGAAGAGAGTTGTAATAAAAAATGTGCAAAAATGCATGGAAACACTAGGCTAAATGTGCTCTCTGAAATGTTGGTATAAGGTGATGGTTTAAGGATGACCAACAACACTGGAACACTTAGTGAGATTATTGTGATTCTTGGAACTCTTCCAAGTCTAGCATGAAGCTGAGGTCTTCTGCTAGAGGAAGTTATCCTAATGTTTTGAAGAAGGAAACCTTCAACCTTGAAAGGGAGGTCTCACCCATCATAAAAAGGGAGAAGCTCAACCTGAAAAGGGAGGTCTCAAACTATGATGGTTTAAGGATGACCACCAACTTTGAAATGCTTAGTGAAATCCCTAGAACTCTTCCATAACTGGCAAGAAACTGAAGTCTTATGCTAGAGGAAGTGTCCCTAATTATCTTTACAGATGTCTCAACCCCGCATAGATGGTGTAAGGCTGACCACCAACCGAAGGCATGCTTAGTGGCATCTTTGTCTTTGGCTTCAACTATGAATCTGGTATGGTAGGTTGTGGCTTAGGCTCGCTTGATGTGGCTTTGAAACTTGTATATTACTATCACTTCCCCCCTATCAGATACAAGGTGAGAATATGAAGAGATCTGAATTGCACGACTTTTCAATATTTGAGAACAAATCCTGTTGTATTAGTGAAATATCTTCTTGGTTATTGAAACCCATTGCCAGAAGTGATCCATCCAATATGAATCTATGTTATTGTAGGAGGCTTGTTTTTTAAGCATCTGTGTGAAGAATGAGTATGCTAACCACAATGCTTGCATGTATGAAGATACAAATAGTGATCTTTCATATCGCCAACTCGGTCCCAATGTTGTCATTTAATAACCTTTTAATGTGAATGTGGAGGAGAAGAACCTAGAACAAGTGAAGGTGAACAACCATGAAGAAACCCAACACTTTGAAATTGAATTGGATTGGAATAGTTTGGAATATGAAAGGATTCCTCCTTACCATATCCAAGACTTGTTATGTGCTTGTTGTTCACAAGCTCTTCTGAAGGTTTGATGATTGGCTTGGGAAGTGCATATTGAATTTCCACACCAGTATTCAAATCTGCTTCTGCAATGGGAACTTGATCCTTAACATTATTTATTTGACTTACTCGTTGTTGATGGATGCCTGTCTCAATGTTTTGAACAAAAATAGGTTCATATTGTTCTTTTTGTAACTCATCTTGTTGTAGTTGTGATTCAAGCTGCAAAAATTCAATGTTTTCTTTTGCATTTTGTAAATAGGTTCAATTATGAGAGAGAGTGTCCTTAGTGATTTGGAGCATCTCATGAACAATGGAATGAATTAGCGTCTTTAGAAACTATAATGCATGATCAACTCTAGCCATTCTCTTCACTCTTATAAATAATGTCTTAAGCTATAAATTGCACAAAACCCTCCTTTTTTCTTTTTTTTGTAGTAGCTACAACTTACAACTTTCTTTTTAAATGCTTCTCTACACACTCTTCAATGAATCTTGATATGCTCTTAAATTCAACTCGTTAGCCAATGCAATCAAATAATATTATACTAATACAGTCCTCAAAGCATATGACAATGAATGATTGTTCAACTATATAAATGAAACACCAACGCATAGGAATATTTGTCAACTCACAGGTCACAGACATTTGAACCTGCTTTCCATACTTTGGATGGATGTTTGAATCCTTTTCTTTAAAACATCGTAGACAGTACCCTACAAGCTTTGTCTCAACTATTATCTTCTTATAGATATTATGAAAACATCTACCATAGTTGCTCCTTTCGCACACTTTGTACAATATTTAATATAACATTTGGCTATTTTGAAGAAATAAAGACACGGTAAGAAAAATTTTACAACTTAAATGAATAATCGAAAACACATTGAATAGTTTTACATCATCTGTGCTTTCATCCAATGGTCCAAAAAAATATCCCATAAAGTGATCTTCAAGAAGAGTGAATCACAATAATTTCCCAAAGTGGGCCAATAACAATGAAAATGTTTTAAACCACTAGCAATCAAAAGAAACTTACAACAATCTAAAAGCTCTCCATTAAATGTACAACCCTCCAAAGAAATTTCATGGAGGGAGAGAAAAGAAATAATTGTTTTGTTGCCAAGAAAGATAGCTTTTTTCAGATATGCCGCTTCAAAGTATGTTTTCTAGGTTTACCGCTTCAAAGAATTTTTTTTTCCATATTTTCCGCCTTAAATCAAATATTTTCAGATTTTGTTTTAAGAAATCCAAAAATGGAAAAGAAACCTGAGAAAGACGGAAAACAACTTTACCTTCTCACCAAAAAGGAATTGGAGCACCAATAACCAAACTAGAATGGATTGAGGCATTCTACATATGTTAACATTTGAAATCCCATCTTTCCGACTTCGGTTTGGTCCAAAATATAAGCAATAATCACCACAAACATGCTCCTCCAGACGAAAATTAATATTGAGGAATCCACACCACAGGAAATGCTAGCCGCAGAAGAAGCAACAGATAATATGGAATCAACACCAGAAAAATTCTACTCTCAAAAGCAAAGAGAAGAAGAAAACCCCATGGAACAAAACCCCGCTACCAAAGGCCCCTTATTTCAATCTCCATCACCTCCATTCGTGGCAGCCTACAGTTGTTGCCCATGCAGAGCACTGATGAATTTCCTGAATGGAGACAGTTATGGCCTTTGGCCATTGCCCATGCCAACGAATTATAGGCCAATTAGGGCACCCACTCTCCTAACTCCTCCCAACACATAGGTGGTGATCCTTGCCGCCGTCCCACAGGCACATAAGGTCTCAATCGTCTCCACGTTGCATTCCTTAGAAATCCCGCGTAGGAGAATATCTACCCCCACGGATATCAAACACTTCCATAATCAGACTCCGAAAGGTCATTTCCAATTTCAATCTTTTCTGATCAGAGATTTGAAGAAAGATTGGATAGGGATTTAGAAAATAACATAACAGAATCTAAGCAGAGTAGCTCAAGTGCTTCTGAGAATGATGTTGCTTCAGAAACTGGGGACAACAAATCTTCTTTGAGTGAAAACCAACAGGTTAATGGAAGAGCAGCTCAGAAGGAGCATAAGAGGATGGTGAAGACGGAAAAGAGAGAGTGGAGAATGTAATGTATATGACAGTTATATTCACTTAGGCCAACCTATATGACATGAATTAAAGAATCGAGCAACAAGACATGTTCTTAATTAATGAATCAATTAGGGGGACTTGGCTCAATGCACAAGGATTCAATAGAGTTCAACCAGTGCACCAGAAGACAACGATGTGGGTATGCAGGCTACAACGTTATGTGTATAAGTGATGCAAAGATGTCAGAGCATTATACTGGATATAGCATCAGAAATAATATCGTTAGAACAAACAAAGCATCGGAAAGGAGTTACGAAGGCAGAGAATGCAGCTAAAATTTACCTAATAGGATATTCATTAAATGTAGGACTGATAACCGAACTTTAATGCACATAGAATCACAAAATTAGTGGCTCAAAATGGAGCAGGGTAGGAGAACGCACACTCTGATACCATGTTAAACATGAAAATGGTAGAGACAAAATAGGAATGATAAACATTGAATTTCATCTATTATTCATAATGATACATATTTATAGTACATTGGTGTGAACCTTGGATTCATATTCCAAGTGGTCTCTTGAACTCCAGTGGTTGTTCACATTCCACAACAAACCATAGAGGATTAGTATCCAACATAACCCAAATTTTTGTAGTATTTACAATGAAAAACCTTCTCAAAAGAAAAACCACCATGAAAAACATGACAACATGACAACCATACCTCTTATTGGAGATTTATAACAAAACTCATCGTGGTATTTACAATAACAACCATACATTAATATGTACATATACCAAAGTTTCTTTGCCTCAACCAGAAAAAATTGAAGGATACATAGCTTGCATCTAATCAACCATCTCCCATGTAGCTTCGTTGGTCCCAAAGTGCTTCAACAACACTTTAACTTGCTCGATTGCTCTATTCTGGAGCATGAATTGTTTCCATTGCAATATGCACTAAGGTTCTGGATAGAATTATCCTTCTCATTCAATTTTCAATATATACAAATCAATAACATCATCAATATCCTTCACATGTCTTTTAAGCAATTAAACATGGAAAACATCATGTACTTTCACTGTCGTAGGTAGTGAAATTTTGTAGGCCACTATCCCAATCCTCTCAAGGATCTGGAAAGGCCTGCAATACTGTGGTGCCAACTTGGAACATGATCCAATCCTCAAGGTAATCTTCCTAGGATTGATGTGGAAATACACATTCTCCCTATCCTGAAACTCCATAACTATCATGTGTTGGTCTGCATAACTCTTCTTCATGTCTTGTGTTGCCTTTAGATTCTTCTTTATAACTTGAATTTCATCTTCCATGTATTCCAACATGTCTGGTCAAATAAGTACCCTTTTCAATGGACCACTCCAACTTATGGGAGTATTAAAAATCTGCCCATACAGTTCTTCAAACAGACTGATACTCAATGACTCTTGATAACTATTGTTGTAACAAAAATCAGCTAATGGAAGGTAATCTCCCATCTCCTCTACTGATGCATCACATACATCCTCGGCATATCCTCCAGTATCTTTTTGACCCTCTCCGTATGTCCATCTGTTTATGGATGATAAGTTGTATTCAAGGCCAAGTTTTTACCCAAGCCTGCAAACAATTCTTTCCAAAACCTATAAGTTAACTTGACATCCTTGTCTGACACGATGTTCTTTGCAACACCACGAAATCTCACAATATCCCTCATGAAAACCTGTGCTAGTTGTTGTAGCGGCTACAACTACCCTCCAAAATTTTTCCTTGGCCCGTTTTGGAGCCTCCCTACTAACCTTTCACAACACCTTGTCTTGCTTCGATAAGTACACAAGCTTCAGTGTTTTTCATGCACAAAGGCAGCGTGTCAATCACAGCTTGATGCATTTCCCTCATAGGCTGTTCACTCGAACTTGATTCAGCTGCAAGCTGAGCAGCTTCTTGTTGGGTGTTAAAAGGTGTCTTTTAAAACTCCTAATTACCTCACATTAATTATCAAGCTAGGTAAGTCCTTTTATTCCAAGAGTGTACAAAATATGTGCAAGCTATAAATCCAGAGAGTAATGCTTTAAAATAAGTTATTAAATTTAATACAAGAGTAAAAAGATGCAATCATAAATCTCAAGCTTGTAACTTTAAGGGAAGTAATTCATCTAAGCATCATGAATCAATCTCAAACAAAACCATAATTCAATATTAATCAACCAATTCGAATGATAATCAACCGAGATCACCGTAGCATTAACTGAGCTCTTTCAACTAGACTTAAACTACTGGATAGAAGGAAAGCATTTGATCTAATCAATAACACTCTATCCTTTAATTAACCAGAAATGATTCTTTAACTGATGACTAATTTAATTCACGACATGAATAAATAAAACCAATTAGAATTACGCATTAATGAAATGGATACCAGAAATCCGAATTAAGGAAAGTGAATCAACTGTAAAGCCGTAAAGAAGAATAAACTTGCAGGAAACGGAAAAGTATAAAACAAGGAACAACAGTAAGATCCACCAGAGACCGGGCCCTAGCCACCAGTGAATACTGCTTAGCTACTTCAGAATATCCGAATGACCAACAACACAAATTATATATTAATCATCAAAGACACTTGTCATTACAATACGATCTCGTTCTTCATAATCACTCTTCTGTAAATTAAAATTACAACTGAAGTAGAAGGCAAGAGATCCCTCTTCAGTTTTCCCCTTTATAGTCAAAAGGAAAAAGATAAATGTGATCCCTCAGGATTAGCAGACCCTGAGGGATTCACAACTAAATGTTATCTTCAGAAAATTCTTTCATCTTGTGTTGATCTTCTTGATTCATTCCTTGGTTCGACCGCACACGACGTGCCTCATTTCCCTTGATTAGCTTTTGTTGTTCTGACTTTGGAACATCAGTTGTTCCATCTGCTATTTTTTTGCATAAAAAGCAATGAGAGTTAGTTTGGATGGTCAAATCATATCAAGAGCAATTTCATTCATCCCTTATCAAAATCCTATCAACATGTTATTATATCATGGCACAAAATGGATAAGAAAAGAGGAAAAAGATAGTGTAATCAAAAGTAAATACATACCTATTGCATGGCTCAACACTTGCCTAAGAAAATTGTGCATTTCTAGAGGGCAGCCAACCTTCCCTCCAGAAATTGTGCAATTCTGTCTGGCAGCCTATTGAGCTCTAGAATTGCGCAATTCTGCCAGCCAACAATCCCAACAGAAATTGCACAAATTTCCCGAACAAGGCTACTTAGCCCAAAATTTTCACAAATCTGGGCAGCAGTCAGTTGCTTTGCCCAAAAATTACTCAAACAACCTAGGCAGTCAACTCAGCTCCCGGCTAGAAATGCACATTTTTCTCAAGAAATTGAGAAGCTCCATGCATACGTAGTCCGGTTGACCAGTTCCACCTAGGACCAAGGAAACTTGACTTGCATATGCATGTATGCCTTGCTCTTCCCTGAATAGAAAAAGGCAACATGCAAAAGTCATCCCATGATTCAGGGAGCTATTTTTAGCAACCAGGGGTTACACGCAAAGTTGTTTTTGAAACATCCCTCCAAGTGTCACTTTTTCCTAGATTTGTGGCATGCATGTCATATGACCAAATTTATTTATTCGACACATCAGATCTCATTCTTTCACATTGGTCTTGGAGCTCTGACATCCCACAGCACATCCAAGACTCTTCGAGACATCCGGCTTAGCTATTCATGGGTAAGTGGCCTCAACTTGTCTTTTTCATCATTTCTTTCGCTTTTTGTGTATTCGCTTGTGTGAGTGTTGTTTGCTTGATTTCTTTGAACGCTTGTTGTGACTTACATGTATACTAGCTTTTCCTAACTATGTTTCAGTGTTTGTTGCTATCTCACTACTATCAGATGCATGAAATTGTTTTGCATGAACGTTAGCCGAACCGGCGAATCGCTTCACCCACATGCATGTCGATCTATTTGCTGAATTTTTCATTCATGTTTTACATACACTGTCAATCACTTCGGCTATCAGTTAGTGCCATTGTGCATTCACTGTCTAATTTGCTTTTAGTTTCCCGTCGGCGAGTCGGGTCAACCTTGGTCGGGGATCTGCCTTCACTGAGACTGCATTACACATTCTAGGGAAGGAAGGTTGTTCCTTCCTATCCAAAAATGTGCATTTCTTCCTAGAACTGCCCTCCAGGACTATTTTGTACATTTTTGATGGGCAGTGATTGTTGGCCCAGAAAATTGTGCAATGCAGTCCTTGAGCCTGCAATCACTCCCAGCTGGAATTGCGCACTACGCAATTCCAGCAAACAACAACTAGTCTAGATTGCACATTACGCAAGTCCAGTAGCCAGTCCTACCTCCCAGATAGCCCAGTTTGCATTTTTCACAGTTCTAGCAGCCAATTACCCAGCCTCCCAAAAGAAATTACACAAGATTACCCATCAGTTTCCCAGGTATGTGTTGTGCCATTCCCCGAAGTTGTTTTGTTTTCACTGACATATTTCTTGCCATGCATGTTGCTTGTCTCAAGATCTTTCGTGTGCTCATTTGTCTCAATGGCTTCTAAGAGAATAGGATCTCAGGACACTAATGGAAATGCAGCTTGAGCAACAGTTGAGCAAGTGCCCTCTAGTTTGCCAATCTAGCAAGATACAAAATTATATCTAGATAAGGACATCAAACTGAAGTGGCAAGAGGTCAATGAAAAATTTGTAGGAACTTTTGGGGAACACCTTGAAGACCATCAGGTGTACGTGAACATTCACAAGTCCAACTTGTACTAGATTGCATGCAGATATCTCGTGTTCCCATGTGCAGACATGATACACTGGATCATCTCTCACACTGATCCCAAGACGATGAACTTGAGCAGTGTCAGTGGGATGAAGATTGCAACCTTCTGGGAACAAGATTATGATGAGATGTATCAGATTTCATAGCCCGTGACTGTCATGGAGACTCCATTCAACTTACCCAATAGTAGTGCTAACTCCAGAGACATTCTGAGGAATTGGGTAAAGGGGCCAACTCAATTCAGGTTGACACCTGACCAGGTCTACAAGACAAAGATACTGAGGAACGTGTACCAATACTTGATCATAATTTCTTGTCGATGGTATGGCCAAGAAAGCACGGAAAAATTCCCACAGAGTGGGGTAGTTTCACTAGACCAATTGGCTAGAGAAGGAAAAGCATGTAACTGGTCTAGCATACTGGCTCAACAGCAGAAGGAACAAGTAATGAAGGCTCGATAGTCACCCAAAGGTATGCATGCAGATATTTACATGTTCACCTCCATCCTAGATGCAGTCTATGCCTAACAAGAGTTCCCGGTCTTGGAGTGCGCATGGTGACTAGCAGAGATTGCTCTAAACACATATTTCAAGTTATTGTTTGAGTGTAGCTTCAAAGGAGTAATCACACGATTGTCTGATCATTTTGTTGACCCTGTGTATAGGATGATATTCGAACAAGATCCACCCTGCATGTCAAAGGAAGCAATGGAGGCATTGATAGGCATTGCAAATCAGTATGCCTCACCATCCGACACTTTCATCTGAATGTTTAGTGCAGAGAAGCCTCCGCATGTTTTGCCAAAGTTTGTCATGGACGTACTATCATGCAAGAAGTAGCATATCACATCTTGGCAGGATTGACAGCTAGACTACATTGGAAAAAGAAGGCACCTTGGCCCACTCTTTCGTTGCGGATTGGGTTATATGAGATCCGGAGTATCAAGCAAGCGGATGTTGAAGCAAAACTGATGAAGAAGTACCCATTCGACCTTCGAAGCTACAATCTATATGACCCACATTGCATTGTGAAGGATCATTGCACGAGAGTTCAGTTCAACTGGATCTACAAGGTATTTCATTGGGCCGAGGAGGACCCATGTAGATATTGCTACATTTTCTCCAAACCCAATGAACCAGTCGGCTTCGATGTGGAGTTGTTAACGAAGCAGCGTGAAGCAAAATCATAGAGAGCACCAACAGTAGTAGTAGTGGAAGCAAAGCCAAGCATACCATTGTGCGACAAAGGGAAGAGGAATATTGTCGATTGCATGGAGGAGGAGCAAAGCTGCAAGTTTCGAGCAGATCCACTTGTAGAGAAATCAGCTATGGCTACAGAGGCAAAGAGGTAGCAGCGTGACAAGAGAATCGCACAAAGGCAGAAGGATAAAAAGAGAATGGCAGAACAAGAGAAGGAGTTACATGAGCTAAGAGAGCAACTGCAAAAGGAACAAGAGTTGTGGAAACAGGAGAGGGAAGTGCAGCAACAACAGATACAGAAGGGGGATGCAACATGTGAAAACAGATGAAGCAAAGCTCATAAAAGTAGTTGATTCACATGAACAACTATCATCAGGTGAACAGGGTGAACCATCACAGGGGCAAGCTTTTTCTCATGAGATAGAAGAGGCACTTCAATAGCTGGATGCAGACATGGAGCATCAGGATTTGGAACAGGATATCGACCTCATTCCTCACCACAAAGAGGTCGACTCACCCACTTCAATGCATCCAGAAGAGGAGCAAGTCTCAGATGACCAAGAAGGCACTGAGATTCTTGGTGATCAGCTGGAAGAAGAGATGCACAACATCTCATTTGATGAATCCCATCATAGAGTTGTGTAGTCTTGCAGAGTGTAAAATCCGGAAGATGAAACATATCCTACGCAATTTGAAGAACGAGTGATTGTGACTGATGTGTGGAAACATCCAGCTACCTTAGCCAATGCAACCAGAGTGTATGCCAAAGCCACTAGCTCAAGTGTTCACTTCCTAATAGCTGATAATGAGTGAATGGAAAAGGAACTACAAACGACCAAGCAATGAGGAGACTTGGTGACAATTTCCGCCTGAGCTGAACTGAAGAAGGCAATACTAGATGAAGTATTGTCCTTTGATATAGTTTTCGAGAGTTGTACTCCAAGTTTGGTACTGTGCACAAGGAAGTCGTCTATCTCAACAGATGGCAGCAGCAATGTGCTAGAAGAGCACGAATCTTGACGAACGTGCATGTTGTTGTTGATGACATACAAACATGGATGATGAAGTACAAGGGAGCCCCACTTCAATTGCCTAAGATGATGAAGGTCAATGCGGTCGAGCTGAGGAACATATCTAGAGTCAGATTCATAATTATGAAGAGCTCCTGCAGTTCATCACTAGCATGTAGGCCTCCCATACATGAGTATTCAAGAGTATGGATGTTGTGGTGTGCACGCATGTGATCCCATCAATCGAGAATCTCACCCAGGTGAAGACAAAGAAGCAAGTCTGACTAGAGCTTGACTCCTACTTCAACGAGTTGATGTGCATCGCCACCAGCCCAAATTTGCCTATCAGTGCAGACATCATGCACAAGTATGTTGTTGGTCCGGCCACATTGAAGACAATGATATGCATTCCTTTAGATGAGTTGGACAGAGGAGCCTGAGCAGTGTACCTGAATGCTATCAAGGGAAAGGTCAGGTTTTTGATGAATGTCACCATGGAAAACACAGAACTATCAGAGACTACAAAGCTTGGTATCAATATGTTATTGTTGATCAACATGAGGATGTTGAGTAGTTGGACTTCTATAGTTGTCTAAGTTAGAGTTTTGTCGAGTTTGGCTTGCTCAAGTCATTGTGTTCACATGGGTACATGTGCATTGTAATGTTGAGTCATGTCAAGTGTAAGTCAAGTGTCAATAGTGGATGTAACAGTCATAGAGTAGGTGAAGAGTCATGAGGATAGTTGAACAGTCACAAAGGGACATGACAAGGGCCACCCTACCCTTTGCTATAAATAGTCCCTCATAACTCATTGTAAGGGATTTCGGTAAGCCAAGCTTCTGATAAGACTATCTTTGAAAGAGCTTGGACAATATTGTAACGTGCCTTGGCTTCTCCACTACATGGAGCTAGTTCGTCTCTTTGGAGGAGTAGGCGGATGTGGCTGTAACGTTCCACTATTGGGGCTAGCAGGTTTACATGGATGTATTGTATGATCGAGACTTACACTTCTTTATATAATAAGGGCCAACACATTTTCATGCATATGTTGTTACTGTAGTTGGATTGTTTCGGTTGCTTAGCAATGTATGTTGTTTAACTTACGTAGTTGTGTATGAACTTATTTGTATGAAATTATATGAATCTGGTTGTTGATGTGCTGTTGGTTTAACCATAACTTTGGATTTTCAGTTGACCTTCTTTCCAGCTTGTGATGCATCTTCATTCGTGTGTTCCCTTCCTAGCTGAGTACTATTACAGGTTGCAAAGGGGCGCATTCATCTCACCCCCCATGTGTTAGAACCTCTCATACACTTTCCTTAACTCACTGCAACGGTCACACCCTTGCTACTGACAGATTTATCTTACTTGCCTCTGTGCGACATCGCGGTCAAGGCATTGCTTTACGACACACTGCTGGGACTCCTACACTAAATAGTCTGAGGTCTAATTGGGACTTCTCAACAGGGAGATTGCCTTGACATGTTGGTGGGTCCTGCACCGTCAACATTTCTAGCGCTAGGAGGAGGGACAGATAACAAGGTGTGTCCTCTCAGCAATTTTTGAACCTTTGCATACCTTTCATGGATTCTTGCACTCTTCTCCCTCTGCAATGTTTTTCGAATTGTGAAGATGTCTCCATCACGGGGGAGTTTTTTGATCTCTTGTCCACTTTCACGTATGATGGTGAAGGAAAAGTGGCCTGGCTTCAGTACTTACATGGCTTTCTTTCCATGCTTCATGAGGAAGATGGGTGTTCTGACAAACAAGGCAGCTTGCTGCTTGCACATACACTTCTTGAATATCCACGTTGTTGTTTGTTTAGCCTACCAGCTGACATCATCCACTCACTTGAGCACTTCTATGATCTTATTGAAGACACTTTCTATCATTTTGATCCAGACCATCTTGACCAGAAACTGTTACAACAACAGAAAGCTCTGCATGAATTGGTTATTGATTTTTGGTAGCGCTTCCATGACATGCAGTTTCAAGCCCCAAGGAGCGAGATGAAATTTGTCTATCTTTGGAACTGTTCAAATATTGCCTTAAGAAATATGTCATCCCAAGAAGAAGCTTGACATCAAGCCTCACTCAACATTCTTCAGTGAGGGAGATCCACAATCTCATGTTGATGCGGTTACTGTCTCAAATTATTGTTCGCCTTCCTCTCATTTAACAGCTCCACCACTGCCAAGTGATGTTGAGGATCATGCTCACACACATGTTCATATTTCACATCCTCCCAACATCACTTCACTTAATTTTTGCGTATATTTGGTTGTGAGTCCTTTGAGTTCTCATATGCATTGTGTACTACGACCTCTGTTTTCACACTCAGGTGTTCCTCTAGATGATATTGTCTTGTGGTCATCCATTCTAGACTCTTAACTTGTTGTGAATGAGGAACAACCCATTGGTGGAGTTGGTGTTGCACAACCAACATGCGTTGTCATTCATGAAGAGTATGAGTGGGAGTTTTAGCATCAACACTCGGCGAAGGAGGACTCCCTTCCATCCAAGCCCCCTCCGTTCTTTCTTAACATCTTTGGTGAACCTGCCATCCATGATTTCGGATGTGTGTCTTCATCCATGGGTGCACCCATTGTTGATCACTTGCATGACTCACCAGATGATGGCCCATCATTCGACAACGGAGAGGATAAGTTATTTGTTGAAAATCCACTTGATTTTTGGTCTATCTTTTCCGGGAACACAGAGGATGAGTTTGTTCGCTTTTCATCTACCTCTTTGTATGATTCATCTGATCATGAGGATGCCAATGGAATCATTGATTTTTCTGATTGTGGCAGTCGTGATCCATTTGTTTCCATATTTGATCATGATCATGACTTTATCACAATTGATCTTTTGAAGCCACCAATTTATGATAATCTACCTGATGATGAAGTTGAAACACCCAAGACTATCGAGGCTGATGCTTATGTCAGGTCCTCACTCCCTTGGGGTTAGTGTCACTTCCGATCATGAAACTGTTCAATCACCCAAGGCTCCTCATCACTCATTTGTATGCATTCAAGATCCATCTCACACATAGACCACACTTCCTCCACTCGAACTGCACGATCCCATCACTCATGCATTGGAGGAATCTTACATTGCAACAACACGTGTACAATGCAATTTATCTTTGTTTCTTTCGTTTGCTTGCATGTCATACTCAAGAGTTTTCTTGTGCTTCAAAGATGCACACAATGTCACACAGCACCATGATAAGTCCATGAGTTGCTCGTCATGCACTTGCACTCGCTTATGTCCTGTGGGCACTATCAAACACGAAGTGTGGTTGTCTTCATTGTTATATCTTTCTTGCTTGCTAGTTCGCACAACTGGGTTGCTCGCAGACCAAGCCTTCGCCAACATGGGTTAGATAATGCGCCAATGACTACATTGGAAATATCACTTCATGTGATCAGGAACATGCACCATTAGTGTAGGAGTAGGAGTATTGTTTGCTTTCAGTCAGTTTGCTTATTCACGTTGTTTTCTTGTTTGTTTGCTTTCTTGTTTTCTTACTTGATTTTCTTTCACTTTTTCTTCTTCTCTTTCTTTGATTTGTTGTTTGTTAGTTCGCTTGTTTCATATAGTTTTCTTGTTTCGTTTGGAGGTTAGTTTTTCATGAAACCATGTATAACTCTTGAAACAAGCTGGGTGAAGTATAAGAGGGCTTGTACAACTATCACTATTTAGTTATCTGTCATCTTGCCTATGTATGAATAACTTGTTACTTTTAGTCCATGATATGTCGAAGGAAAATACGTACTGTTTGAAGTGAACCTTAGTGAAAACACAACGCTTGTGTGCTAACTAGTGTCACCTTCCCTTGTCAGTTGTTTTCGGTTAGCCCTTGTCAGCTTAGTCAAGTAGAGTAAGGTTAGGGGGGAAACCTTAACAGGCACGTCAAAGATATAATAAACTACTTCTCTGCTGGAACAACATTTTATTCTCTCAATAATTCGGGATCCCTGTTTTGCCTATGAAATGAATAAGTTTTACACAATTGTGAAAAATGAAAAAAAATGAAAAGTAAAAAAAAATCAAAATTTCAAAATGAATAAGGCAAAAGAAGAGAAAGGCTTCCTGTGTAGGGAGGTGATGCGAGTAACTCCACCAGGGTACTGAAGAGGCTTGCTGGTAGCGGAGCCATGCTTGTGTTCCTGTGTGACTCCGTCGGAGTACTGTCTAGGCCTACTAGTAGCGGAGCAACACCAGAGATGAAACTAAGACTCTGATGACTATACTACTTGTGCACCACTATAGCCCTCAACCCCAATCAAAACAACTATGTTGCCTTGGCTTGGAATGTGTGTCAATCGACCAAGAGCTTGGAAGATGCTACATTTTACAATCAAGCTAGTGTGAAACGAAGATGAGCTGCGAACTGAACAATACTTCGGGAGGTATTAGACGTGCTTCTCACAAACAAGGTCCATTTAGAGAGTTGGAGTTCTACCAGTGTGTCACCAAGCATTGTAGTGGCTACAACCACCCTCCAAAATTTTTCCTTGGCCCGTTTTAGAGCCTCCCTACAAACCTTTCAAAGCACCTTGTCTTTCTTCATCAAGTGTACAAGATTCGATGTTTTTCATGCAAAAAGGCAGCCTATCAATCACAGCTTGATGCATTTCCCTCACAGGTTATTCACCCAGACTTGGTCTAGCTCCAGGCTGAGTAACTTCCCCAAGAAAATTGTGCATTTCTGGAGGGAAATTAGCCTTCCCTCTAGAAATTGCACAATTCTGTCTAGCAGCCCGTTGAGCTCCAGAATTGCGCAATTCTGCCAGCCAACACTCCAAACAGAGATTGCGCAAATTTCCATAGCAGGGCTACTCATTCCAGAATTTGTGCAAATCTGGGTAGTAGTCAGCTGCTCTGCCTAGAAATTGTGCAAACCATCTAGGAAGTCAGCCTAGCTCCCAGCCATAAATGCACATTTTTCTCAAGCAATTGAGCAGTTGCATGCATGAGCAGTCCGGTTGACCAGTTCCACCCAAGACCAAGGAAACTTGACTTGCATGCATGCATGACTTGCCCTTCTTAAAATAGCAAAACGAAACATGCAAAAGCCATCCCATGATTTAGGGAACTATTTTTAGCAACTGTGGGTTACATGCAAAGTTGTTTTAGAAACTTCCCTCCAAGTGTCACTTTTTCCTAGATTTGTGGCATGCACATCATGAGACTAAACTTATTTATTCAACGTATCAGAGCTCATTCTTTCACATCGATCTTGGATCTCTGACATCCCACAGCACATCCAGGAATCTTCAACAAATCTGGCTAAGCTATTCACAGGCAAGTGGCCTAAACTTGTCCTTTTCAACATTTCTCTCACTTTTTGTGTATTGGCTTGTGTGAGTGTTGTTTTGTTGATTTTTTTGAACGCTTGCTATCATTTACATGTATAATAGCTTGTCCTAGCTCTATTTCAGTTTTCGTTGCTATCTCACTATTGTTGCATGCATGAAACTATTTTGCATAAACATTTGTCAAATTAGGGGATCACTTCACCCACATGCATGTTGATCTGTTTGTTGAATCTTTCATTCATGGTTTTCATACAATGTCAATCGCTTCTGCTATCACTTAGTGTCACAATGCATTCACTGTCTTATTTGCTTTCAGTTGCCCGTCAGTGAGTCGGGCCAACCTTGGCCCGATCTCTGCCTTCATTGAGACTGGATTGCACAATCTGAGGAAGGAAGGCTCTGCCTTTCTCTCCAAAAATGGGCATTTCTACCTAGCACTTCCCTCTAAGATTGTTTTGTACATTTTCAAGGGGTAGTGATTGTTGGCCCAGAAAATTGCGTAATGCAGTCCCTAAGCCTGGAGTCACTCCCAGCTGGAATTGCGCATTGCGCAATCCCAACAGCTAGCAACAAGTCAAGATTGCATATTACGCAGATATAGAAACCAGTCCTACCTCCTAGACAACCCAGACTACCTTTTGCGCAATTCTGGCAGCAGGGAAAATTTTAAGAAGCCCCCCTAAATTTACATGTATAATAAATGGGCGAATCTCCATGGTATATAGGAAAAATGGAAGGCGATTTTATCAATAATATGATATGTATATATAATTTTTTGGCGAATCTCTCACCAGGCATGGCGAATATTTTACTCAATTATAAAATCTTGTGTTTATTGAATACACAAATGAAATCATTGCATTTCTTTAAAATATCTTTTGAAATCAAAATTACCGAAATTACATATCGATAACCTAGTAGGTGTAGGATAAAATTCACCCATGCCATTCACAGAAAGCATGAGAAAAAAACTAATACTATATATAAAACCAAGAAAAATTCAAATTCATCACTTCTAGGGAACTCGTAACCACCCTGCCAATACACAAGTATGTTCCTGTTTGCAATTAGAAAAATTACCCAAATTACAATCTGTTTACTCCAGCATATGTTGGAAAGTTATAGAAGGATGACTAGTGTAATCAATCCATTCCTTTTAGCTCTGGATTTGTTTCAGTTTAAAATAGAAGTATACGAATATACTTGTCCAATGTCTATGCTTTAACCATTCACCTTAAGATGTTTTTACAATATAAGTTCCTAAGTCTATTTAATATCTTCATCATCATAAAAACCAACCTATATCCATCTTAACTCCACATCTACCACTCTTAGGGGGATGAAATCTATTTATCCCTCTGAGCACTTGGTAGACCCAGAATTAAGATGGATCTAAGATGATAGAATTTCCCCTTTAAATAGTCTATGCTCACATGAATACCATGGTATTACCATGGGTCAATACCATGGGTTATCATAAACCTGGAGCTTAAAAATTACTATTAGTAATTTATAAAAATTAATAAAATTAATAGTTGATTTTTATTTTATTTTTTATTTTAACCAAGCTAAAATGTTTAACATACATTAAATTACAACATCCATTTTTACTCTTGATCGGATCAAATATTTTTTCACTCTATGCTAGTTTGCATATCACGATATTTGATACCTTTCAGGGGTTAGTAGATCCAGAGTAAAGATGGATCTATGCTGGTTTAATTCCCCCCATTTAAATAGGCTACATTCCAAGTGAATACCATGGGTCAATACCATGTGCCATTTTGGTGAATACCATGGGTCAATACCATGTGCCATTTTTATTTTTATTAATACTAATATTAGGGTTAATAATGTTTTTTTGCATGGTATTAATAACAATCTAGTCCATGGTATTTGTCCCATAGTATTTTGCCCATAGGTTTCACCTAAATATAATGCATTTTTTGAGTGTTCGTAAATATAAGGTGACTTATGGAGTAAATATAAAAAAATGTTTTATTTGTTTACCATACCTCTCGTTTATTTATATTTTTATTAATTTACCATACCTCTTTTACAAATATGGTATTTGGCCCATAGGATTCACTTAAATAAAACCTCTTTCTTGAGTCTTCATAAATAGAATGAGGGTTATGGACTAAATATAAAAAGAGGTTTTATTTATTTACCATGCGTCTAGTTTATTTATATTTATATTTTTTTACCATACCTTTTGAGTAAGTATAAAAAAACGTTTTATTTATTTACCATACTTCCACTTTACTTATATTTTTATTTGTTTACACCCTTGCATGTATATAATGTGACTTATGGAGTAAATATAAAAAAAAAATTATTTATTTACCATACTTCTCATTTATTTACATTTTTATTAATTTACCATACCTCTTTTATAAATATGGTATTTGGGCCTTTGGCCCATAAGATTCACTTAAATAAAACCTATTCATGAAAATGGGCGAATGGATTCACTTAAATAAAACCTATTCTTGAAAATGGGCGAATGGAAGGTTGTAACTTCTAATTTCAAGGGCTAAATTTACCTTTTTTACCCTCTCCCTTAAAAGAAGGTGGGCTATTTGAGGTGATTTGTAAAAGTGTACTATGATACAAAATAATCGCCCACTAAAAATTTTAAACCCCTTAATTTCGCCAAAGGGCGAACATTCGCCCCTAAAATCACCCTTATCTGGCAGCCACTCACCCAGCCTCCCAGAAGAAATTGGGCAACCTTGCCCATCAATTTCCTAGGAATGTGTTGTGCCATTCCCCAAAGTTGCTTTGTTTTCACTGACAGATTTCTTGCCATGCATATTTCTTGTCTCCAGATCTTTCAGGTGTTCATCTGTCTCAATGGCTTCCAAGAGAACAGGATCTCAGGACACTGATGAAAATGCAGCTAGAGTAGTAGTTGAGCAAGTGTCCTCTAGTCTTCTGATCTACGAAGACAAAGGACCTAAAACCGAAGTGGCAAGAGGTCAATAAAAAATTTGTATGCACTTTTTGGGAGCACCTCGAAGACTATCAGGTGTACGTGAACATTCACAAGTCTGAATTGTACCTGATTGCATGCAGATATCCCATGTTCCCATGTACAGACATGATACACTCGATCATCTCTCACACCAATCCCGAGACGATGACCTTCAGAAGTGTCAGTGGGATGAATCTTTTGACATTTTGGGAATGATATTATGATGAGATGTATCAAATGTCAGAGCTCATGACTCTCATGGAGACTCCATTTAGCTTACCCAATAGCAGTGTTAACTCCAAAGACATTCTGAATAATTAGGTAAAGGAGCCAACTCGATTTAGGTTGACACCCAACTAGGTCTACAAGACAAAGATACTGAGGAAGGCATGCCAATTCTTGATCATATTTTCTTTTCGACTATATGGCCAAGAAAGCACGAAAACCTTCCCACAGAGTTGGGTAGTTGTACTGGACTAATTGGCTAGAGAAGGAAAACCATGTAAGTGGTCTGGCATACTGGCTCATCAGTTGAAGGAACAAGTAAAGAAGGCTCGACAGTCACTCGGAGGTATGCATGTAGAGATTTACATGTCTGCCTATATCCTAGATGCAGACTGTGCCCGACAGGAGTTCCTAGGCTAGGAGTTGGCATGGTCACCGACAGAGATTTTTGTGAACACATATTTCAAGTTGTTGTCTGAGTGTAGCTTCAAAGGATTAATCACACAGTTTTTCGATCATTTTGTCACCCCTGTGTATAGGATGATATTTGAATAGGATCCACCCTACATGTCAAAGGAAGCAATGGAGGAATTAATAGGCATTGCAGATTCGTATGCCTCACCGTCCAGCACTTTCATCCGAATGTTCAGTGTGGATAAGCCTCTGCATGTTCTGCCAAAGTTTTCCTTGGATGTAGTTTTCATGCAGGAAGTAGCACATAATATCTCAGTAGGATTGACGGCTAGACTGCATCAAAAGAATAAGGCACATTGACCCACTCTTCCATTGCAAATTGGGTTATATGAGATTCAGAGTATCAAATAAGAGGATGTTGAAGCACAATTAATGAAGAAGTACTGATTTAACCTCCGAAGCTACAATATGTATCACCAACATTGCATTGTGAAGGATCACTGCACGACAGTTCAATTCAACTGGATCTACAGGGCATTTCATTGGGCCGAGGAGGACCCAATGAACTGGTCAGCTTCATTGTGGAGTGGTTAGCGAAGCAGCATCACAGAGACCACCAGTAGTAGGAGCAGTAGCCGTAGTGGCAATAGAGCCAAGCCTACCAGTGTGCAACAAAGACAAGAGGAATATTGTCGATCACATGGAGGAGGAGAAAAGCTACAAGTTTCGAGCAGATCCACTTATAGAGAAAGCGGCTATGGCTATAGAAGAAAAGAGGCAATAGCGTGACAAACGAATTGCGTGAAGGGAGAAGGATAAGAAGAGAATGGAAGAAGAAGAGAAGGATTTGCATGAGCTAAGAGAGAAACTTCGAAAGGAACAAGAGCTGCGCAAACAGGAGAGGGAAGCGCAACAATGGCAATAGATACAATAGGGGGTGCAACATGTGCAAACATATGAAGTAGCACCCGTACAAGTAGTTAATTCACATGAATAGTTGGCATTAGGCGAATAGGGTGAACCATTGCAGGGCCAAGATTTTCCTCATGAGATAGAACAGGCACTTCAACAACTAGATACACACATGGAGCAACAGGAGCTGGAACAGGATACCGAGCTCATTCCTTACCAAAAAGAGGTCGACTCATGTGCTTCAATGCATGCAGAATATTAGAAAGTCTCAGATGACCAAGGAGGCACTGAGATCCTTGGTGATTAGCTGGAAGAAGAGATGCACAACATCTCATTTGATGAATCCCAACATAGGGTTGTGTAGTCTCAAAGAGTGTCAACTCCAGAAGATCAAACATGTCCTCTGCAAGTTGAAGAATGAGTGATCATGACTGATATGTGGAAACATCCAGCTGTGTTGGCCGATGCAACCAGAGTGTATGTCGAAGCCACTAGCTCAAGTGTTCACCTCCTAATAGCTGAGAATGAGCGAATGACAAAGGAACTACAAATAGGAAAGAAAGGAGAAGACTTGGTGACAATGTACACCTAAGCTGAATTGAAGAAGGAAATACAAGATGAAGTATTGTCCCTTGATACATTTATGCGAGCATTGTACTCCAAGTTTAGTACCATGCACAAGGAAGTTGTCCATCTCAATGGATGTTAGCATCGATGTGCTAGAAGAGCATGCATCTTGATGAATGTGCATGCTACTCTTGATGACATGAAAACATGGACGATGAAGTACAAGGGAGCCCCCTTCACTTGCCTAAGAGGATGAGGGTCAATGTGGTCAAGCTAAAGGCACATATTTGGAGTTAGATCTAGAATTATGAAGAGCTCCCAAAGTTCATCACTAGAATACAAGCCTCCCATGCATAAGTATTCAAGAGTATGGATGTTGTGGTGCACACGCATGTGATCCCATCAATTGGGATTCTCACCCAGGCAAAGAAAAAGAAGCAGGTCCAACTAGAGCTTGACTCGTAATTCGATGAGTTGATGCGCATCACCACCAACCTAGACTTGCCTATCAGTGCAGACATCATGCATAAGTATGTTTCTGGTCTGGCCACATTGAAGACAATGATGCACATGCTTTCAAACGAGTTGGATAGAGAAGCCCGAGCAGTGTACCTGGATGCTATGGAGGCAAAGGTCAAGTTTCGGATGTATGTCGTAGAACACACAGACACTATCAAAGACTATAGATCCAGGCATAAATATGTTACTGTTGATCGACATGAGGATTTTGAACCGTTGGACTCTATAGTTGTCTAAGTCAGAGTGATGTCTAGTTTGGCTTTCTCAAGTCATTGTGTTCACATGGGTACCTGTGCATTGTAATGTTGAGTCTTGTCAAGTGTAACTCAAGTGTAAATAGTGGATGTAACACTCATAGAGTAGGTGAAGAGTCATGAGGGTAGTTTAACAGTCACAAAGGGGAATGTCAAGGGCCACCCCACCCTTTGCTATAAATAGTCCCTGATAACTCATTGTAAGGGCTTTTGGTCATCCAAGCTTCTGATATGACTATCTTGGAAAGAGCTTGGATAGTATTGTAACGCGATTTGGCTTCTCCACTGCACGGAGCTAGTTCATCTCTTTGGAGGAGGAAGAAGATGTGGCTGTAAAGTTCCACTATTGGGGCTAGCAGGTTTACATTGATGTATTGTATGATCGGGACTTACACTTCTTTATATAATAAAAGCCAACACATTTTCATGCATATGTTGTTATTGTAGTTGGACTGTTTCGGTTTCTTAGCAATGTATGTTGTTTAACTTACTTAGTTGTGTATGAATTGCCATTTATGCAATTATATGAATCTTGTTGCAGATGTGCTATTGGTTTAACCATCACTTTGGATTATTGGTTGAGCTGCTTTACACCTTGTGATGCATCTTCATTCGTTTGTTCCCTTCCCATCTGAGTACTGTTACAGGTTGCCAAGGGGCGCACTCATCTGACCCCCCATGTGTTAGAACCTCTCATACACCTTCCTTGACTCACTATAGTGGTCACAACCTTTCTATTGAAAGAGTTATCTTACTCGCCTCTGTGCGACATGACAGTCAAGGCATTGCTTTATGACCCACTGTTGGGACTCCTACACCAAACGGTCTAAGGTATAATTGGGACTTCTTACTGGGGATATCCCCTTGACATGTTGGTGGGTCCAGCACTGTCAACACCACCTCACTAGCTAAATAAGTAGTCTTCACTAGAATAAAGTGAGCTACCTTGCTCAACCTATTGACCATAACCATGATAGAATCATGATGCCTCAATGTCCTCAGAAGAAATGTAATGAAATCCATAAAAATGACCTTGAATTTCCATTATGGAATAAAAATAGGCTAAAGAAATCCACCTGGATTCTTACACTCTACTTTCACCTACTGACAGTTTAAACATATGGCCACTAACTCTTCCACTTCCTTCTTCAGATTTGTCCAGTAGTAGAACTTCTTCACTATTGTCAACGTATTCAGGTATCCTGGGTGTCTTGAATAAGGCTTGACATGAAATTAGCTCAAGGTAATATTCTTGGTCCCACTTTCATATGACACATAAATCCTTTCCCTGAATCTGACCAAACCATATGATGTAAGATGATATCCCACATCCTTATCACCTATACCCTACTGTAAATTGTGCATAATATCCATGTACTTTTCATGCTATTGTACTACCGGTAATATCTGATCCTATAAATATATCCCATAATAGGTTATTGCTACAACATTGTTCATCTCCACTCTCCTACTGAGAGCAGCTGCAACCCTGTTTTCGTTACCCTTTATGTATCTGATCTCAAATTCAAACTCATTGAGGGTGGCCAACCATCTAGCTTACTTGACATTCAAATTCAGTTGGTCAAATAGATATCTCAACCCACTATGGATGCTCATCAATATGAATCTTCTACCAAGAATATAGTGTCTTTGCATCTTCAATGCATGGATAATAGTTGCGAACTCAAGATCATGAGTCACATAGTTCTAGTCGTCCTCATTCAATTTGCTGGACTCATAGCATACCACCTGTCCCTCCTACATGAAGGCTCCACTAATTCCTCTCATGCAGGCATCTGTACATACCATAAACTCTTTATCTTGATTTGCAATCTTAAGAACTAGAGCATTTTTCAACAACTACTTAAATTGCTCAAAACCGGTTGCACATTCCTCTATCAATTCAAATTTCTTCCCTTTCCTATATAAATATGTAATGGGGTAGGCAATCTTGGATAAGTTCCTGAAGAACCTCATATAATAACCTGCTAACCCCATGAACGATCTTACCTCATCCAGATTCCTAAGAGTTTTTTATTCCATGATAGCTCTTATATTTTCTGGATCTACTGCTATGGCTTCATTGGAAACAACATGTCCTAAGTAATGCACCTCTGTCTGAAAGAAGCTACACATGCTCAGATTATAATACAACTAATTCTCTCTTATAAATATCAACACTACTGCTAAATTCTGAACATGCTCTTCCTCATTCTTAGAATATATCAAGATGTCATCAATGAATACAATAGAAAACTTGTCCCGATAAAGATGCAATACACTATTCATCAAGCACATAAAAGTAGATGGATATTTGGTCAAACTTAATGGAACTACAACAAACTCATAATGCCCATACCTGGTCCTACAAGTAGTCTTGTAGATGTCGTCTTATTTGATGCGTACTTAATGATATCCTGATCTTAGATTAATCTTTGAGAACACTGTTCTACCCTTCAACTGATCCAACAAGTAATCAATCCTCGCCAATGGGTACTTGTTCTTGATCATCACCTTGTTAAAATACCTGTAGTCAATGCACAACCTGAGAGTACCATCCTTCTTCTTCATGAACAATATTGATGCACCCCAAGGTGATACACTTGGCCTAATGTATCCCTTATCAAGAATTTCCTTCAGCTGCAAATTCAACTCTACTAACTCTGGTGTGCTCATCTTGTAAGATTCCTTTGATATTGGTGTTTCCCCTCGTACCAACTCAATAGAAAATCCCACTTCCATGTGGGGAGGAAACTTTGGAATTTATACTGAAAATACATCTTGAAACTGCTATAATACAAGGTACCTCTTGAAGCTTTCTGCATCCTCAACATTCTTACCCTTGTCACTAGAGATATGGACTACAAACATCACACACCCTTTCCTACAACTGTGATTAGCCTACATAGTTTTGACCATCCTAACTAATGTCAGCTTCTTCTTTCCTTGCAGAATTCTCTTTTCCCAATTATCTTCTAGACACTCAATGGTCTTGTCATAAAAATCTATTTTGTTCCTATGAATATACAACCATACCATACCCAAAACCATACTATATGATCCCAATGGAAGTACATTCATGTGTTGTCGTAGGCATACTATTCATATTGAATGCACAGGATCTTATCCAATGATGAACTCTCTTCTTAGTAACTCTAGCCAACTACACTAACCAAGACTCTACATGCATTTCCTTTTTCAAGCCACATTTATCCACTAGGTCAGGATTAATATAACTATAATTAGATCCAGGATCAATCAAAATAGAAACAACTTGACCACAAAGCTTACCTTCCATCTCAATAATGGATGCCTAGTGATCTGCCTGCTTGTTTTTCACAAATTCATAAATTTGATGAATGATATGACCAACATCCCCAACTGTCTGCACCTCCTAAGCACTATATATCTAAGGCCTACTACCTTGGTACATCTTGCAGTGATCTTTGCCACATATCCAACAGTGAAATTGTCCCCTACGATCACCTTTGTTCTCCTATTCTCTAGGTTGTGACTCGTGTCCCTTCTCAATTGCATTTAACTTCTTGTAAGGAACCACATTTTCTTTCTCGGCAACATCCTAAGTTATTCCCCACTTCGATGGCTACTTCCCTTTAACTTTATCATTTCCTTTCAAGTCATGCTTAGGCTCAACTTTGGGATTTGACTACTCATAACAACACTTTAGCTTATGAATGGATTCCTCCAATCATCTAGGCTCATCAAACTCAATTTGGTCTCTATATATTTCTACCATCCCACTAATGAATCTATGAATCTTAGCATTCTCATCCTTGAGATGAGGCACATACCTAAATAGCTCTAGGAACATGTTAGTGTACTCATCATCTGTCATAGAACCCATCTGTAACTCATAAAACTACTTAGATATATCATCATAGTGCTTCTCAGACAAGTACTTCTTCTTGAAGTGTCTCTCAAACTAATTCCAAATCAACTCTTCTTCCTAAATACCCTTGACATTTTTGACATCTTCCCACCAAATATTTTCTTTCCCTTTGAGACCAAAGGTGGTTATCTTGGCTTTCATTTTCTTTGAATATCTATGTGATCTAAATAATTTTTTCATCCCAAGAAACCATGCCTCTACATCTTCTGACTTCTTCATCTCTCCATCGAATGTAGGCGGCTTACCTTTCTTGAAATCCTCAGGTAAGTACTCACCCCTCTTATAAGGATGATGATGGTGATGATTGTGATCATGTCTCCTAGGTGAGGAAATATGATGACGCCCATACATAACATTCCTCCTCTCAGGTGTATCAAGTTATCTTCCACATTTAACTATATCCCCTTTATCCAACCTGTATCGAGATCGAGACATGGTACCACAAACTCCATTATTTTTTTATTGCTGCTCTTGACTAATCCTCAAGTGTCCTTATCTCTGTAACACTGAAAAGCTCTGAAGAATGACTACATTGACCTCTACCTTCTTTTCCTGATCCCTTACAGGTATTTCTTGTGCCTCAACCAAATTGTCATTTTCTACTTTGCAACTTCTAATCTCTGCCTTCAAAAGTCTCAATGTATCTGCTATACTAGGAGAATGTGCTCCTCCTTCCTACCCAAGTGATATGTAGGGAGAGTCACGGTAACCATAGTCTACCTTTTTTCTCATCATATTTGATTATCTTTTTCCTTCAAGTGTACCATGTCAAATAAACCAAATAGATACCAAAATAAAATCCATACAGGCTCATTGAAGTTTAGGGGAGGCTTATATCATCTGCAAGATCATTCCACATTAGTGTCATACATATATAATCATAAATGTATTAATATAACAACATAATTTTTTAATGTACCAATTTTACACCATGAACCCATGCAAGAAAACCATATCCATGGCAACATCAGAATTTACCCAAAGAGAGTGTAACCTCACTCTCATACCACCCTATAACTGTCTCCTCCCTTATTTACCCATTTTCGCTAGTTTTCCCAGCATAAACATGAGTTGTGGGTCACTATGATAAGGCTCAACCTCCTATAGGACCTTAAGGAAATGGATTCGACAACTTGAGACCTTACTAACTTCCCTGAGGTGCTACAGGACCTCTAGGAGCAACCCAACCCCTCCAAGTGTCTAATCCCTGAAATAAATATATTTTTCACTAACCTAGAGCCTCAGACACTCCCTTTACAAGGCATGCAAGTGACTGTAGCCCTCGATTCGCATTAATAGACTTTCTTCCATGCAATTGTGATGTTTTCCAGTCAACTCTATTCCAATGACCTCAAATTCTTAACCACTTTTTCAGGGCCAGGACTCAAGCCTCTTCCCATAACTAAGTGAAACTTCCAGAAATGATAAATGACATAGAAGCAAATATTGTCAACCAAAACTTGAAGCACTACTTGAGCTGTCCCCTCCCAACTAGGATTGGCATTTCATCAAACACATGGTGAACAGGAAACCTACAGGTCAAGAGTGTAAATTTGAAAATAATGATCTGCATACTTATCTCAAGATAAACATGAAAGAAAAATTCCTTCTCACAATAGTTGTCATAACACAAATTAGGTATTGCATTCATTATCCATACATTCATTAGTAGAAATGTGTTAGGAAGCATACTTAAATCTATCTGTTAACCTTTCTTATAAACAACATATAACTAGATAAATAACAATGAGATAACAACCATTAAAGCCACATAATAATAAGTACATTTTCTCATCAAAATCAAGAGGAACTTAGGTCTTATTAACCATATTCAAAATCCAACCAAGTCAGGGACTTCCATGTACCACCTGACCATAGATTGGGCTGAACTAAATATTTATTTCAGTGAATCAACCCCATGTGATATTACAACCATGAATGTGGGATATCATGGGATAAAACCATCCATAAACAACCAAGGTAATCCAAAGGTTAAACCACCTCCACCCTCACAATACCGTGATCTCACGTAAACCAGTCCCGAGATCACCAAACCAAACCGAACTTGGATGCCTCATAATTCTTTCACCATCCCTTGAGTAATTTTCCTACCTCCACCCACTTGTTGAGGGATTCCTAGAGAAAACCATATCCACCCCCAACCCTTGGGATTTTCCTAAGACCACCTCACCTAAATCCAAAACCTTCCATAAATCCATAGCTCAACCGAGAATGAATCCTATCACATCATGGCTATCCAGAAATAGAAAGGCAAGGTTGAAACCACTGTAAAAACCCAAAAAAATCCATGCCATCAACAACAAAGAAACCAAAATACACACATGCATGCTAAAACCAACTAGGGAACCATACATCTAATCTGTCACCTATAAGTATTCCTCCTGAAGCTGCTTGCTCCAACCTTTCCTTGCTTGATCCTTGATTTCCTTTCCTTTCATTGTCCTTCCTTTCTTTACTTATCCTTCCTTGTCTTTCATTCTTTCCTTATCCTCTTGGTGCTCTTATCCTCTATGAGACTAACTGTCAAACTGAATTGACAATAAATTATAACAACTAATGCTATGGTGTCTTTTTATTATTGATGCCTTTAATTTATTCATTTTTCATCTATACCTGTGACCTTTCACCTTCCTTTTCTCCTAACTTCCTCTATTTTCATAACAAAAATACCAATTAATGCCTCTTTTCCCTTTCAAAGCCTTTTCTAATGCCTTTTCAAATTTCCCTTAGCCATAAACACAACAAGTGATGCCCACTAGGATATTTTTCCCAACATTAGCTTGGAATAAGTGTCCCTTGACTTTATTAACTTTTATTACATGAAATTTTAACCTGGGGTTGTTACACCATGATAGATGTTGTGTCCACACTCTTTCAAGTGATGTATTTCCTGCATGATGGAAACATTATGACTATTGAACAACTTTCATTTGCTGGTCCTGATTTGATTGTCAATCATCCAACTTCCCTAAACATTCCTAATATGCAAGTGGTATCCCCCTTGCCAAAGGTTAATTATGTGGAAACTTGTTCCATGCCTGCACCTACTGACGAAGAATAACCTCTCGTTATTTTTTCAACATCTTTTAACCTATATCCAATAATTGATATGGTAAATTATTTACTGGGGGGTTGGAGCCTAATCTTCCTATCCCTATTGGATCCGTTGATATCATATATTCCTTCTAGAGAATTGCTCTTCCATCTGATGAAAACCTTTGGGAACCCATGATCAAGCCCTTGATATATATTCTTTCTAGAGCCTTCACCTCTTGGGATCCATGATCAAGGTAAATAGTACCATGAGCATAGTTTCTTCAATGTTTCAAAATATCATAAAAATGAAACAAACCTTTGAGCATGGTTCTTTTCTTATGTCAATCTCATTAAAAAATGAAACAAATCGCCTCCAGTTACTTTGAATCTATGACTATATCTTGTAAATTTTGATTCTAGTTGTTTTTACTTGATCTCAGAGATGAACCTTAATTTCATCCACCCATATCACATGATCCTCTTCCTTCCTTCCCATTGAACATATTTCTATAAGTAATCATTAGTTTATCTCAGTTCATGAGAAGAGTTGGCGGAAGAAACGAATATGGGGGGGAATGCCTCTATTGTTATGCTCGAGGAAATGTACTTATCTCAAGCATATTTTTCCTCTTTTTCAATCTTGTGTAAAAGTGAAACCACTCTCAAGCATAGTTTTTATTTTTTTCATGCTTGTGTAAAAAATGAAACCTATTCTAATCTTAGTCTTTGTTATTTCTCGTGCTCGTAAATACATGACAATACATTACCGATCTCATTATTTTTTCTTTTTCGTGCTTGTATATACATGAAAATGCATCATCGATCTCAGTCTTTATTCCTTCTCATGCCCATAAATACATGAGAATAATTTGTTGAGCATGCTTTTATCATTTTTTTGGTCTCATTAAATATTACGAAAGAGGAACCCCTTGGAGTCCTTTTTAATCTCTTTTTAGGCTCCTAAAATATGAAAAGATTGTTGAGTACACTTGTCTCTTTATCACTTGTTAAAGTAAATGAAAGGATGTCTACCCGGTATAAGTTTACACTTTTTATGGAATGGGTTGACTGTTTACAAAAATTGAATACTATAGTCAATCATGAGTCAAAGAGTTCTCTTGGGTATTGTTTTACGCGTTTCAGACCCAAGGGACTAAATTTACAAAAAGGAACCTCTCGAAGTTTTCCTTTTTTCCTCTTTTTTAGACTCTCTAAATATGAAAAAGAAGTAATGTTACCCCTTCATTGGAATCTTAAAAACATAAACAACGTAGGATTCGTCAAGCATGACGAGACTGAACCAATCCTTCTCAAGGTTCGTTAAAAATACTCAAAAGGGACAATTGGGGAACAGGGCATAAAACCTAATTTTTTGTAGTAAGTTGCTCTTGAACATGACACTCTTTCACCTTCATGACTATTTTGGGTTGGGAAATATTCTTGGATCCTTGTTTATTATACCTTGTCAAAAGTCTTCATGATGGGTCTTTGAGTCAATGTTGCCAATTCCATATAAGTGTCATTGATATGTCCAAGAGAAGTCTACCCTTAGTTGATGTCTGATGTAATACCTATAGCCTTCTTTCATGTAAGCCATTCCTAAAACAAATTTTCATCATCATATTCAGTCTCAAATATTGATATATGTTTCATGTCGTTGATGGAGGATACATCAAGGCCCTCTTGTGATGATTTCCTTCCTATCGACTTTAGCACATTATCTAGAAAGTTTATCTAGAAACTCCCTTCAATGGCTTGGAACTTGCATACCTCAATGGAAATTGTCATCACTTTCGACGCTAGGTTCTCATCATTGGCCTTCGACTGGAAGATTCTATGGGGTGTTAGACTTCAACTCATTTGTTCACATCTCATAGATTTCACTTAGTGCCTTGAGGGCCATTATCATTATTAGTTGTCCCCCTTGTTTCTGTTAATGATTTTCATTATTGGGTGGAAATAATATGGTGTCTACCATGTTTGACTCCAACACATCTATTCAGATGGTTAGATTTGTAATGTTGAGTAATGAGATGGAATACTCCATATCTAGTTTCATCCATCTTGGCTGCTATTTTAGGATTCATCGACAGATATATGAAGTATGATGGAAATGGTCATACAAAACTTCATCCAAGCATGGGCCCATAATGTATAATCATTGGACATGAATTTGATCATTATACATGTAAAATAACTTATATGCTAAGTATGGGTATACCTACGTCAACAATGATATCATGATGATAATGTATTGTAATAGTCAATCTAGAATTTTCACATGGTTAAGCACTTCAGTCCTCATCCGCAACTTCTGACTTTGTACTTTAGGGTGCAATCTATAATAGGCCAGTTTATCGCACTTAATTTGAAAGGCCCCAAGCCCAAATCTCTCACCATCCATTCCACTTTTCATCAATCCCCTATGACCAAAAGAAAAATGATTCCCAAAACTTATAAGAATCTGTGATTACATTGGTTCAAAACCCTAATTTGAGACTTGATCACACTTAGCTTCATTAATACCTGTGATGGTGCATGTTGCACACATGAAACTTGCACTGGTTAGCATAGGTTTCCTTTACTAAAAGTATGATAACAACTGGAAATGAGGAAAAATAAAATATGGTTTCGAGGCTTCCCCCTAAAGAAGATTCAAGAACAATTTCATCCATTTTCTGTTGAATATGATCTAGAAATCCTACTAATGAGGCTTTATCCCTTATATCATGGAACTTATCTCTTTTCAAAGTGGATCTAGCCCTAGTATGGTGGATTTAAAATTCCTCATTTTCCCTATAAAAGAAGTACCTACTATAGAGTTTGGGTTGGATTTTGGAGACTTTGATTCCGCCCTTATGATGTCCATTTGAATTTGGATGTCCATAATCCATCCTTATGCATTGGTGAGATTTAAGGCTTTATCATCGTGGCAAAGAAAGGATGATAAGGTTGTGAGAGGTTCACAACATGAAGGCCTCAGAAAGGGTTTTAATCTTTCTCTATTATTATTAATACAAATTGCATTGTGTTTCCCATGCATCATGTCTTTTATTATAAATGTGTAGAATAAGGTCCTTGATCTCTTATTTAGAGTGATTTGAGTACATATCGTGTTGTATATCTCAATATATTTGCTTGTCTTGGCTAATTTGCAGGTTCTACTTTCAGAAGTCAGAGTTGGAACTGGAGTGAACAAGTGAAGAGAAGAAGAAATCTTGTGAACATCAAGTAGGTTTTTCTTCTTATATCTCAAATATCTCTAGGGAAATATAGTGTAGTTTATTTTTCGGAAAATAAAAGGGACAATGTTTTAACTCAAATAGCATGTATATTCAGGAGCATAAGTGCACTGAGAAGAAATTATTCTATATGGACTCGGAAGATGAAAAATATTTGTTTCCGGGAAAACTAGTGTCTACACAGATCTGCTAGTCCCACTAAGACGGGTAGCTATCTTAGAAACAAACAATTCAAAGTAACTTGTGTTTTCCTTTATGAGAGATAGATGAGAGAGAAGCAAAGAGCACCAACCTTAGTCTTTCGCTTGGCTCGTTGCTTGTTTCCACCCTCCTTTGATAGAGCTTTCGCCATTCCTTTCTCACTTGTCCCGCTTCAAAGAACACCTATAGAGTCAAAGCAACAAAATACCATCAAATCATATAGATATATAACCATAAACAATGTAGAATTAGATGTACATTAACCATACAAATGCATACACAAATACAAGATTCAGAAATATACAAGTATATGGAGGAAAACTCAAATAGCTTTATTGATAAAAGTAGTAGAAGAGAGGATTACAACCCAGCTGTCTGATCCAACACCATCCTCCCAGCATGAAAGCCCTCTTCACCTCATGAAAAGCTAGATCACCCAACAATACAATGCTTCACAAAGAAACCAACAACACTTCCTTACAAAATACAAAATTCCAGCCTCTGGATCTCTAGGATGAGGGATCCATATATAGATATTTTCAGGGGGGTGAGTCAGCTTCTGGGATTTTGATTAGTGTCATTTCACTGATAGTTCTTGGTTGCACTTGGAGATTTCATGATCTCTTACTCATCCTCGGGCAAATTCAGATAGGCAAGTGTCATATGAGCAGTTTCTAGAAGATTCTCTGAGTTTCCACCTAGCAAACTGCCTTTGCCATTTGTCTGCTCTCGCTCATAGCACCCTACAGAAGGGATTTTCAGTATGCATTGCACCCCCTATGTGTAACAAGTGAGATGCATCACACCCTTAGCATGGAGCAGTCTGTATGGTCCAGTTTTGACTAGTTCTGAGCAGTTTTTCAGGGAGAACTTCTGGGAAATGATGTAATCAGTTGACCTTGATCCTTTAGGGTATGAAAGAACACTTTTATGGGTTTAGAAACCCTTGGGTTATGGAAATATGTGATTGGGGTTGCAGTGCCCAAATATGTCTAGAACAATATCAAGAAGTGTAACTTTCATAATACTTAGAGCTAGAAGAGACTAATCCAACAATATATTTTCATGCATTCGCTAGAATCAACACTCCAAAAACATTCAAGGTAGAAGGATATAGAAAAAATAAAAAGGCAATAATATTGATTGATTCGAGTAGTACCCATAACCTCATCAATTAAAATTTAGTAAAACTTCTTATTTTCTTTGTATATCTAGCACTATAATTTCAAGTAATGATTGCAAATGGAGGTACCATAAATTGTGGAGGGAAGTTCCATAGTAATAAGCTAAATATTGTTGGGGGGGGGGGGGGGGGGGGGGGGTATTTGTTGGATAGTCCCATGATGCAATCCAAATGGGTGATGCTGATGTTGTATTAAGGGTCAAATAGTTATGATAATTGGGAATGATGGCCCTTAACTTTCAATATCTCTTCATAAGATCTTGCTCAAAATAAAAATGAAATTGAGCTTATAGGTATCCAAGTGAAACCAACTAAAATGATAAGCCATAATATCATGAGAAAATTGGAAAAAAAAGGGACTGGCCAAGGTGTAATTGAATAATTATGCTCATTAAATATTCAAACATCTATATCCTCTACTTCGTTGGATCTCCAAAAAGTTATCAACAATCATTACAAGGTATTTGGAGAAATTCCTGACGGTCTTCCTCCTACTTGAGATTATCACAATGTTATTTATTTGCAACATGGAAGTGTACCACATAAAATTAGGCCTTAGAGGTATCCGTATGCATACAAGAGTCAGAATGTGCATATGGTTCAAGAAGTTTTAGAGGCTAGCATTATTCAACCTAGCCAAAGTGCTTTCTCTTCATGAATAGTGATGGCCGTAAAAAGGATGGTTCATTGTGCTCATGCCTATATTATAGGAAACTTAGCAAAATGACAATAAAATATATGTTTCATATTCCTAACATTAATGAATTACTAGAAAGATTAAATGGAACAATTTTATTTACTAAGTTGGATCTCCATTCAGGATATCATCAAATTATAATGAGGCAAGAAGACATTCCCAAAATAACATTTATAACACATGAAAGTCATTATGAGTTTTGGATATGCCATTTGGAATTACAAATGCACCTTTTAAAATTTGAAATCTTGATGAATTCTATTTTCGAAGAAACCTTTAGAAAATGTGTGTTAGTATTTTTTAATGACATATTAATCTACAACAAATCTTGGTAAGAGCATGTAAAACATGTTGTCAATGTCTTAACACTACTCGAAGAACAAAAACCATATGAAAAGCGTTCCAAATGTTCCTTTTGGGTTCACAAAGTGGAATATTTGGGTTATATTAAATCCCATGGGGGCATCAAAGTTCCTAACAAAATAAAATATATGAGCAAATGCGTAACCCCTAATACCTTGAAGTAACTTATAAGATTCTTAAGATTGGCAAGATATTACTACCAAATTTTAAATAATTATGCTAAAACAAAAGTACCTATAATAAAATTATTGAATCAATAAGAATTTTCTTGGACTAAAGAAGAAACCAAATCTTTTGAAAAACTCAAAGGGGATATGTGTACAATGCTTTTCCTCAAAACACTTGACTTCACAAAAACCTTCTGTTTAGTGTGATTCCATAGGTTGTAGCAGTGTTGCAGTTTTGACATAAGAAGGAAGGCCCCTTGCATTTAAAGTTAGAAAAATAAAGGAAATAAATTAGTCATACCTATCTATGAAAAATCAATGTTGGCCATATTACATACAATTAAGAAGTGGAATCCATACCTGATAGGAAGACACCACAAAGTAAAAATAGATGGTGATAGTTTGATGAACTTTTTGGAAAAAATATTACATTTAATAGAGAAACAAAAATGGGTTACACATATTTGGGTTATGACTTTGAAATTACATATAAAAAGAGAAAACAAAATATTATGGCATATGTCCTCGAGGAAAGAGGAAGATCCAAAGGGTTTATTGTGCTCTATTTCCATCCACAGTATAACTAGGTGGAAGAAGAAAGAATAGATTCCAAGTAAGATTCGAAGGTATGCAAGATCATTCAACAACTACAAGAGGACCCAAAAATAGTAAAAACCTTCACATAGAATAACAATTTGTTGTGGTATGAATATCACTTATACTTACGTAACAATTCTCAACTCAAATAGGAGCTCCTTTTGGAATTACACACTTCTCTCTAGGAGGACATTTAGGGTTTTTTAATACATACAATAGGATTAGTAAATAATTTATTTGGGAAGGTATTAAAGTGGATGTGTAAAAATTTGTGGTTGAATGTTCATATTTCAATAAAATAAGGGAGAGGCAATCATGACCCTAAGTTTCCCTCAACCATTAGCCATACAAACCCAGCATTGGGAAGAAGTCTCATTGTATTTTATTATAGGTTTACCCGAGTTTGAAGGAAAGAGTGTCATTATCATAGTGGTATATCATATTGAAATGGATCCCTAATTGTTCTCTCTTTCTCATCCTTTTAAAGCAAGTATAGTCACAAAAGAATTCATGGAAACATTCCAAAAGATACATGGAATAATGAAGATAATTGTAAATGAGAGAGATCAAATTTTCACTGAATATTTTTGGACATAACTGTTTTATTGTTTGGGTACTCAATTGGTGCACAACTCATATTACCATCTTCAATATAATGGGAAAATTAATATTATTAATATCTACATTTCTTTGCGTTTGGGTTAAATTGTTACCCTTGGCAAAACGGACGTACATCACATCATTTTAGACTTCATAAAAAATTTCACTATTTATGGCACTTTATGGATTTCATCCTCCATCCATAACGTCACCCTTGAAAGTCACTATAAAGGCTCAAGAAGTAGAGGACCACATATAGTACCAACAAGATGTTCTCAAACTATTGAAGGAAAACTTTGTTGTAGCATAAAATAGGATGCAATAACAAGAATATTTGAATCACAATTAAAGGGAAATTGAAGTGGGAGATTGGGAATTTGTGAGTTTAAAACCATATAAACATATGTCCCTCAAGATAAAAAGAAAGGTAAATATGTTAGAATTGAGGTATTATGGCCCTATAAGGTGTTGCGATGGATTGGAAGTATGGTTTAAGTATTGGATTTTCCTTCATCTTCATGTGTATATCTAGTCTTCCACGTTTCCTACTCAAAGAAGGTAATAAGTGATAAGAGCTAAATCCAAACTATTTTATTAGAGATTAATGAAGAAGGAAATATCATACTACGACTAGAAACAATCTTGGAAACAAGGATTAAGTATCTGAGAAATCAAGCAATTATTTAATTCCTCATCAAATGGAAGAATCTACCACTGGAAGAAGTGACATGGGAAGATGAGTTGTTCATGTAGAAACACCTTCACATAGCCAATTGTTTAAGACAACACTTTTTTAAAGGGGAGGGGCATGTTAAGCCCTATATAAGCCCAAGTTAACCCTAAAACCCATTATGAAGCCCTAGATATTTAGTGTTTACATTTTTTTTGTTATATTGTTATGTAGGCTAGAGCCTTTCATTGTCCTATTTTATTATAATTATACCATCTGTCTCTCCCACACACACACACACACACTCACTATGGAGACTTAGTCTTAAGATCATCAAATATTGCCTTGTACATTATATTCATTGGGAAAGGCGACATCCCCATTGAAGAGTTGTATAATTATTGGTTTCTTATCATTTTAAGGTGCAAGGTTCATAACAAAAAACTCCTAAGTACTTATTGTACCATCTTCCCATTACATATATTCACTACCAACTAGCATCATGGGTCATAGTTAACAACATAGTGGAATTAATCCAGCTTATATTAAATGGCCTCCATTACACTCCTATTATTCCCCTTGGGTACCTCCCTAGGTACTTGATATTACCCTCCTAGGTACACTACATCACCTTTCATGGTTGTTCCTCACCAAGATGATTTCCTATAACCCCTAACCAATTACTTATTCCATGAATTCAATTTTCACTTCTTTAAACCTAGAGAACACCATCTCCATTTTCTCAATCATTATGTTTTCATATCTAATATCTCCTTTCATTTGAGATGACCCACTCTGCCCTTCCAACTCAAGTTAGAAATTATGCTATGGGGAAAATTGCATAAATAATTATAAGTTACATTTGTGAAGTAGATAAGTAAATTTATTGCTCAAGCAGAAGAACTTGCATAAATTTTGGTCGGTAGTAACCAATAGTAACTCTACACATTTACAATTTTACTCCTACATAAGTACCTAAGAAAACATAAATAATGGTGGAAGCTAACTCCTGTAATTATATTTATTACATCTTATTCATATCCATTTTTTTATGAAAAGACTTGTTTAGATTATGGTGGAAAGTAATTGATGGTCGATATGTTATTTAGTTGAGTATAAATTATTTTCAAGTATTTAATTTTTTGATAGTGTTCTTGCAAAACTTAATAATAAAAAGTCACTAAGCAAATATCTAGAAAGAATGCATGAATATTGCAACCATATCCATAAATTATGGTATAAAATATGAAAGACAATCATCCACATGGCATTATATTTTGCAAAGGTTGTAATAAGACCTTCAAGTTATGATCCAATCAAATGTTTGAAAATGAATTTTAAATAATTTTGAAAATAAATATTTATTTTTCAAAGTTAAACATTAGTTTGCATTGGTCAATGTCAAACTAATTGTTAGAGTCTTTGGACTAATAATAATTCCATAACCATATTTAAATTTAATTAATAAGAACATAAAAACTTAATACTTACAATAAACTTACAATATAACAAGTTTCTTAACTATGGATATCCACCCCCACTTTACCATGGATATTATTAACTTGTAAATAGGTTTTGTTACCATACCATGGGATAATACCATGTGCCAGAAAACCATAACTCATTTCATGATGAAAAATTAAAATGTAAAATATTTTAGACATTACATATATCATTAATTACATACAGTGAAAATTATCCATCATATGGATGCAGAGAGAGAGCATGGGGAGAGAAGGAGAGAGGGAGGGAGATAGTGACAGAGATGGATGTCAAAGAGAGGGAGAGTGTGATGGGGAGGATAGAGAGAGGGAGGTGCAAAAGAGAGAGAGAGGAATGAAGAGAGAGAGGAAGGGAGGGAGAGAAAAGAGAAATATATGGACTTGGATAGGGGGAGAGAGGGAGGGAAGAGAAAATAAATAGAGAGATAGAGGTAGAGAGAGGGAGTGACAAGGGAGAGATGGATAAAGAGGGGGAGAGGAGATGACGGAAGACAAAGAGAAGAAGAGGAGAGAGAGAATGAGAGAAAGGGAGAGAGAGGACTTGAGAGAGAGAAGGAGAGAGGGAGGGAGTGAGAAATGGAGTTGAAGGGACGGAGAGAGGGGGTGGGAGAACAAAAATATAGAGAGATAGAGGTGGAGAGAGAGGGAGTGACAAGGGAGAGATGGAGAGAGAGTAAGTGAGAGAGGAGAGGAGGGAAGAGAGAGAAGGAGAGGAGAGAGAGAGGGAGACACGGAGATGGAGGGGGGAAAGAAGGGGAGAGAGAGAAGGAGATAAGGAGGGAGATAGTGACAGATTTGGAGGGAAGAGAGAGAGAGAGAGCGATGAGGAGGAGGGAGAGAGGGAGCGAGGAGAGAAAGGAGATGAGAGAGGACTTAAGAGAGAGAGAGATCTGGATTTGGAGGGGGAGAGAGGAGGGAAGAAGAAATACATAAAGAGAGAGGTGGAGAGAGAGAGGGTCACAAGGAAGAGATGGAGAGAGGGAGAGTGAGGGAGGGAGTAGAGCGAGAGGGATAGAGAGGAGAGAGAGAGGGAGAGGTGGATCCAAGCTAGATATGGTATGTGCGTATATAAAAGCAAGCCTAGATGCATCTTAACCTCGGATATATCATGGGTCGAGAGAGATCAAATATCTTGAGGTCTAAACCTTTCCTCAAGTTTTTCACTAAAAAAGAAGTTTAGACCTCAAGATATTTGATGTCTCTTAAAACTTAATAAATCCAGGATTAAGATTAATCTACACTAGTAAATATACCAAAACATTTCACAATAACATCTTTTATTTACTTAAAAAATAAACACTTCAATATGGAAGTGAAAAAGGTTTATATAAAATGATTAATACACACGTAAATTTGAATCATTATAAGATGGGAATCAATAATTTCACATTATTAAGATCATTTACTCAAATATAATTTAAATCTTTTATATTTTAGCTTGTGAAAATATCTTTTTATTATTTTTGTTTTTAATGGAAGGAATTTATAAATTTAATAATATCATTTAAGTTACAACATCAACCTCATCAATTGTCCTATCACTAATTTCTACTTCACTGTTTATTAATAATACAAAACCGACTATGCTGATGTGGTTAGGTATTCGTTGTGGCCAAAGTCAACCAGCGTGGGATGAAAATTGGAAAATATAACTATCATATCTAACCATTACACACGGGTCCACTAAGTTTGCAAAGGAAATTGAAAGGTACTACGAAACCATATTATGCTGCCTGAAATGAGAATGTGACACTTACCTAAAAAGGTGGGGGAAAGCCTTAAAGTCATTGGCGTTACATGTTTGATGTTTCCATCTCGAGAATATCTTTGAGGCCTTTAATTAATCAACCGGAACCTTATATGAACTGCATCACTTGGGCAACAATATTTCTATGGCATGTGATTTGATGATAAGACTTTTTTTTTTCCTTAATTGACATTTGATTCTTGACTTTTTTTTCTTTAAATCATCAATTATTGATATTATAAATTCTATTGGTTGCAATGCTAATGATTATTAAAACTATAAAGTTTAATGATTGAAAGTGTAATATTAAATTATTTCCATCGTATAAAAATCTAAAATCCATCTGTAATATCAGAATTTCAAAAATAATATGATTTACATTGGAGGCTATGCCGAGTTGGAGAAATTGAAGGCTCAAGCACTCACGCAGTATGTACATAGGTATAATATGTGGATATTTTGTATAGTAGATGTTCACATCTATGTCGCAGAGAAATAGTTTATGGAGGTGTTTTTGACCATTTGGGAGGGAAAAAATAATTTTCAAATATTGAATTTGTGTAATTAAATGGTTATTAAATTTATATAATCTAATTGTTTTAAAAATTTTAAAAATTAAATATATCTTAAATATTTAATAGTACAATTTATTTTTAATAAAAAATATTACATATTTTTATAAATTAGCACAATTACATTAATAAATGTGGTTGATATACATTTATAAATATATGTATCAATCACATTCACAACTATATTAATAAATATGGTTGATATATGCTTATAAAAATGTAGGGTAGGCATTTAATATTAATTAATATATAATTATAATAATTATATTATAATTAGCATAGATCCATCTTAAGTGTGAATCTAAGATGAGTTTAGAGGGAATATCTTTCACGTGCAAATTTCTTTAGAGTGTAAAAACTTATTTTTTTCATGATATCTACATAATTATTTTAAAATGATATATAATGTCTACCAAGTTGATATTAAAATATTGTACATAACATATACATCAAGACATTACATAACATGTACATCAAGGTATTTTATGGCATAAATTAAAACGGTTTTTTATTATCAACATATTTTTAAGTATATGTCAATATTAATTAGTATTAAAATATTTTATAAATAGCCAAATTATAAGATTTAAATATCTTACTCACATTTTTTTACTTCTAATTACTTTACAACATATTCATTTTTTTATTATAGCCGATATTATTTTTTTTGTTTAGAACATAATATTTTACCTCTTTTTTTTAAGGCGATGAGACGCACCTACAAACTTACAAATCCCTCTCATACTAGGCTATAGATTGAGCCTAGCTCAATAATAATAATAATAATAATTATTATTATTATTGTTATTACTAGATCCATCTTAACACCGAATCTATCAAGCACCAAGAGGGATCAAATCTCTCTAGGTGTAAACCTATTTTTTGAGTGAAGAACTTGAGGAAAGGTTTGCACCTCGAGAGATTTGATCACTCTCAACGCTTGATAGATCTGGTGTTAAGATGGATCTAGGCTAGTTTCAGTGGTGTGCGGTCATAAAAAAATTGTTGAATATCTAATTATTTTGATGATTTTAAATATGCTAAATATATCTAAGATTAACTTGATCAATTTAATTTAAAATTTTCTTAGTTACCTCAGTTTCTTGAGATGAGAGGGACTCTCAGTAACTTGAGTGATGGAAAATGATGAAATACAAATTTTGAGTGCAAAGTGTCAATGCAACAATTTTGATAGATACAAAATGTAAATACTAAGAATATAGTCAATTACAAACAATCTGCATTGCAATCAATCTGAAACTATTTTCTTCTATTGTTCCTATTGCCACACCTAATAGTTTTTCCATTTTCTCATATCAATCATATGAAAAGAGTAGTTGGAATCATAGATCATTCAAATATTTAACTCGAGCTACTGTAGTAAACAATATACCTTGTGTCTATTTCTCTCCAATATTAATAGTATTTTTCTCCAAATTCAGTCATTGTGACTTATGGAGTGTTAAACCCCAAATAATTTTCAATGGTAGTTATTTTCTAACAATGTTGAATGATGGAAAATGGGAATAATAAGAATGTACCCAATTATAAATAGTTTATAGTTTCAAGAAGCAAACATTTGAGGTAAGCAAACATTTTATTTAGGATGAAAATTCAAGTATTATATTTATGGTTGAATAACTTTTATATGCTTACACTGAGAGAGTGTGTGTATGTTTTGGGGGTGAGAAGGAGAGACGAGGGGAGGTAGAGATATAGATGGGTGGGGGGCGAAGGAAAGAAGAGAGAGACAAAGACAGGGAGGGAGGAAGAGATACAGATATGGAGAGAGAAATGTTAGAGAGAGAGAGAAGGGGAAGAGAGAGAGAGAGAGGGAGGGGAAAGGGAGGCAGGCAGAGAGAGGGAGGGGAAAGGGAGGGAGAGTGTGTATGTTTATGGGCTGAGATAGAGAGATAGAGAAGGAGAGACAATGGGATATAGAGAAACAGAGGGAGGAGGCAGAGATGTGCTTACACTGAAATCAATGCACACTATTAATCTAATTACTTAGAAATTAATGTACATCATACATCTTGCTGCATCAACTCAGAAATCAACATATACACTAAAATCAATGCATCTAGTGCAAGCAATCACATAGGATTAGAAATCAACATCTATATTGAAATTAATGCATCTAGTGCAATAAATCAAATAGGATTAGAAAGCAATATCTACACTGAAACTAATGCATCTAATGCAAGAAATCAAATATGAGTAGAAATCAGCATCTATGTTGAAATCAATGCATCTAGTGTAAGGTATTAAATATGATTATAAATCGACATCTACACTGAAATGAATGCATATAGTGCAAGCGATCAAATAGGATTAGGAATCAATATCTACACTGAAACCAACCCATCATGTGCAAGCAATCAAATAGGAGTAGAAATCAACATCGACAATAAAATCGATGCATTTAGTGTAAGGTATTAAATAGAATTATAAATCGACATCTTTACTCAAATCAATGTATATAGTGCATGTGATCAAATAGGATTAGAAATCAACTACATTGAAATCAATACATGTATTTTAGTGAAAATCTAAAATATTCATGACTTTCTAGATCTAATTTATATGTTTGTATTTGTCTCCGTAAGACTCTTTCTTCTTCCCTCTCCCTCCACCTTCCATTTTGTGTCTATCTACCTCCCCCTCTCCTTCTCTCTCTTCCCCTCCCTCTCTCCCCTTTCTCACGCTATGTGCCTCTCCCTAACTTTATCTTCTTTCCTCCCTCCCCTGCCATCTATATTTATACCTCCCTCCATCTCTCCTTATTTGTCTCTCTATCTCAGCCCCCTAAACATTTGTCACGCTCTCTCTCTATCTCCCCATATCTATCTATCTATCTATATCTCCCTCTTCCTTTCCCTCTGTATCTCTTCCCCCACACTCTCTCTCCATCTATATCTTTATTATAAAATCTAACATTATAAAACTCAATATTCTAAACCCTAAGATTAATATATTAAACCATATGTTTAATATTAAACCCTAAAATCATTAACACTATAAATAATATTAAATCTTATGATTAATATTATAAACCTTAAATTTAATATTATAAATCCCAAAATTAATATCACAAACACTAAAATTAATATAATTGAATTAATTAATTAAATTTGAATGATTAAATTTAATTAATTTTTTATTTAAATTTTTTATTTTAAAATATAAAATTTATATAATTAAAATGTTATTAGTTTTTTTTATAAAGTTGAAGGTATTTTGCTGGCTTCGGCCATATTCCGCTGGCTTCGGCCATATTGATTGTAAAAAATATCTGTAGGCTTCGGCCATATGTGGATTTTCTCTCTCAAAAAAAAAAATCTTTAACATACAAGAATACAATTTATTCCTAACAAAAAATGATCACATGTTCTTATGAATTATCTGGTTAAAATGCACCTTCTCCTGCACCATTTTCTTTTCTTGGCCGATTTTCTATTGGTGTAAATAAACATGTAACAAAAAATGATCACATGTTCTTATGAATTATCTAGTTAAAATGCACCTTCTCCTGCACCATTTTCTTTTCTCGGCCGATTTTCTATTGGTGTAAATAAACATGCAACTAGATATCTGATTCTCTGGTTGTTTGGCGGTGAGATTAAGTCGATTGTAGATTCCCAAAATATTTCAAGATTCGATAGACATAAACGCAGTCAAAAAAATTGACAATTCCTATATCCACCGGATCCGGAAATATTCCGAAAATCGGCCGTCGACTTAAAGATAAGCCGTTAATTGGCTACGCTTTCCGTTCACTGATATGACTTTCTACTGAATAGATAAGATAGCAGCAACTACCAACATCAAGCAGACCAAGCTCTGCAATATTTCGGCATTAATCAAATCACGGGGAAGATACTTTACACATGACGACTCTGACTTACGACAAATATAACCACTATCGGTGTGTAGCGTGTTTGTGATGCGACGAAAGCAACTACCGTACCACCGAAGCTTCATGATGGATGGAATACTATTAAGAGTTAACTGACTTTAGGAAAGGATTTTACTGTGAGAGAACATTGATCATAATTTAGTTGTTAAATTGATAATGAGATAGGTTTGTTTTTTTAATCGTTAAAAAAATATGATTTTTATGCGAGAAAATTAGTATCACAGTTTGATGGTTTATAAAGTAGTTTTTTTTACTTTAGCCAAATATTTTTTAATATTGGGTGGTTAATCAAAATAAGTGGAGGTGGACAAATTAATTATAACTTGAAATGTAACAAAATATAATTTTTTTATAAAATTGTAAAGTTGAAAAATAAAATTTTATTATAAAATTGAAAGATATAGTATTAAGTTAAATTTAATTATATTTGTTATTTTTAATATTCTGAAATAGAATAAAAGTGAGCTCTTATTTATGTTTATCTAATTTTGGTATATTTTTGAAATCTACAAGTATTATTATTCCAACATAAACCCCTTATTATTATAATAATAATAATATACCAGTATTATTATTCCAACATAAACCCCTTATTATTATAATAATAATAATAAACAAAAAAAAATGTTCACTGGACCATTAAATAGTTTACTTAATTAAAAAGTGAAACCTTTGATTTGTTTTGTCTTCACTATCTTTTAGTTTAAAATATTTAGTAAAATCTAAACTTTTTATTTTAAATTTAAATATTTTGATATTTTAATTATACAAATTTAATAATTAAAAATAAAAATACAATCCCAACAAATCAATTACTAACTCTTTGGTTATCTACATGCGTAATAGTTGGCGACAAATAATCTTGGGTCTCTAACACTGTTAAAGCAATGCATCTTTGACCAGCCTGAATTTGAGTTCCAATAGAGAGGCATGGGAGGCATTCACAATTTTTTTATAAAACTATATGAAGGTTAGTTTAAATGGTAAAAGATCCAAATGGAAATTGTAAGTGACGAGACATATTTTCAAATTTATATATAAAAGTGGGATTAGCATCTGTTACTTTGAGTTTTTTAAGCATTCACAGTGTAAATTTATATATTTTTTAATAAGTTAGATAAATAGAGGTTGTTATAATAATAAGATTTTATAATTTTATAATTTTTAATATTACATGATTAAAATTCATAATTTATTTTGGTAAAAATGATAATTTATTTTTATAGAGTATATTGCAGTGTGCTATGAAAATAAAATGTTATGTATCAAACTATTTAAGTTTCAAATCTCTTTAATATTATCAAAGATATTATTATCTTTATTTTTAAGTATAAGATCTGGGATGCTAAAGAGATGGAGGGTAAAAGGAAGCTAAGGTAGTATAAGGAGGTGATCAACCTCACCCTTGATAACGAGAATTATCTCTCTATGTTGACTAGCACTAAGAAGAAAAGGAAGTTAAGGTACTATAAGGAGGCGAGCAGCCCCATCCTTGATAACCACGATTATCTCTCTATGTTGACTAGCCCTAAGAACAAAAGGAAGCTAAGGTACTATAAGGAGGTGATCAACCTCACCCTTTATAACCATAATTATCTCTCTATGTTGACTAGCACTAAGAAGAAAATGAAAATCACTAGGATTAGAACTAACTCTCATGAGTTTTAGAGTGAGACGTGGTGGTCTACTCCCAAGACTCCGTCCGATGATAGAATTTGTCAGATTTGTGATACTAAGAAAGTGGAAGATGAAAAACACTTGCTTTAGACTGCAGAGGCTTTTGCCCACATCCTCTCTCAATTCACTATCATCACCCACACCTCCAATCTTCTTATCTTACTAAGCGAGCCAACTATAGTGCTCTCTCCTCCTTGATCACAGAAACAAGATTTTCAAGAATGACAATTAAACTCTCTTTTCTTGAGGTCCTATAGACCACATTGGTCTTGGTGGGTGTTAATCATTATCATCATTATACAAAGTTTTTTTAATTAATCAATTTAATTAAAATATTAAAAAAAAATTACTACTTTGAAAATAAATCTCAACCTTTAATTTTAACAATTAGTAAAAATATTCTCGAATATAAGATTAAATCTATACCATAATTAAATTAAACTTTTAAAAACTTATTCCAAAATAAACATACTTATTAATATAATTACCTAAATAATATATAAATATATAATCAAAATATAAAAAATAAAATCATCAATACTAAGCAGAATTTCAAAGTGCATTTTTTTGGGGGAACAGATAGGCTTAGTGTATTGAAATTAGGGTTGAAGAATTTATTATTTTTATTAAATGGATGATTCAGATTTCATGAGAACATATTTTTGTTAGGAATTAGTGTATTGAAATTAGGGTTGAAGAATTTATTATTTTTATTAAATGGATGATTCAGATTTCATGAGAACATATTTTTGTTAGGAATTAGATTTGTTGCCAGTTACAAAATACTTTAATTAATTTCCATAAAAAATTTGATGTGATTTATCTGAAAAAATAAATAAATAAATAAATTAAAAAAAAATAAATAAAAAAAATTATGCTTTAATTATGAATCACAAAAATCCCCTTTTGAATTTTTTATTTAATTAATAATATAGTTAGTGTAGTTTGGAATGGTGTGTGGCCTCTTTCCGATGTGTTTGTTAAAAGTGGCTTTTCCCTTGGCTTTTCCCTCCAAAACATTGTGCACTTTCATTAATCAACTCAGTAGCTTGGAATTTGTTGGATGACAATTAATTATTTCATTGAGCACGGAGGCACATTTTACAAGAGTGTGATGTGTAACGTTGTCTTTTTTTTTAAAGGGGGTGGCTAGTCCCCTGAAGAAGCATTTATTAGGCCATATGTACAATATATTTACATGAATACAGGCAGATAAACCGTCATATCAATCAACATCAATCTCCATATATCAAATGCACTGCGGAGCAGCATCAAAATGGTGGATCGAATGCACTGCGGAGCAGCATCAAAATGGTGGATCGAATGCACTACCGAGCAGCATCAAGATGTGTAAGGTTGTCTATTAGTCATTAAAATTGAAATTTTATTCATGTAAACCAATTTTATTTTATTAAGTCTTAAAAAATAGAATAACTATATAAAATATTTAAATAATATTTACTCATAAAAAATTGCATTGTGAAAAAATTAAATCCCTCTCAACTTATGTAAATTCGTATTTAAAATTACTCTATGCTAATTAATTTTAACACTGGTTCTATCTAAAACTCAAAAAATAAAAAAAGAAATTGAAATTTTATTCATGTAAACCAATTTTATTTTATTAAGTCTTAAAAAATAAAATAACTATATAAAATATTTAAATAATATCTACTCATAAAAAAATTGCATTGTGAAAAAATTAAATCCCTCCTAACTTATGTAAATTCGTATTTAAAATTACTCTATGCTAATTAATTTTAACACTGGTTCTGTCTAAAACTCAAAAAATAAAAAATAAAAAATAAAAACCAATGTGACTACGAATTATGTTCATCCGGTCGTTGTAAAGACCAGACTCACCAGAGACAGATGGACTTATCACATGAGGCGACGGCCTGAACATGTTGATCTCTCTTATACTCTTTGTATTTGCTGGTGGGAAACTCTAGTAAAATTTAATTAAATAATTATATTTTCTCTACAGATTTGGTTTTCTTCGTCACATCAAAACTCATAAAAAGAATTCCACAGGTGAGATTTTTCATATGACTTCTTTCGAATTAAAGCTCCTAAATTATTTTATCTGTTGACACATTTGACACGTCTTCTTTCGGTACCGCTTTTAGATATTGTATTTTTTCCATTTTCTTTAAATCGCTTCTTTTCCTGAGTTCCTTTGGCAATCAAACAATTTTGTTACTTCAGACTTGTTTATTTAAGTAAATCACATTTACAGAAGTTCTAAATTTTCATATATAAGGAAAAAGTCAGTTAGAAAGCTAAGCTTTCATTGAATTGCCAAAAACATATTAACTACATTTAATGAATTCAGTTATTCAATGTATTAATTATACCATTCAATGTCGTCAATTTAAATGTATTCAGTATGCTTTGTAATGGCTATATATGTTTTATTTTGATTAATTTCTATGATTTTTGTTTTTTTATCTAAATGCATGCTAAATGCATTTAGTGTGTTTGTTTTAATTATTTCAATCAATATTTTAATTTTTTAATTAATAATTTTTAGAGATTTACGGTAGTCTTACATTTATTGTTGTCTCTATTGTTAAATTAGGATTTCATTCCATTTTCAAGGTGCAAAATAGTTGAAATGAAAAATCCTTATTAGTCCTTGCCTCCGGCATAGCAGGGACTATAGCATTCGATTGAGCGTTGAATTCATATTAGTTGCTGTTGACCACGCTGTTCACCAAAATTTAAGCTAAGGTTTGGGCATTTCAATTTCGCGCAATGAAATTTTAACCAAACTTTTCACTTACACCTCTTATTGGAAACCTCACTTGTTTCGAGGCACATTACGATGGTCATGGTTATTTTATCCAAAGTTTATTTGTTTTGCTGCTCAAAGTTTTCTTTTCATGCATGTTCAGGGTGCCTGTTTTCCTTTCATGCATGTTCTTCATGCCCTGCATGCAGCCAGTGCCAGATGTCTAATGGTTGTGCACAGGCGTCCACGTTTGTCCACAAATCCTTCCTCTGGAGCAAAGCAGCAGAGGAGAGAGTGAGTTTCAGTTTCGAGCTAGTTTCAGGAGCAGAGCAGAGAGTGTCAGGAGCAAAGCAGGGAGTGAGTTTCGAGAGAGTTTGAGGAGCAAAGCAGAGAGTGAGTTTCAAATCAAAGCAGAGAGTTTCAGTTTCAAGTGTCAAGGGGGGAGCTTCAGTTTCAGCCAAGGAAGAGAGGAGGAGTTTCAGTCAAGGAGGGGTTTGCCAAGGAGGGTGGAGGTAATTTCTGCTCGTTTACCTCTAGTTTTGTGCATGTGGAGGTAATTTCTGCTCGTTTACCTCTTGTTTTGTGCATAACTTATTAGCTGAGGCAAAATCTTGTCACTGTAGTGGCTATACTTCTAGGTTACTGGCTGGCAGTCGTTGCCATGCCCATTGTCCATTTACAACTATCCTATCATTGTACTGGCTATGCCGCGCAAGTCGCTGAGCTTCCATCTAGACAAATACTTGGATGTCCCCACCTTTGTTTCTTCGCGTCCCCACAGAGGCCACATAGCCTGGTTTGGCCGAACTGGGCATCAGAAAATCCGATGTCGTACTCCTCCTCTCGCCAAATTCAATTCATCTCCCCATAATCTGCATGGCAATTTTGTCCATTGGAGTCGTTGTCACGACAACAAATCTGCTAAATACGGCATCGGAGATAGCGAAGCAGGCCAGAGACTCTTCTGCCATGTTGGCCTTCACCACGCCATCTTTGGTTGCCAAATTGGAAGCCACCCAGTTGCGAATTCTGCTAATTTCTTCTTCTTCTTCTAACTTAGGGTGGAAAAACAGCCAAAATTGCATCTCCACTGATGGAGAGATGGAATTGTAGGCAGGCCATGGTTAAAGCCTGACAAATCTGAGCTGAGTTAATCCGAGTTTGATTCCACATCTTTGCGGCAATTCGAGCTTACCCGGGCAGAGGGCTTTCTTGCATACCGTAGAAAGGAAAGAGAAATCTTCGTAGCGTAGCCGAAGCACATGTCTGTCTCTAGATCTGTTTGAGATAGCGCCAACACGGGCTGACACCCTAGCTCTAATTAGGAGGGAATTAGGTCTAACAGAGTGTTGCCTCACCGAGGTCATGCTTTTCTCGAAGTTCCTAGAGTTCAGGCGCTTTTTCGAAACTTGATTGAAATGACACAGGCCAACCCTTGTTAACCATTGTGGAGAGGTCCAGGCTAATAGGGGTTACTTTCTTTTCCGCAGGAAGCTGGCAGCATGCCTAGCCAAATGATGGTATCAACCCATTTTCCATTGGCAGGAGTCGACCCTGCACAATAAGGCTCTTCCAGGAGCTATTTGACTTGGTGCATACTAGCTCCAAGGCATGTTGGACATAGCAAGACTCGAACCATGTGACACTAAGGTTTAGGAGGTTTAGGCTCATGCTCATACCGATGAGTGAGGGCTTTATGCATGTAGGGAAGAACGCCCTCCATTTTTCTTTTTTCTCTGGGTTCCTGTTTGTATATAAGAGCTTTACACTGACTAAGCCAACCCTGATCACTGTGGGTTTCATCTTGGGCTAAACCAATCCTTGGGGGAACCCGGCACATCGATTTCTCCATTTCACATTGATAGGGCTCGCTCGATTGATAGGGCTCGGTCGGAAGAAGCTATGCCGCTACGGGGAGAAATGCTGCTAATTCTGTCTTTGAATCCCCTATCAGTCTTTATTTGATTGAACTAATTTGCGTAATGGTGGGTTTTTGATTCTCAACAATGGGAGCGGGCTACAATGGCCAAAGTACTAGTTATTGTAGCAAGTCCTGCTCCATAGCACCAAAAGTATATGACCATTCCTCCTTGGATATCCTTGGTATAGAAAGCGATATCTTTGAGCTCGCTCTCCTGAAACTATCCCCAACGACATTTATACCTCATAAAACCTCCATACCATATTTGAACATCCAACCATGCACCATCTACAACAACTAAAAAGAAATTACTTCAATTTGTTTAATCATATTAATTTTTATTTTATATAAATTTTCATATGTTTTTATATTAGTTATTTATTTGTTAAAAATAAAAATAATTGAAATAAAAAAAAAAACATTTGGTGATATATGGCCTTGATACAATCCACGTGCCTCCACTGCCTCGAATCATTTCTTCAGGACAGTGTTAGAAAGACTCTAAAAGGAGATTCAATCATTTGGGTGGATGCAAGTGAGTTGGTTAGCTAGGAGGTAGACACGTTGGACATGCAAAAGAGATAGAGGTAAAGACGTTGGGTATGCAAGAAGGACGAGAGGCAGGCAGGTGGTAAAATTGTGGGCCCACGGGATTTTACGTGTTTGAAATATATTTTTGTATTATACATTTTTTTTGCATGTGTTACAAGTGTCTTTTTAAAAGCTCTGTCTTTAGCTTGATACGTTACAGTTTGTCTTTTCTTTTATACATTACAGTTTCAGAGTAGTGAACTGCTACAACTTTTGAGGTCTAGTTTAATTTGACAAGCTTTGAAGTTCATCTTTATTTGACAGGGATTTTTGGGCTTACGGTTTAGCATTGTTTAAGATTTCTTTACATCGTTTTCGCACTGTTTTGGCAGTAATCCTTGAAATGTATATGCATTTCATCTCTATTAGGTACGGATTCCATTAGTGATGTAATGTTCTACATATATAAGCTGATTCTGTGATTGTGCATACTCTTTCATTTGTAGCTACATCTGTAGTACATATTCTCAATTATATGGCTGTGTGGTGTGGCTGTATAGAAAACCAACTTCAAAATTTATTAGGGCCACTTTCACCTTTATATATCAGGCTGAAATAGATGGATATAGGAATCATTTATTTGGCTTTTATGTAGCATTATAGTGATTTTTTCAAAGATTTTGCCAAGAGTAATTTTGTTAATATTACTCTGCTTTTGGTGTATGGTTTAAGATATTACAATAGGATAGTTTGAGATTTCACATAACTACATATATACTTGCATGGAGGGAAGAAGCTTAAAAGGCCGCCCATGCACCATACAAGGATCTATATGGTGATTTGTGCTATGACATATGCTACTATGATCCTTGGTGGTTATTGCATGCTTTCTTTTCTCTTTTGCTATTCTCTAAGGCTAGAGCTCATTTTTAGCTGTTGTTTTCTAGGGGGCTCAAGCTCCATTCTTATCTGTTGTTTCCTTCGTTTTTTTAGGCTCAATTTCCATTTTCTAGGGTACAATTTACAAGTATAGGTAGTGCTAGTTATAACCAATTCTTTTAAGAAGTGGGCAGTAAATCTATAGTCATATAGGTCGATCAATCTTCTTGGAAGTTCTTTGTCATCATATATGTGATGGGGACTTTGATCCACTATAGCCAGTGCAATCGACAAGTCAAGCAAGTTGTAAACACTTCTTTTAAGAAGTGGGCAGTAAATCTATCATCATATCGCTGCATCAATCTTCATGGAAGTTTTGTCATCAAATCTATGGTTAGATTTCAATGTCAGCTACTTAACTATTTGCTGTACTTTAACAAATTAGGATCACTTTGCACTTCAATTGGTGATCTCTTGCAAACCCCAGTATTGTGATATGCGTCATTCTTTCACAATATTCACCTATCAACAGGCAGGGTATTTAATATTTTTAGGAATGTTAGCAATTGGATAGATATTTTGTAAAATCATATAGTTCAAAACTAAAATATGATTACTGGTGGGTAAAATATTTCTTCAAATAGTCATTACATTTTATAGAATAATTGGAAGATGCTTTGCTTCCATGGGGTTGCCTATACTGGGAGAGCATAATATTTGGGAGATCAAGTTTTTGTTGGGTGTGGAGCCTGATTATCTTCTATAGTACCGGCATATTGGACCCCAGTTCAAAATGGGGCGGCAACGCCGCCCGTAAAATAATCGCTGCCGTGGGGGCCCCCGAAGCTAAAAACAGCTGTAAAATTGCCTTGTAAAAGTATAGTAATTTCTAGTCAATCTAGGCCGTTCATTAGGCGGATGATCTGACGGTAGAACTTATGTTTAGTTTAGGGTTTTTTGCCCTAGAAGGCAACCCCTCTCTTTATATGAGGGCATTGTATTTGAGGCTGTGAGATAGATGTGTATTCGGTGAGCGAGAAACATAGAGGTGAGACTATGAGAGAAAACAGATGATATTACAACGGTTTTGCTGTAGGTTGTATCTCTTCATTTTGCTGGATAATAGAAAGGAAGGACTGGTTGTTCGGGGTGGACGTAGCCCAAACTGGGTGAACCACGTATATCTGTGTCTCTCTTGTTTTGTGCATTTTCTGTGTTTATATTTCTGCAATATTTTATGTGTTCCATTGCTCCGTAATATATAATTTTCTAACTGTTTCTATCTATGGGTTTTGTTGAAAGAAGGTAATGTGTTACTGAGGATTGGAGGCAACCCTGGCTGTAGCTTCGTAGTTAATGAGAGTAAAGAGAAATACAGTGTCAATGACCAACATCTATAGATTGTAATCGAGGTCATTGCGTATCCTCTTTGAAGAGTTTACAACTTTCAATTAACTCAAGTTTTCTTCTTCATTGTGAGGCCACCACCTTTCCATGCACGTGCATGTCTAGTAATAGGGTGTCCTTAAATTTGTTTATAAAATTCCAATAGAGATCGAAGGCTTTATTTCTTTTCTGAGGATTCAATATTCTCAATTCCAATAGAGATCGAAGGATTTATTTCTTTTCTGAGGACTCATTCTCAATATCAAATTTTCATGCTATTTATAAAATTCCAATAGAGATTGAAGGCTTTATTTCTTTTCTGAGGACTCGTTCTCAATATCAAATTTTCATGCTATTTCTCTCGACAATAGACATGAATGAGACTGGCTCTTTTCCCTTTCTTCCATTATCGTCTGCCTGCTCTTTTATGTGGGAAATGATGACCATTCTTGGTCCTCTCGTACCAGGGCTATGGGTATATAGTTATGTAAATTGCACATTCAGGAAAAGGTCAATTGTTTCACCTCTCAGTTGACCTCTTTTCTGACCAGATTCTGAGATATTTTTGAAATAGTGCATTAACATTAATGCATGAGCATGGAGTACCCTTCCATCAAAGTCAGCCAGGATTTAACATGGCCCCTATTGCTTTTTCATGTCTCTTCACAAAATGACAGTAACAGATAAGACCACAGCTTAGCCATTTTATGTAAATTCTGCTTTCCATCTACAGACTCCTGAGCTTGTTATAGTTCTGGTTACAGAGTAATCTTTCAATCTAGCTATTGTATCCTTACGATAAGACTTTCTATAAACAATAATACAACCATCACATTTATTCATGGGTTATAAACTCTATTTCCTAATCAAGCAAGTAAATATGTGGGGCATCAACAAATGGGCTACTAGTGGTGGGTGGATTGGTATGTGTGATTCTTTCATAATATTCACCTATCTCTGACATTCTATTCATATGATATGCAAGTTAGTTAGGAAAATTGCCAACTACGACCGAACTGAGAAGTTGGAGCCTATCGCACTCAACTGCTAAACCTGACAACCGATCTCCTTTATTGTTTTTCCAAGCACTTAATTGGGTAGATGAAAGTTTGTGAAGTTAGTTGTAACTTTGAAAAAACATCTAGTCTCCTAATTTATGATTAGCAGCCAATGAAACTCTTGCAATCTAACACCAGGATTTTATTTGCGATTTGCCTCTGATGTCAGATACATCACTTAATTCCCGATTTGCTTTTGCTGTCACATACATCATTTTATTTGCGATTTGCCTCTAATGTGAGATAGATCACTTAATTTCTTTTCGTGTCACATACACCATTCCTGCACCGATTGCTAACATTCCAAAATTTTGTCAATTTGCATATCAAATTCTGCACATCTTCAAATCTAATCTTAAAAAACAGTGATTTATCAAGAACCACCCCCAATCTGACAACACTACCAATTGGTAGATGTCTCTGGACCAACTTTTCAAGAAAGCTTCTGCATCACCCAACTTCTAAAATGGAAACACCGTCGATTTGACAACTCTACCAGTTAGTAAATGTCTCTGGAGCTTTTCAGCTTTTCAAGAAAGCTTCTGCAATTGTACAACTATGGTATGTCTTCTGATCTATCTCTAAAAGCAAATTCTATTTCCTTTGGATATTTGCATCTATACTGATGTTCAAATTGAATTTTGTACTATTCAAGTCTGCTACATCTGCTTTCTTCCTTTATCAATATGTCAACATCAGAAACAAAACTATTATGTCAACATCAGAAAAAGAGTTCTACTTTGCAAATGAACAATTCCATCTTTAGGTACATTTGCTTTAAAAATAATTGTCTCTATCTCAACTTAATGCAGTGCATAGATATTCATCTGCCACTGCTTCTTCCATGATCTCATCTGAGTGTAAGTCGCTGCAGAGTGGAAGTGTTTTTTATGTCTCCTTTCCTTACGCGCATAGCCCAAGCATTGCTGCCAAAATTAACATGTATTTGATTAATGTATACAGTGGAGAATTATTCCTGTAAACAACGAGTGGCAGTGTAGTGAGTTCACTACCTCACTACTGTGAGTTTGGTTCTTTGCAACTTGAACAATCTAAAGACAACTTCCAATTCAACCTTGTAAAGCATTTCATTGTTACAAGTTTGTCAGAGTAGTTGCTCTGATTATTATTACAGCTTTCCAAGACACTGTGTTCAACTTGATGCCATGTAATATTATGTTTGCTTGAATATTAAACATATATGTTTTACCTTCTCCTTGAGTTTTTTCATCAATTCTCTCTTTGAAATTGGTTGTGGTTCATCCTTTATGTTCAATAAACGCTCACTGCAAAAGAATCTCAGTTTTTCGCAACAAAATTACAAGTATGCCAAGGGAACTAAGATGCCCAAAACTCATCAATGAGGAATATGTTAAAATTACTGCCAAAATCATTGTGGCAACTCAAAAAACTACAGTTTTTCAACCCAGCAGAGACTACTGCTACGACAGTGGCTCCCTTGTTATTAATAGAGACTTTAATATTAACCTTTAATATGTAACCTAAAACAGAAAGAAAAAGCTTGATTACTAGGCTCAATACCTAATTAGGTATACGTAAATCTGAAATATGAAATCGGTATTCCCCGCATAAAGCAATGAAAGGTCTTTTTACTAATGAAGATGCTCCTCCAGGTGGTTGCAGCGATGTAACAAAGCTGCCAGTACGTTTACAGACCACTGCTACGACAATGGCTCCCTTGTTATTAATAGAGACTTTAATATTAACCTTTAATATGTAACCTAAAACAGAAAGAAAAAGCTTGATTACTAGGGTCAATACCTAATTAGGTATACGTAAATCTGAAATATGAAATCGGTATTCCCCGCATAAAGCAATGAAAGGTCTTTTTACTAATGAAGATGCTCCTCCAGGTGGTTCCAGCGATGTAACAAAAGCTGCCAGTACGTTTACAGGTGAATGTAAAATGGATGATGAGTTTTGAGTTTGAAGAATTGTGTGCCTCCTAGGTTTAAGTTAGTTAATTGAAAATTAAAAATAGTTTTTATTATTTTATATTATTTTGAGTATAATTTTGATTTATTAAATAAATTAGGGTTATCCGTTTTATTAATGCAAAGTACGAGAATAGTATTAATATTAATATGAATAGGTTAATGTGGTTATACATGTATTTGGTATACAGTTATAGATGTATATTACATTTATCAATTTGATTGTGTTAGTTTTTATTATATAAATTGAATTACACAAATTCTAATTCTAAATACATTCTATTGGAGAATATTTCTTATTTGCATTTCATGGTAGGGACGCTATCTTTATGTAAGTAGTTTTCTCATTTTCTTAGGTAGAGAAACAATGGTTTATTGGCACATGACATGGAGTTATCATGTTTTACATTAAGTATTTGTGGTGTATGACTATTAAAATAGCGTTTATGTCTAATTTTTTATTTAAAAAAACATAAATATATATATTATTCGGAAGATTTGACATATCTTTTAAAGTATAAAAGTGGTCATACGCATTTTCTATTTAAGATGAAAAGTCACTCACATGGTTGGGTACATTAATATTTACAAAATATTCCCATGGACCTTTATATTGTATATATTAATTAGTCCTTCACATGATTGACTACATTAATATTTACAAAATTTTCCCATGGCCCTTTATATTATATATGTTAATTAGTTTTAGATAGCTAAGGTGCTATGGAAAATTATTAGAAATTAATACTTAAGTGGTTCTTGATGAAAAAGAATTATCAATATTATTTTGATTAGCTTAATTTAGTTTTTTATTTAATTTTTTAATTTCATTTTTTTTTCGGTTGGTTCATTGTTATGTCTTTGGAAATTAGTTAGATGCACCTAAAAATTGTGTTTATCATTATTCCTTTTATGATGGTGGTGGTTGAACCATATTTAGATTAAGTAAAATTATTTAAAAGATATTTTTTATTAAAGAAATGAATTTGTCATTTTTCTAAGTAAATTAAAATAATAACGTTATTTGCAAATAATTAGATATTATAAAAAAATATGTTATAAAATGGGTGTGTAGAAAAATAATAAACTATCGACTTTTTAAAAGTAAGAAATAAAATTGCTTTCTTTAATTTATATTTTCAAATTATCTCTTTATAGGTTTGAATATTATTTTTTCAAAAACATGTTTATTTATTTATTTTTAATTTATCTTCTTCTATGTTTATTAAAAGTGTGTAATGTATACAGATGACAAATTTAAGTCATCATCAAACAGGTTCTTATACTTGAAATTTGGTAAATCTAGAAATTTAAGTCATCATGAAATATGCTCTTATACTTAAAATTTGAATAAACCTATAAAAATATATGTCAAAAATATAATTTTAAAATTTATTTTTCTTATTTTTACTCTTTTAAAATTTATTTTTCTTATTTTTACTCCAAAATTATTTAACATTATGCTAACAAATTTAAGTCATCATCAAACAAGTTCTTATACTTGAAATTTGGTAAATCTAGAAATTTAATTCATCATGAAATATGCTCTTATACTTAAAATTTGAATAAACCTATAAAAATATATGTCAAAAATATAATTTTAAAATTTATTTTTCTTATTTTTACTCCAAAATTATTTAACATTATGCTAACAAATTTAAGTCATCATCAAACAAGTTCTTATACTTGAAATTTGGTAAATCTAGAAATTTAAGTCATCATGAAATATGCTCTTATACTTAAAATTTGAATAAACGTAAAAAAATATATGTCAAAAATATAATTTTAAAATTTATTTTTCTTATTTTTACTCCAAAATTATTTAACATTATGTTATTTATTTATTTGAGATATCTATAAATGTTACTCGTTAATAGAACTTTTTTTAACATCAAATTTCTCCTCATAATATCTTTACATCCAAAAAAATTATTCGAAACAAAGATGTGTCTCACTTTGTAGTGATATGTAAGGATGAAAATTTGACATTTTACATATATTCTAAATAAAATCTTTATAAATAAATATTCATGAATTTTAATATATAATAAATGAAAAATTATACTAAATCACACTCTTTTTTTCCGCAGTAATTTTAAAAAAATATAAACATAAGTTGATGAGTCAAATTTATACATATTATACCTTACAAGTTTTTAAGAAATGTTAATATAAGTGGCTTTTGGTTTCAAGAACTAATTTATTGTAATACAAGATCTTTTCGGAAAGTATTATACATATATGATCTAAAAACATAAATTTTAAAAGATGCATCTTTACGAGATATTTTCTCTCACCAAAAAGTGGAAACTCCCTTTTAAAAGTAGACATCTTTGTGTACCCGAGTTTTATTTTTTCTATTGTTTGGTTATTCATTTTTTAATATACCTTTGTTTTATGACCTTATTAATCATGAGAAAACAATTATTTTTCTGTAAGGCCCTTCACGGTAAAGTACTGTATAAGTTGAAAAAAAAAAAAAAATTGAAAATACAGTAATTGAAAATGTTATGCTATTTGATAAAGGATTTAATGATTAATCTATATGAACTAATTCTACCAGCCACCACGTGGGGGGATGAAGGATGTCACCTCTTGGAAGTTGTGAATCCTTCAAAACTTATAAAAACAAGTAAACTTTTTGGAATTTAAATTTTTGAATAATATTTAGATCTCAATTAAGAGTTTTATAATAACTCTATTGAGGTTTTTTTAGAGGAACTCAATCAAATTCCATTTCGATATATACCATCAATGGTGGTTTAAGACTCTTGATTGATGTTTTAATCTTCTCAATCTTTAAGCCTTCAATCTAAGTTAACACTTTGATTAAGAACTAATATTTCAAACCATAGTATTTCTTGATTGAAGGTATGAGGATACCATTTCCATTTATCATGCTCGAAAGAAAGTCAAACCTAGCTTTATGATTCACCTTTTAAATATAATAATAATAAAAAAAGCTAAAAGCATATATTTTTCTATGGGTGAATCATAGATTTTTCAATCCATATGAATGAAAGAAGTAGATTGTGTTCATTTCAATTCCGCTTTTTAGATAAGCGTATCATTTTTTTTTACAAAATTAGAACCTGTAGAATTATGCAATGCATGAATAAAAATATCCCTAACACTAAAATGGAAAATTCATGGAAAAAATAAATTTTGGTGGAATCTAAATTCATGGAAAAAAATAAATTTTGGTGGAATCTTTTATACAAGAGATAAGTTAATATTCCATTAATTAAGGAAAATCCAAAATAATAGTTCATTCCAATGGGCCATTTAATACATATTGTTAAAAAAAAGGTATATCAACACAATGGCATCATAAGTTTAGTTGAAACCATCTCCTAAATCAATTAAAGAATTTTTAACCGATCCATTGATGCTACAGAAACTCGTGATTAAGAAAGTATAAACCTTGATTAAACCTTGATTAAAAAATAGATAAATTTCTATATATGGAGGTAATATCTAGTAGATAAGGCCCATCTAATAGTGTGAAAGAAATAATTGTAAGTACATTTGTTATAAGGTTTCCTATGTTACTAGAAAGTTTGTTATCTAGAATGTTACTAGGAGTTAGATACACTATATAAAGAATTAGAATTAATGTAATGAGATTCCTTGTGAACTGTACTATAATAAGAGCTCTACTCGTTTGGATGATTCCTCTTAAAGATGAAAGTGAACAGTTCCCTTATCAGTAATGCTATAATATTTTATGATATTTTGGTTCTTTTTATTAACTATTAGTATTTTATTTTGACATTTACATAGTAAATATAAGTAAAATATCGTGTTTATGTTTTGCATCTCCCAATTTACTAATAAAGAATACTATGAGTAGTATCAAGAAACTTTTCTAAGTTAATATTTTCATATTTTTCTTAGACTAGATTTGTATTTTGTGTTTGTATGTAACATAGTGATCTATCATTCCAAGATGAAATATATGATAGTGTAAGAATACATGAATGAAATAAAAGTGATATCACACAATTGGAAACCCATGTAACATTTGTTGATAGCTCTTCAAGGAGTACCACATTAGACAACAACTTTATATGGAATTTCACTTTTGTGTACCCTTGGGTGTATCGAAGCCTCATAGGTTACCTAAAACCATGTTTAAATATGTCAATCAACCATATTTTTTCTATAGTGCACCAAAGAAGACACTTGCAGAGATCGCTCTCTATTACTTGGGTAATCCAGTAGTGTAGCTAAGGGTATGGTTAATCCTCCTTGGTTCCTTAATAAATTAGGTCAATTTCTACAATTCAAAAGCTTATGTATATCAAAGAATATAGCTTTTCCCACTCCCTTGTCATTAATATCATCAAAACCCTTCTCCCTATTGTCGTTCCACAAGATTCCTACACAAATCCTGTATTGAGAATTTGTGCAATTTGCCACCACAAACCTTTACTTCTCCTACTAGTTCATGAAATTCCTACATAAAATACTACATTAAGAATTTGAGAATTTTATCAACATTGTAATATTCAAATGGATGTATAACTCTATCAAAGCTTAAAAAAAATAATGGGTCCTACTTTGACTCTTATTTAAGACCTATCTTAATAGAATCCTTGTGTTGAGATAATCACCAAGATACTTCTCTCTAGTAAGTATTTTGGGTGGACTCGCTCGCCCTAATACCGAGAAACTTTCTCAACAAACCAATAACATAGTGTTAATTACCCTGATACCACTCTCTAGTAATCATTTTCTTTATGACCAACATCTCTATGGATACTATAGTTATACATATAGAAACTAGAGTCTCCTCATTATTCTATTGGATGATTATATTAGTTTTCATATATTGCAGTGCTTTCAAAGTAGAAAAAATTGGAGGAATTAAATAACAAGGTCATCTTAACCATGGTCTTGTCTTCGAAATTTGGGGTGAGAAACCTTAGGAGCCATATTTAAGCCTTAAATGACAAAATTTTATGCTCCCAAACTTACAACGGACCAAGATTCTACATTCCACACTAGAATACCAACCATGCAAGAATTGCCTCAATGAGAGATAGTATGAGAAAGTTATGCCTCCTTCAAATTGATTTACCTAGTTGACCAGCTTGGTATGAGTGGATATCCATCAACCCCCTTACTCATAGATATGGGGCTACCAATGTTTTTGCTTTTAAGAGGTCTCCAGAAGGCTAAATAAACTTATTAGTAGTTTATTTTTAAGGATGTAGAACATTAGCCCTACGTGGATGTTGGGGTAAAATACTTTTTTGTGATGAAGAGATGGGTTCAATTTTTTTCTATTAAGCATTATTCCATATCTTAGTATCACATATGGGAGTGGCAAATATGATAGAAAAATATAAGGGGCTAGCATTTTGTGGCAACCTTATAGACCATAGATCTCAAGTAAATCCATAGAGATTACCTCTTTCTTTGTGCTTCATATTTTCCATACCAAAGAGAAGAGAGTAGAGCATGATTGCCTTCTATATGGGTTTTCAACTATAAATATTTCCCATAGTAATTTTTTATGTCTATTATATATGATGTTTATATTTCTTTCTTTTCCCTATTTCTCTCAATTTATCTACTTTAGTTCATTACTCTAAAAATAATAGAAGCTAACTTAAAAAATCTAAAATCGAAGGAAATTTAACAATAAATATTTTAGCAATTTTATCAGATCTATTGTGCTAACTATTATAGTGTAATAACCATGGAATTTTATAGATCACCTCACTTGAGGTTTAGTTTGACGAGTCGTAACACATAATATATCACTACTAGTCCTTAAACTAGTAAAATATTGATGCCATCAATGCTAATATTACCGAATTGGATCCAATCCAAACCTAGCTATCAAAAATTTTGGTAATGAGAACTCAATTCTTAGATTATAAATGGTAGGAACAACTATTACCCCCCATGGGGTAACCACTAGAAGTGACACCCCCAAGGGTATATGTTATTGAATTCTTTGGAGCTCTTTTTCTCAAACAAGTAAACTACATCGTATTGCATGTTTCTTCCTCATCTATATAATTAGCTATTACCACTACCCAATTACCTATTCCATGAGCTCAATTCCCATCTCTTTGATCCTAACCAACCATATATTTATTACCTTATTTTTCATTTATATCTCTCCCTGCTTTGTGGTTGACTCTTCTTCTCAAGAATGAAATTGTTTTATTTGTTTTATATGTTCCATAAACAATTAGCTTTCTAGCTCAATTAGTTGAAGATATATCTATAGTGATTTTAATATTGGGGGGACTAAGTCAAGTTCAGATGTGTAAGTCATAAATTCATATTTGTTATGTAAGAGAGAGATTGATAGAAATGTAATTGACAAAGAAAACCCAAGTTAAAATTTCATCTATAAAACAAAGACACCTTATAAGAAAGAAATAGGAAGAGAATGAAAGTCAAGGATAGGTCCCAAAACTGGCCTCAGTATCTTAATGGAATTATTCTACTCTCTCTCTCTCTCTCTCTCTCTCTCTCTCTCTGTTTTGAAGCATGTTTTAGTTTCAAAATTTCTCTCTCTCTCTCTCCATGTTTTGAAGCATGTTTTAGTTTCAAAATTTCCCAGCAATCTCTCTCTCTCTCTCTCTCTCTCTCTCTCTCTCTCTCTCTCTCTCTCTCTCTCTCTCCATGTTTTGAAGCACGTTTTAGTTTCAAAATTTCCCAGCAATATCCAACCTCCTTGGCACCTTTAGAGTCCATTTTTTGGGTCATACACTGCAAATATCACAGTTGGTCCACAAACATTATATGGTGGTTTACCCTCAGATCTTCGTTCACCATTGCAGGAGAATTCTTACATGGGTTCTCTATATTCATCAGTCTACAACACGAGAGTTCCATTACCTATACAACAGCCCATGTTTCTCTACAAACCCTTGAGATCCTTTGTGTCCCTTTGCACTTGGTATTCTCACATTCATTGTTATTGCAGATTTATGCAACAAAAACAAAGCTTAGAATTTTTTATATGTAACACATAGAATATTGGGTGACCTCATCTCATCCATTTCTCATTTCCCCCATTATGGTATGGCCACCATAGAGTCATAATCACGGTCATAATGTAGGGAACCAATCTTCAACAAAATTCATATACATGCCATTACCTCTATAGAGCACTATGAAGGGTGCATAATAGCTCATTTGAAAGTATTTTTTGTTAACTCAAATTGGGCTTTTACGTGATTTTATTTCATTTTCTCGTTTAAGAGATATCGTCTATTTAAGTGAGACATGTGTGTAAAGCTACACATTAGTCTACACCCTAAGTTTTAGGGATGGTTTTCTCACTACATAGATCATTATAGAGAAATAATATTATGTTAATGGAAAGGTATTTTGAATAGTTCAAATGGAATTTTGATGAAATTTTATTTTATCACCTGCAATCAAAGTTATCAACAAATTTGTAGCCAAAAGGTCCATTGTTATAAAAATTCAAAAAACAGGCCACAACTATGGGTTATACACAAACCCATAGTTATAGATAAACCACACAAAACCCTTATCCAAACTTGACATTTCCAACTTGATTATGGGTCATCCAAGAATATAAGGTTATGGCTTAACCACACAAAGCCATTCTCTTTACTGCCTCTTAGCATATTATAATCATAATGCGGTCTTTCCCTTTTTAGTATGGGTAAATGATGTGGACATCATTTCTTAAGGAGGGAGCATTGATCTAAATATTAGGGGGATTTATATTCTAAGCTTGGATGTGTAAGTCATAAAGTCATAATTTTATGTAAAATGAAACTTGATAGATATGTAATTAATGGAGTAAACCCTACTTAAAGTTAACATCATCAGAAAAGACACCTTAAAATAAGGAAATTGAAAGGGAGTGAAGGTTGAAGAGGAGAGGTCAAAAAATTGACCTCATTGCATGTAATGGTTCTTCTTAATGGAATTGTTCTCCTCCAATTCTCGCTCTCTCTCTCTATGTCTTCATATTTTTGTGATGTATTCAATGCTTTTTAGTATGGGTAAATGATGTGGACATCATTTCTTAAGGAGGGAGGATTGATATAAATATTAGGGGGATTTATATTCTAAGATTGGATGTGTAAGTCATAAAGTCATAATTTTATGTAAAAGGAAACTTGATAGATATGTAATTAATGGAGTAAACCCTACTTAAAGTTAACATCATCAGAAAAGACACCTTAAAATAAGGAAATCGGAAGGGAGTGAAGGTTGAAGAGGAGAGATCAAAAAATTGACCTCATTGCATGTAATGGTTCTTCTTAATGGAATTGTTCTCCTCCAATTCTCGCTCTCTCTCTCTCTCTCTATGTCTTCATATTTTTGTGATGTATTCAATGCTTACATTTTTTTAAAATGTTTTTGTGATTAGTTTCATGGCATATTTATATGTTTTCTCTCTTAGCATTCAAGCATCCATGATAATAGACCCCAAAATTTAGATCATGTGTATTTTGAATAACCTTCTCTACAATCTGTTATATTCGAAATAGTAAAAATTTAATATACATTCAAATAATATCCAATATTTTAATATTAAATAATATCCAAAATTTTATAATTATTTTTGAATATTTTTTTTAATTTTAATATTTTTTTACTATTCATGATGATCAACACTAATTACACCCGTAAACCATCGCGTATTAAAAATTCATCTCTCCTTAATACCGCTCGTTATATCTGATTGAAAATTAAATACCTAATAGGTTTGACCCCTATTATAAAAAAAATTGACACAAGGATACTAATTATAAAATCAAGTTTATCTCCATGGCATAAATGATTCATTAGATGATCATCAATTATTTGTTCTTATTGAATTAATTGGATGAACCACTCATAGGCTTGAAAGATATACATATATTATATGCGACCACAATAGAAAAGTGTTCAAATGCAAGGTGTTGGTGTGTATCGCTTGTTGTCAAGGGGTCCCTTATATATTGGTGTGTACCACATTAGGCAACACCTTTAAATTGAATTTCAATTTTGTGTACCCTTGGGTGCATCGAAGCCTCGTAGGTTACCTAACACCATGTTTAAATATGTTAATCAACAATATTGTTTCTACAGTGCACCAAAAAAGACATCGAAAGAGATCACTTTCTTGTACTTAGGTAATCTAGTAGCATAGCTAAGGGTATGGCTAACCCTCATTGGTTCCTTAAAACACTAGGTCAATTGCTACAATTCAAATGCTTTTGTATATCAAAGAATATAACTTTTCCCACCCCCTTTCCATTAATACCATCAAAACCATGCTCCCTATTACCAATCCACAAAATTCCTACTTAAAGACTATATTTAGAATTTGTTCAATTTCCCACCATGAACCTTTCCTTCACCTACGAGTTCATGAAATTCCTACATAAAATACTACATTATGAATTTGAGAATTCTATCAATATTGTAATATTCAAATGGGCATATAACTCTATTAGAGCTTAAAAAAAATGGGTCCTACTTAGACTCTTATTTAAGACCTATCTTAATATAATCCTTGTGTTGAGATAACACCAAGATATTTCTCTCTAGTAAGTATTTTTGGTGGACTCACTTGCCCTAATATGAAGAAACTATCTCAACAAACTAATATCATAGTGTTAATTACACTCATACCACTCTCTAGTAATAATTTTATTATGGACCAACATATCTATGGATATTATAATTATACAAGTAGAAACTAGAATCTCCTAATTGTTATGATTGCATGATTATATTATTTTTCATATATTGCAGTGATTTCAAAGTAGAAAGAAATGGAGGAATTAAATAACAAGGTCATCTTAACCATGGTCCAATATTAAAAAATTGGGGTGAGAAACCTCAGGAGCCATTTTTAAGCCTTAAATGACAACCTTTTATGGTCTGAAACTTACTATGGGCCAAGATTCAAAATTCTGCACACTAATACCAACAATGCAAGAATTCCCTCAATCGGAGATAGTATGAGAAAGTTATGCCTCCTACAAATTGATTTACCTAGTTTACCACCTTAGTATGAGTGGATATCCATCAAACCCCTTACTCATAGATATGTGGATACCCATGTGTGTGATTTTAAGAGGTATCTAGAAGGTTCAAGAAACTTATCACTAGTTTGTGTTTGAGGATATCAAACTTTAGCCCTAGGTGGATGTAGGGCTATGTTAAATACTAGGTTGTAATGAAGAGTATGAGTTCAATTTTTCACTATTAAGTTTTGTTCCATAGTTTAGTAGATCATATGGGAGTGGGAAATATGAGAGGAAAATAGAAGGGGCTAGGATTTTGTAACAAACTTATAGACCATAGGTCTAAAGTAAATCCTTAGAGACTACCTAATTTACGCTTGCATATTTTCCACACCAAAGAGAAGAGAGTAGAGCACCATTGCCTTCTATATGGGTTTCCACCTGTAAGGATTTCCGATAAAAAATATTTATGTCTATTGCGGATGGTGTTTGTATTTCTTTCTTTTCCCTATTTCTCTCAATTCAACTAACTTAGTTCATTAAGCAAAAAAGAATAGAAGCTAACTTAAAAAATCTAAAATCGAAGGAAATTTAAGAGTAAATATTTTAGAAATTTTATCAAATCTATTTTGATGAACTATTATGGTGGAATAACCATGTAATTTTATAGCTCACCTCACTCAAAGCTTATTTTGATGAGTTGCAAAAAAAGTATATCACTACCAGTCCTTAAACTAGGAAATTCTTGATGTGATCAATGATAATATCACAAAAATGGAGCCAATCCTAAGCTAGCTATCAATAATTTTGGCAATGAAAACTCAATTGTTAGATTATAAATGGTAGGAACAACTATTACCCTCTGTGGGGTAACCACTTGAAGCAACACCCCAAGGGTATATGTTGTTGAATTCTTTAGAGCTCTTTTTCTCAAACAATTACACTACATCATCTTGCATGCTTCTTCCATTTATATAATTAGCTATTACCCTTATGCAATTACCTATTCTGTGAACTCAATTCCCACCTCTTGGATCCTAACCAACCATATATTTATTACCTTATTTTAATTTTTAATATCTCTCTCCTTTGGAGATGACTCCTCTTCTCAAGAATGAATTTGTTTTATTTGTTTGATGTGTTTTGTAAAGAATTATCTTTCCAATTCAATTATTTGAAAATATATCTTTAGTGATTTGAATCTTGGGGGGCTTAAGTCAAGTTTAGATGTGTAAGTCATCAATTCATATTATTTTATGTAAGAGAGTTTGATAGATATGTAATTGACAAAGTAACTTGACTCTATAAAAAAATACACCTTATAAGAAGGAAATAGGAAGAGATTGAAAGTCAAGCAGAGGTCCCAAAATTAGCCTCATTGCATATAATGGTTATTCTTAATGGAATTTGTCTTTCCCTCCCTTCCTCCCTCCCTCTCTCTCTCTCTCTCTCTCTCTCCCCCCTCTCTCTCTCTCTCTCTCTCTCTCTCTCTCTCTCTCTCCATATATTTGTGATGTATTCAATAATTGCATTTTTATTAATGGTTCTCTCTCTCACTCTCTCCCCATATATTTGTGATGTATTCAATAATTGCATTTTTATTAATGGTTCTCTCTCTCTCTCTTCTCTCCTCTCCTCTCTCTCTCTCTCTCTTCTTTCCTCTCCTCTCTCTCTCTCTCTCTCTCTCTCTCTCTCTCTCTCTCTCTCTCTCCATATATTTGTGATGTATTCAATAATTTCATTTTTTATTAATGGTTCTCTCTGTCTCTCTCCATATATTTGTGATGTATTCAATAATTGCATTTTTATTAATGGTCTTCTGATTGGTTTTATGGCATATCAATATGATTTATCTCCTCCTCTATTGACATTCAATCCTTCTAGATCTTAGCCCCCAAGATATAGATCATTTTCATTAGAGCAGGTTACTGCTACATGGGAACCATGTTTTGAAGCATGTTTTCGTTTTAAAATTTTCCAGAAATATCCAACCTCCTTTTTGCACCTTTGGAGTCTATTTGTTAGCCCATACAATATAAGTATCATAGTTGGTTCACAAACATTATAGGGTGTTTCCCCTCGGATCTTCATTCACCATTGGAGGAGCATTCTTACATGGGTTCACTATATCCATTGGTCTGCAACATGAGAGTTCCATTACCTCTACAACAACCCATGATTCTCTACAAACCCTTGATATCATTTATGTCCCTTTGCACTTGGTATTCTCACATTCATTGTTATTGCATAATTATACAACAACAAAAAGGCTTAACATTTTTTAAATAACATATAAAATATTGGGTGACCTCATTTCGTCGATTTCTCATTTTCCAAATTATGGTATGGCCATCATAGAAGCATAATCACGGATGGAATGTAGGAAATCAATCTTCAATGGAATTCATGTATGTGTCACTACCTATACATAGCACTTAGAAGGGTGTATAATAGCTCATTTAAAAATATTGTTTGTTAACTCAAATTGGTTTTTTACATAACTTGATTTCATTTCCTCGTTTAAGAGATATCGTTTGTTTAAGTCAGACATGTATGTAAATCTACATAGTCGTTTGTACGCTAAGTTTTAAGAATCGTTTTCTCACTCCATAGATCATTATAGAGCAATTATATTATGTCAATGGAAAGGTATTTTAAAATAACTCAAATTGAATTTCAATGAATTTTTTTTTTCATCACCACAATCAAAGTTATCAACAAATTTGTAGCAAACGATCCATTGTTAGACAAAAGAAAAGGCCACAACTATGGGTCATAGACAAACCCATACTGTTAGATAAACCGCACAGAAAACTTATCCAAAATTTAGATTTCCAACTCAGTTATGGGTCATCCACAAATCTAAGGTTATGGCTTAACCACACAAAACCCTTCTCTTTATTGGCTTATAACATATTTTAATAATAATGGGTTTTTTTCCTCTTTATTATGGGTGAATGATGGGGACCATCATTTCCTAAGAAGGGAGGATTGATATGAATATTAGGGGGTATATATTCTAAGTTTGGATGTGTAATTCATAAAGTCGTATTTTTAAGTAAAAGGAAACTTGATAGATATGTAATTAATGGAGTAAAACCTACTTAAAATTGACACCATCGGCAAAGATACCTTAAAAGAAGTAAATCAGAAGGGATTGAAGGTTGAGGAGAAGAGTCCAAAAAATTGACCTCATTGCATGTAATGGTTCTTATTAATGGAAATGTTCTTCTCCAATTCTCCTTCTCTTTCTATGTCTTCATATGTTTATTGATGAGCCCCATAAATGGGTAATTATATGGGCTCATTTTTCCTCCTAACATAGTTTAATCAACCATTCTCCTAGCTTATTGCATGTTTTTTTATTATATTTATGCTTATGGAGTGAGTTGGGTTGGTCATTATGCCATGGAGTCTAATATGTGTTTAATGAAGATTTTTGTTCAATTTTGGAGATAAAGTCAAAGATTTAATGGACAATTGGCAACAATAATTTGAAGAAGACAAGGGAGAGTCTTTATAAGAGGGTATCCCCCTCATTTATGACTCCCCACTTTGAATTCTCCATCATGCAGCTCGGAGCACAATCAGCCACATCAATGCACTAGGAGAAAGCCAAGCAAGTGGAGGATAACTTCTATTTATCTCAAGTTTTGGGAGCCAAGTCTCCCTGATTTTAAGGAAGTTGTTGGGAGCTTCAGTTGTATAAGTAGAGAGGCCTAGGGCCTCATTAGGAAGTTAGTCAACTTTTCTAATTTTTGTTGCAGCTTTGCTCTGCTCAACTTCGAGCTCACTTTTGTTGATAGTTTCATGTAATCCTATTATTATTTTGATAATAAAGATGAAGTCCTTTTCGAGCTAGCACTAAGTTACATCGGAGGGTTGAAGCTCTTGGGTTAGGGCCCAATCCAAGCATCCAAGCTCCTCTTGTTTGTATTTATATGCTTTGTTTCTGTTTATGAATTAGTTGCTGTTAGATAAATCTCTTTCTTGGTTAAGAATAGGTTGGTGATTTAGAAGGTTGTTTCCATTTGAGTTTCTTATAGCAGGTTGAACAGTGATAGAAAGAAGATACAGAAAGGCCATCAACAAATCCTTAGCCTCCTTTCCTCCCTTTGGGACCATGAACTGAGGCCAAGACCCTCTTCCTCCCACAAAAAACACAGATTTGCCTTTTCCATAGGATTTCTAGTGTTGTAGTTTGTTATAAGGTTAATTATTTGCTTTAGATCTCTTTCACCATGCTCATTTCTGTCTTGCAATAAGTTTCCTTCCATGCTTTCTCTCATTATAGCATTTTTCAGCATTTCTTTCCATAGCTCATAATCTAGATTAGCTTGATGCAAAATTCTATTTTGGATGTACTTAGTTTCCTTGCTTGCTTAATCTCCTTGTTTGATTTTCAGTTCTCTGGCAGCAAATATCTTCTCGCAACAAGTTAGCCAATCAGCCATCACAATCTCTCTTTGATCTATGCCTCACAGGTCACCCATAGTTCATCTCAAATTTGCCCTAGTTTTCTACACTTTTCCATAGACTTTCCTCTCTTTCCGTGAACAAATCCGACCATATTTATCTCTCGTAATCATTCTTGGTGGACCCTAGACACCTTAACACATCATCCTAGCCTTCATCTACCCTTTCCACCCACTTTCCTACCTTCAAAACCTCAAAAAATTCTCTCGGCATCCTCTTGTAGACCTCATGTAGATCCCCTGCAGCCTCCTGTAGATTTTCCTGTAGGCTTCTTTTTTAAGTCCGATTGCGGGAAGAGCCTCCAGAAGGCCACTTGAGACCTCCTACGACCCATCTACACCATGCTACATCTTCTCAAGTCCCAAAACCGCCATCCATCGCCACCTAATCGCTGCCACATTCACAATCAAATAAATTACATGCATGACAATTTCACATAAAAATCCCAAAAGATGTTTTTTGCTCATTTACTTCTATAAATAGCTTGAGTAGATGTTGTTTACTTCTTGAGTAGGTAATGGCATTCATTTCATCGTTTTTCATCTCTCTTTCTGCAAAAGTAGGATTAGTTGGTTAAGTAGGGTTTGTTAGGTTTACTTTACATTTCAGCTTTCTTTTCCTTTATGCAAGTAGAGTAGCCTCTGTAGAGTAAGCTTTCCTTTCTTTCATCACATATAGAGCTTATTATAGAATCCATAGAAGTTGGCTTGAGCTCCTAGTGATCTTGCACCAGCTGACCAAGTGATAGCCTGTAGTAAGAACTAGTACTTGTGCATACAACACCGTTGCTTCCAAGTTTTTTACGAACTATCGGGTTGACAAAAGTAAAGTAGGAAGCCTAGGAGTTGCAGCATTATTGCTTCAATACTGATGCTCACCATGCTTTTGGCGCCATTGTTGGGGAAGCGTCAGAGTATTCTGTGATTACTTCTTTCTTCTATTTTTCTATTGCAACATTCTGCTAAGTAGTTTATTTTAGCAAAAGTAGAGTAGTTGTTTCTTTTAGTTTCTGCATTTCCTTGCTTTCCTTTTCAATTATGCAATTTTATTTCCTTGCTTTCAGTTTTGCACTTCATTTGCTTTCCTTTTCAGTTTTGCAATGTCATTTCAGCAAAAGTATATTAGTCATTTCCTTGCTTTCAGTTCTGCATTTCATTTTCTTTCCTTTTCAGTTTTGCAATTTCATTTTAGCAAGTTCATTTCAGTTAGTTGCAATTTGTTTGTTCAATCAATTTTAGTTTTGCAGGTACAAGCAGTGAAAAAAAATAAAAACCAACAAAAAATATTTCCTTTCATGCCTCATAGGTGTTAGCTCTTCTACATACTTTGACATGTTGAGGGTCAGATGCAAGCTTAGCTGTGTTGTTTATGCTCAAAAGAGGACTTGCATCAGTCATCCTTCTCCTTCTCCTTCACTCCGCTTACACTCTCATAACCCTGCTATCTCTATTTTTTCCTCCAAAACCCCGGATAAACCCTTATTTCTCCAAGCCCTGAGCGCAAAGCTTAAGCCCTCGCAAGTCCGTATTCACGTGACCCCGTGCTCCCATAGTTCATCACCACCTTTACTCGCATCCATTAATCTCCGCCACCCTGATCTGACGGCTCCTATTGCAGCAACTTACACGACCGTTCCCTTACCGTCCGATCATCCCCGCCACGATCGGACGGTGATCGCTTCCCCCGCGCCTACAAATTAATGGCGTGATAACGCTCAATGTGAAGCGGTTTCTGCTGCCACGTGTCATGCCCTGAGGAGATCACGCTCCTTTGTATGATTACCACCTTGTTTCCGAAAGTGGTGCGATCAATACCGCCTATCACTGAAACCACTTTTCCTACCCGTTAAATCCAGTGCGCCTCCTCCACCTGATGACCATTGGATCTGTTCACCCGAGATCCAATGGCTTGTGTTTACCCCACTTCCATATCTACTAATACTCCCCGCCAAACCATGCCCGCCGTCCATCTGCTCAATCCAACGACCAATCTTGTTCCTCCGTCCAGTTCATCCACCTGCCATGCAGTACCTAACCATTGATCGTTCTGTGCTCTCGAAGGATGAAGATAACCAATCTTCAGTACTGATTGCAATAGTTCCTCAACAATGACATTCAAGAGATAGTAGGGCCGAGAAGAAAAAGGACAGAGCTCGATCAGGTAAATGCATTTAGCAGTTATGGGACCTCATCCCATACAACACTCCACCTGCTCGAGAAGGATAGCAAAGCACCTAAGAAGATCAGATTTGTTCACTGAAGTAGGCAAATTGCACCAGAGACTCCATCAGATAGTTAAAGCGGTTGGTGGTCGATTATGACCTCCCCATACTTAGAATGGCCGAGTGCTTTTGTATTCAAATTCTATATATACCCAGAAACAAGATGTAATTAGGGTTGATGGTTGTTGTTTTGATGTAAGGTTCAACTTTTGGAGACTGTAACTGCTTTGATACTTGCAGCGTCTCGTCTTCATTTTCAGCTAATACAAGCTTCTTTTGCTATTAATTGCTCACTTTCCATTCTTCTTCTATTCCAAGCTATGCTTGATATGCTGCATTCTTGAACTCTTGATGTTTAGCATTAGAGTAGCTATCATCCTACCTCTGTGTTAAAATCTTGTATGTATCAGTGAATGAGTTACTCAGGTTTCTTTTCCACTAGTGCCAGAGAGCTGTCATCCTGTCTGTGCATTAGGGGATTGGATTTGCAGACTTCTTTACTGGTTGCAGCTGGCCATCACAGGGTCCTGTGCATCTGCTGGTGTGGTTAGTATTCTCCATATTCACCCAATCCTTAAACTGTGAGTAATTGGTGGTCTAAAGCCTTGTAGTCTAGGGGTGTTCAGACATGTCTGGATTCAAGCAAAGTAGAAGTGGTTATCTGGCTTGAACAAGCATCATCTCTTCCATTCAGCCATTTCCAACATTAAGTTGAGTTTCTAATGTTCCCAAGCATCTCTGAGCTACAACCTAGGAGAGTTTCTTGGGGTGATAACATTAATTGGCACCGTTGCCGGGGAGAGGAGATTGAAGCTCAGCTTCCCTGGGAAATGACACAGATCCAGCTTTGATGATAGACAAAGTCTGGACACATTTCTGGTTGTAATCATCTATCTGGCAACTCTACTGGAGAACCAACCTAGTGGCGACTCCACATTACAGTTCTGGCTCAGTTTGTGAGGCATACCCAGAGAAATCCTCAAAAATCACCAGTTGACCCAGTGCCTGACCCTGAGAAGATTGATAAGCGAGGGAAAACATCATAGAAAGGAGAATTAGGATCAGGTAAGCCTAAGAAAACTTATGCATATCTGAAAGAGAAGGTTATAGCTAAAGATATATAGTTTGAAGATTTGGAGCCTAGCATTGTTTGTAAAGAAATACCTTCAGAGATTCATAAATCTCCTTCTTCAGTCAGTTCCCCTTTGGATCTCAGTCCAAAGAAAGTCTCCCATACAGTCCATCATATTCCTTTGTGTCTGTCATCTATTTCATTACTTCCTACCATTCAATCTGCCAGTATCCTTCCACCTATCCCAGTCATGGCAGGCCAGCAAGCTCCCACAAAGATGGAAAGAATCATAGCTGCTAGGTATGGACCCCTGGTCTTGCTTGTTCCTTTGAATTCCATGCCTGCAGGAGAATATCAGAAATATATGCCCAAATTCACTGGTACAGAGGGAGTAATAGCTAAAGAACACCTTGAATGTTTTTATAGCTATGCTGATAACTTAGATATCAGTGAGGATGATGTGTGGATGAGAGTGTTTGTCCAGAGCCTTAATGGAGAGGCTAGAAAATGGTTCAGAGAATTGCCCCATAGCAAACATTGAAGCATTGGATGATGCATTCCTGAAGCAATGGGGGGATAGGAAACATTTGCTCTATTACCATACAGAGTTTGGAAACCTAAAGAGGGAGAATGGGGAAGCACTGCCTGATTTTAATAAAATATTTAACCGTATGTATAGTAAAATACTAGCTGAAGTAAAGCCTACCCCCACCTCTGCCAAAATCACTTATGCCAATGCTTTTGACTCTGATTTCTACCTGCTTTTGAGAGAAAGAGGATGTGCCACTCTAGCTGAAATGCAAGATGCAGCCCTAGAGGTGGAATCTAATATCATGGTTGCAAAAAAGCTCAAAAGTGATGCTAATAGAAGAAGGCAGAGAGGTGAGGCTTCTTCTTCCTTTGCTTCATCTTTAGAACCAAAATTAGATAAAATGACTAAAATGATAGATTCATTGGCTGCTGAGATATCTAAGCTGAAATTTGAGCAGAGCTTTGGAAAAGCAAGGCTTCCAAACACATTTGCTCCAAGAAACCCAAACCCATTTAGGAGAGCAAATGAACAATTGAAAATCATTCAAAGGGGTAAAGAAGCAAATGAAGAACAAAGAGTTAAGGCTCCTTTCCAAAATGCAGTCATGGAGGAGGAGCAGTTTGAAGAAGAGGATGAAATTCATTGCATGGAAGACAAAGGCATGTTATCAGGAAATCTAGTGTCCACTCGAAGCTGCTAGTCCCACTAAGATTGGTAGCTATCTTAGAAACAAACAAACTAAAACTACTTTCGCTTTCCTTTATGAGAAGTAGATAAGAGGGGAACAAAGGACACCAACCTTAGTCTTGCGCTTGGTTCCTTGCTTGGTTCCTCTCCCTTTTGACAGATCCTTGCCACTTTTCCTTCATCTACCCAGCTTCAAAGAGCACCTGTGGAATCAAAGCAGCATAATACTATCGAAGAACAGGGATCTACAATCATAAAAAATATAGGACCAGATATATATTGACCACCAAATGCATATATCATCAAACATACAAGAATGTGGAGGAAAACTTGAATAGCTTTATTAATATCAAGAATAGTAAAGAGGATTACAACCAATTGTTCTAACCCAGCATCATCCTCCCAGTATGAAAGCCCTTCTTCACCTCATGAAAAGCTTAGATCACCCAACACTATGATATTCCACCAAGAAACCAACAACACTTCCTTACAAGATATAAAATTCCAGCCTTTGGATCTCTAGGATGAGGGATCCATATATAGATGATTGCAGGGAGGTGAGTCAGCTTCTGGGATTTTGATTAGTTTCTTCTCTCTGATAGTTCTTGATTCCACTTGGATATTGATGATCTCTTACTCATTCCTGGGCGAATTCAGAGAGACAAGTGTCCAGAGGAAGTTTCTGGAAGATTCCAAGATCATCCACTTAGCAAACTGCCTCCGCCATTTGTCTACTCTCGTCCATCGCACCCTATAGAAGGACTTTTTAGTATGCATCACACCCCCCATGTGTAATAGGTGAGATGCATCTCACCCTCGGCACTGAGCAGTCTGTATGGTCCAGTTTTGACCAGTTCTAAGTAGTTTCCTGTGGAGAACTTCTGGGAGATGATGTAATCAGTTGACCTTGTTCTTTTAGGGCATGAAACAACACTTTTAGGGACTCAGAAGCCCTTGGTTTATGGACATATATGATTGGGGTTGCAGTGCCCAAAAATGTCTATAACAGTTGCCCCCTAAAGCATGAGGTCGTTAATCTTTTGATGTCGGGTGAAATGTTTTAGCATGAGGATCCGAAGTTTTTTCGAGCTGGAAGGTGACCTGTAATAAGATACAATACAATACATTATTTTCATAATATTTTTCATGATATAGCTAAAGTGGGCATTCCCATGCTCAGCTTTATAAATTCATTTTCATGTGCATAAGACAGACAACTGTTTGTGTGGCAGACTAATGATTCTGATAGAGCCAACATCCTTTGATTCGGATGATCATCTGTGCAGCAATGATGTACATTTGACGTCTTTATTTTCCTGAATATATCACAGCCCGGATGGATGAAACTGGACCCGTGGTCTTCAAACTCGTCCAATCTTCACTCAGGGTACAAGTCAATCCATGTGAAAGATGTTCTAGAGTCGGACATGGAAAGACATCGCCTGATTACCAGCCAATGATGTAAGTTGTTAACAGGCGCGAGAGGAATCACCAATAATGATGATGACCCTCAAGGTACTACAATACAATTCGCATGGTGTGAAAAAGGGGCTTGGTGTCGAACACCACGTAAAATATTTCGATCGAAGGCCATTGATGTAAACCTATCGCCGGAAGTGAGAAACTTGCCATTGAGGCATGCAAGCTTCAAAGTACTGAAAGGGTTGTTCCTAAGTCGACTTCTTGGATAATGAGCTGATGTCGACAAGAAGTGACTTGTCATAGGAGGGCCTTAATGAATCCCACATCTACGACACGGAACGAAGTAAATGATTTTTGAGGTGAAAACGATTTGATGATACAGGGTTCAGGGTGGCAGTCATGAAAGAATGGAGCGTGAATGTATTGCAGCGGATGAGACACAGGTGAATTCTCTGAGCGACTTATCTTGAACATACCGGCGACACTGACATGGATTGGTAGCGTTAACCCCAAATATGGATGGCACGATGGACCAATGGTGATATGACCGGTGAACGGAATAACCCAACCCGACTCGGATGTGAAGCGAAAGTGTCATGTTCAAGAGCGACTTGCTAACAATAAAGTTTCTTCAAGTTTTCTTCCCAATTTTTCCCCAGTCATTGCTGACCAGTACCTCTTTATTTTTATCAAGCTTGAGGAGGATAACATATGATTGTTCTATAATTTTCCCTTCGGGCAAACCCGTCGCTATATTTTAACGAGCCTAGCGATAGTGAAACTTGTTCTTGTTTGTATGGACAAGTTTGTCGCTATTGGTTTTAACGAGTTTAACGACAAAGATAACTCAGTCCTTTTCAATTTTAGAGAGTCTGAAATGGACATAAAGGAAACTCCAATAATCCTTTTTCATCATATAATACCTTAAGTCCGAAAAAGTATAAAATAATACAAAAGGGATGAATTTTCGATAATTTTAACGAGCCGAACAAAACAAGCGCTCGATCTTTTTGTGTAATAATCCCTCAGGTCCAAAAAGATTAAAATCTAGAGGAGGGATAGCACTCCTGGTAGCTTTAACGAGCTGGAGAGGCCAACTGCTCGACAATCTTTTCATATTTTACAAGTCAGACGAAAAGAGCTTAAAGGAGACTCGTTTTTTGAGGAACGAGTGATAATTTCAGGTGGCAGCAGATTCCAGTTAAGGTTTGGAATTTTCCAATCACGGTAGTGTCACAAGGATGGCTAATAGGACCAATCTTCGCAGTTGTTCCTCAAAAAGGGGTAAACAATCAAATGGAGGTGAATGATTGGCTAAAACAGAGTGGAGGTGATGATGAGAACACGACCAAGGCTCAGGAGCTGATGATAATGCATTCACAATGGTTATTTACCGGAAATCGGTTCATTTTTTAATGAGCTTAAACTTTGGGGGAAACATTTTCTCATTGATAGGTTTAATTTTTAACGAGATTGAACTTTGCGTAAAACTGTTCGTGGCGGGTTTATCTTTTAACGAGCTTTAACCCTGCGGTAACACTGCTCGTGATAAGTTTGCATGCCCCCTGTATAATAACGCAAATCGAGGTGCATGACCCCCAAGCTTCATTGCATTCAACACGGTGGTTGGAATGAAGGTTTACCTTCGAGATCTTTGAAAGACTCGACTTGGATTTTACGAGATCGTAATCAAAGATTCGATTTGGAAAGGGATTTGTTTCATTTTTTAATGAGGTTGACACAGTAAAAGAACTATCCTCAGAATCCACTGTATTTACAGTATTTGATAAAAAATCAAAAACTGAAGGATGATTAAGGTTGCTGGAATAATCTTTGTGGTAATCCGAAAGATGGGAATGATGGTGGTAATCTTCCCATGGTGCCTCTCCTATCATTTTTTATTGAATGATTCCTTCGTCTGTAGAATGTACATGCGACCAAGGATCTGAAGAGGTGCCATATTCCTTAGACCTATCTATCCAAACAGTCAATGAGCATTGATTTGGGCTTTCCCCCCAGGCCAAGAAAATTGATTGCTACAATATTTCTATTAGGGCGATGATCCATGCTGACAAAATATTCAGGAATCTTCTCAATCTAGAAGATATCATGTTGCAGGTTCCCACCGTGGCCACATCCGCCAAATTGTTTGGAGGCAGTAGGGAAAAATTCCCCATCAATGTAGGGTCTTTTAGTAGGCCTACTCCGATATTTTGAAACGAATGAGGGCTTCCGTGGATCATCGGAATGCTTCCCATAACTTGTGAACTGTTGGGGAGAAATGTTTGTTGGTCGACGATTGTAATTCCTCCTTGAAAAGGAAATGCAATCTTTCTAAAGTATGTTGACACAATTGCAGTGATAGCATAAATCCAGGGCCTTCCCAGTAGGATGTTGTAATCGAGGTTTCCATCGATAACTTCAACATCAATCTCTACTATTTTGCCCCCCAGTTTGACTTGCAAGTTACTTAAAATCCCGTATGGGGTGTATGTTCGTCCATCAAATGCTTTTAATGTCATTGAAGATCGCGACAAGGGTGGAGATCCTAAAGTTTTCTAGCAACTCATCGACATAATACATGTAGATGCTCCCTCATCAATAATTGTTCGATGAACAGTTTTGTTGAGGGCTTTCACTTGAATAAGGAAAGCTAGTTGAGTTGGTAACTGAGGGTCATATCCTTTGTGATTAAAGGACACAAGATTGGAATCCGTTGGGTCAATCCCACCTATCGCTGATAATAAAGCCTGCTTTTGGGAGGGGCAATTTTGCAGTACCTCAAGTGTTGACATAGCGGATGGCGATTGGGCCAGATCCTCCACTATATTATAATGTTTTGCTGCTCTGGCACGAGGATTAAACGTCGATTTGTGTACTACTCCCTTTGGCGGCTTTATCGTTAGCTCTGGAGTGATGGGTGGCACAACTTCGGTCGAAGTTGTTGTCGAACTACTAGGTTGATCATTATCCTTGTTGTTCGACATCTGTGGATTCCCGTAATCTTTATTCCTTGTCGATATCAAAGCATCATTTTGCTACTTCGAAACCGACAACATTAGCACTTGGGACGGGGAAGCATTGTCACTAGAAACCAGATTTGTTCCTGGATTTGGAAACGGATCAGTCAATACCGCCGAGGTTTTTGAATTCTTGAAGAATTTTCTAAGCTCAGCTTTATATGGACACTCTCTTGTCCAATGATCCTCATCACATATAAGGCATGGACGATTTGGTTTCCTATCTCCAGAAGGGTTTGCAAAATATTTTTCAGGGGACGACTCCTCCTGTTTCTTCTTCTTCCCTTTCTTTTTCTTCTTGCCTCCTGGTTGCTTGGTTTCTTTGCCTTTGTCAGTCGATATGGAATTTACTTCCGAGGCGAGAAGTTCTTCATTTGCATTTTGACCTGAAACCATACGGGCCTTCTTCGACTTAGCCTTTATGGTTTTTGTGCTGGTCGTTCCTATCACGCCGTCCCCAGCATGAGAGTCTTTGTTTGATTTAAGAGAGGGAGGAACGGAAAATTCTGGTCTAGGAGCATTAGGGATTTTTTCGTAGAGTGTGCCAGACTGAGTATAGATAAAATCTAAATTTTGTGCACGAGCAATGACTTTCTCTTCAGTGACGACTCCTCCATTTGCCACATCTTCCGTAATATAAGGTAACAATGACTTAATAAACCATTCAGCTAACAACTGATCAAGAACATATGTTTTTACCATTCTACGACGACGTTGCCACTCATGAATATGATCAGATATGTGAGTGGCCGTCGTTTGCTTGAAATTGGTAAGAAGCTCTGTTCCTGTTTCGTACCTTATGGGTAACTGAAAATGGGTTAAAAAGGTTGTGGCTAGGGTACTAAAGTTATCAAACTAAGCTCTAGGCAATTCGATATACCATTTTGCTGCTGGACTAGTTAACATTCGCTGAAAAAGGAGAAGCCTAATCGAATCATCATTTAGAGTGTTATATGAACACCACATATGAAAGGTAATCACATGATTCGACGGGTCTTCACCCGGATTTCCATTAAATTTAGGAATATCTGATGGAAGTTTATGCGGAATCGCCGGCCACCAAGGGGCGTAAGCAATTGGATCATTCTTCAGCAGGTTTAGATCTGGTAATTCTAGAGTTGCTACAAAGGGAAACTGTTGATTCAGGTTAGGCAAAGCATACCCAGGATAAGATGGAATTTCCTAAGTAGTGGGTCTTTCCATACCAGCATAATGTATTTGATGCTGGTAACTTTGATAAGGTTGATGGGCACAACCATTATAGTATGGTTGTTGATAACCGCTTTGGAAATGCGGTTGCCCATTACTTACAAAGACTTGTTGCTCAGGTCCTTGATATGATTGTTGGAATTGCGGTTGTTGAGATTGAACCAGCCATGGTTGTTGGACCATTTGCTATTGTCCAATACTGGATGATTGACCAAGATGAGGAGTCATAGTACTTGTTTGAGCCTGAGTCGCTCCAGATAAGGAGGCACTAACTTGAGGTTGTGATTGAATCGCTGAGACGAGAGGCTGTTGTATTGCAACCTGAGAAACTTGGGGTTGACATACAACAGGTAGCGCTTGTACTTGTGATGCAGTCACGGTAGCAGGTATAGTGGGAATATTCGACACAGGATGGATTGGTTGCATTGAATATACAACCCTTGGTTGCTGAGGCAGTATTGGTACCCAACCGCTGGATGTCATTCCAGTTTGACCTGAACTTTGTTGTAAACTCCCATATGGTTGTTCTCTAGGAGGGAACAATGAAAAGGCATACTATCCTCCATATGGTGGCAATCTAGTACTTAAAGGGTAGATTGGCCTTTGAAGACACATTGGATCAATTTGTTGAGTTTCAACATAAGAAATACCAAATGAGAATCCGGATGAAGAAATAGGAACTAACCATGTCGTCAAAACAGTCCCTAATTGGACTCCGGCTTGTTGTTGATAACTTTCCGGGACAGATAGTATACCGGTGAACATCGTTGGAGTAGTAGCAAGAGGCTCTGCCACTGCTGTGTCGGATGACACAGTCCTAGATGTCGATGGTTGTTCAGACATATCTAGTCTATCCAAAAGATTTTCTAGCGATTTCGATTGACTTTCTTCCACGATTGCAGATTACTCGATCAACTCAAAATAAAGGGGAAAATGATTCTGAATTAAATGAATTTTAGACGCTTTGACACAACTTGCTTTTTCAATTTTTAAGAGTCGAGAAAAAACAAAAGATGACTCTAGTTGCCTTCGATTTTTAATGAGCCTGAAGTGACAAGTGCTCAGATGGACCTTTTCCTTTAAGGTGTCTGAAAAGGAATGAAAGAGACTACTTTGGAAATCTAGATAGAGGGATTACCAAACAAATCGCAAAACTGCAAAATACTTTTTATGGTACGACAGTCAATCTTCCCGAATGTTGTGTTCAGTGCATTGCGATCGATAGGGCGGCAAACACGGCTTCATATGGATAAAGGATATAGCCTATTGTGGTCTCCCAATATATACTCAGCGGTACGTGGGAGCACAAGTCCATACTAGCACTTGTCGTTTCAAAGAGGAGGAATCACCCAACCAACAATGAAAGTGATAGTTACCAGGCTTTACGACGCCAGAATACATCTCTAGCCTAGACTTCTAGATGTTGTGCGTTAGGTTCCAAAGCATTTTTATGTTCATTGAATTTATTTTACTGTTGATCTTTTTTAAGAAATTTTCCTTTTAGGTTCACCGCATGATGTAGATATACAATACCTAAAATGCAATCTAAGATGATAAACAATCGTTTAATCTTCTTTTTGCAATGAAAATCCTAGCTACTAAAGAAAGAGAGATGATATTCTTTCAACATAGAGTAGAGAGCACACACTAGATGCACTGTCCTAAATCAAACCAACAAGCAGTCTAAATGAAAATGCACATGCATATATTTCTTTTTAGATTTCTTAATGTGTGAATGACAAGAAGAATGCTAAGCACAAATCTGAATTATCTTTTCAAAGCGACAGTACTAACAAATTTCTCTTCAAAAACAAAAGGAAGATAATGACGACAATTTGCTATTTTGAATTGAAAACTGCTTTCGACACTTGAAAAACTACTAATTCAAATGAAATACAAGAGTAACTGTATAATCGACCATCAAGAACAATAGAATTCTTTTCTTTGACTGAAAATGACACTTGCGACACTTCCAAATCAAAAGATGACAGTTTGATTATGCTACTTTTTGTAAAAGAGAACTATAAATGGCACACAATACATAAAAAAAATTCACAATTATTTGTACTATGGAGGTGGAATCATGCAAAGGAATGGAGTTTCCACAGTGGTATACTGATCACAGACAACAAAACTCCTGAATAAAGCTAAAGAGAGTGAACACATAAACCAAAATATGAGAGCAGAAGAGGTCTTATCTGATCAGCGCACCTGTAACACAGGGAAAGTGTGATGCAGCGCACCTACTACACATGGGAGGTGCGATGCATCCTGATTCCCAAGAGGAGAAAGTGCAATGGTCCAGGGACGAGACTTCAACTTGGTTCTGGGTCACAGTTTGCAACTTAGTTAAGGGATTTAGGCCGAGCTAATGATAGTCAGTAAATAGAAATCATAGGGGCTGATCTAATGAGGTTACTAGAGCCACCACTAGGGCAATTAGGATGTTTGCAAATCGATTGTTCAGTTTATAAACAAAACCCAAAGATAGACTGAAGCAACAATGATCTACTTTGCACTTGCATAGCAAATGCAGTTCGAAGGCTAACTAGCTTAACTTCAGGCTCCGTCTGTAAGTTTATAAAGAAAACAAATATAGACAAGCAAACAATCTATTCACTCCCCAGCCGAGTCGCCATTTTGTTATCAAGAAATCTAGTGTCCACTCGGAGCTGCTAGTCCCACTAACACTGGTAACTATCTTAGAAACAAACAAACAAAAACTACTTTCTCTTTCCTTTATGAGAAGTAGATAAGAGGGGAACAAAGGACACCAACCTCAGTCTTGCACTTGGTTCCTTGCTTGGTTCCTCTCCCTTCTGACAGATCGTTGCCACTTTTCCTTCATCTACACAACTTCAAAGAGCACCTGCGGAATTAAAGTAGCATAATACTATCGAAGAATAGGGATCTACAATCATAAACAATATAGGACCAGATATATATTGACCACACAAATGCATATATCATCAAACATACAAGAATGTGGAGGAAAACTTGAATAGATTTATTAATATCAAGAATAGCAAAGAGGATTACAACTAATTGTTCTGACCCATCGTCATCCTCCTAGCATGAAAGCCCTTCTTCACCTCATGAAAAGCTTAGATCACCCAACACTATGATATTCCACCAAGAAACCAACAACACTTCCTTACAAGATACAAAATTCCAGCCTCTGGATCTCTAGGATGAGGGATCCATATATAGATGATTGCAGGGAGGTGAGTCAGCTTCTGGGATTTTGATTAGTGTCTTCTCTCTGATAGTTCTTGATTCCACTTGGAGATTGATGATCTCTTACTCATCCCTGGGCGAATTCAGAGAGACAAGTGTCCTGGGGAAGTTTCTGGAAGATTCCAAGATCATCCACTTAGCAAACTGCCTCCGCCATTTGTCTACTCTCGTCCATCACACCCTATAGAAGGACTTTTCAGTATGCATCACACCCCCCATGTGTAATAGGTGAGATGCATCTCACCCTCAGCACTGAGCAGTCTGTATGGTCCAGTTTTGACCAGTTCTGAGTAGTTTCCTGTGGAGAACTTCTGGGAGATGATGTAATCAGCTGACCTTGTTCCTTTAGGGCATGAAACAACACTTTTAGGGACTTAGAAGCCCTTGGTTTATGGACATATATGATTGGGGTTGCAGTTCCCAAAAATGTCTATAACAAGGTAGTGCTGCCTTTTTGACATTGGCCGCATATGAAGAATCATTACTCCAAGATCAAATCAGTCAAGAGTGGGACAGAGAGGTTGTTCTGCAAACTGATGAACAACAAAGATACAATTTGAGGTCAAAAGAAAACAATTTCAAGGAGAACCCTGCCCAAAGAGCTGTTGTCCAAACATAGTAACAGGATATCAGACAAAAGAAGCCAGCAGTTGATCCAGTCATCCTCAAAGCACCAGCACAAGAGGTAAGAGTTCATAATAAGTACCCTTCCCCTTTCATTTTTGAGTTAGAAGTCCAGAAGTTAAAAATATTTGTACCTCTAATAGAACTAGTGAAGAGTGAAGTTTTTAGAAAGCCTATCCTTGATGCCCTTGAGATGCAAGCCTCACAAAACCCCACTGACTACGTCAATTTGTAGGATGATAAGCCTGCAGTTGTGCTTATCCCCATGATCGAACCTGCTGATAATAATTCTCCATCATTTTATGTCTTCTTGATCATTCATGACAAAATCCTCCACAATTTCCTGCTAGACATAAAGGCCAGCCACGATTTGATGCCTAAAGATGTCATGGAAGAGTTAGGCCTTGATATCACTAGACCATATCATGAATTATTCTCATTTGATTCAAGGAAGGTAAAATGCCTAGGATTAATCAAATACCTAGCCATTACCCTCACTCAGTTGCCCATGAAGAGCATGATCATGGATATTGTGGTAGCAGATGTCCCTCCCAAGTTTGGCATGCTATTGTCTAGAGGGTGGATCAAGAGACTAGGTGGGACACTACAGAATGACTTATCCTATGCCACTGTCCTAGTCTTGGAGGGGAAAGCAATAGATTGTACAGAGAAGCACAACTCGCCTACATCATCAGCGATGAGAGTAATACTTCTAATCATCCCATCTATGCTGTGGACATTGACTTTGGAGCTTGTATTCTCCAAATTGAAGAATCCCAGAAGGCATCAATGCAGATCAAGAAACCAGTAAATGAGGCCAAGGGAGAGCAAGGAAGTCAGGTTTGGGAAATTTTCTTTGATGGAGCATGTTCTAGGGAGACTGCAGGAGCAGGGGTGGTGCTGATATCTCCAGAACAAGAAAGCACGCATCTATCTTTTAAGCTAGCTTTTCAAGTCACAAACAATATAGCAAAGTATGAGGCCCTGATATTAGGTCTCAATGCAGCCAAAGATAGAGGAACCATGAGGATAAAGGTCTTTAGAGATGCTGATCTTATCACTCAGGAAGTGAATAAAACATTTCAAGAAAAGCACCTAAGGCTGAAGGCATACAAAGATGAGGTATTGAGACTCAAAGATTCTTTTGATAATTTTTGTATCTCATATATCCCTAAAGTTAAAAATCAGCTTGCCAATTCCCTTGCTATGTCTGCTAGCATGTTTATCCCTCCCATGCCTCCCAAACTAGTTTATGAAGTCTAGATGAAATACAGACCATCCTTGCTTGATAATGTCTGGCATTGGAAAGTTTTTGAAGATGATGATGAAGTGAATAGGTTTCTGCAGGTCATTGATGAATTCTCTGAAATGCAAATTGACCAAGAAAATGAAGCCTTGGAAGAAAATCCCCAATCCCAGCGTAGAAACAGAATTGGTAAAGATAGCACTGTCCAATTGCCCATAAATAATATACCTAAGGGTCTGGTTCCGTTATAAAAGCTTTTTGACCAACATGATGTGCCTTATAAGGCTGCCCAAAAAGAAGACCAATCCCTAGTTTGTAAGCATAATATAGGGAGTCTAGGACAACCAAGATATATAAATCTATCCACCCATTTGTCTGCTGCCCAGAATGCTAAATACTGCAATTTAATGAAGCAATTTGCTGATTTCTTTGCCTGGGAATATAGTGACCTGAAAACATATGACAAAAAGATCATCCAGCATAAAATCCCTTTAGAGAAAGACACCATCCCTTTTAAGCAGAAGCTGAGACCAATAAATCCTTTGCTCCTTCCCCCAATTGAAAAGGAAATCAAGAAGTTACTAGCTGCCAAAATCATAGTACCTCTCAGATATTCAAAATGGGTAGGCAATTTGGTAGTGGTGAGGAAGAAGAGTGGAGAAATCAGGCTTTGCATTGATTTTAGAAACTTAAACAAATGCTCTAAGAAAGACAACTATCCTCTGCCCAAGATGGAGCATTTGCTGCAGAAAGTCTCAGGAGCCAAAGTAATGTCTTTTTTGGATGGATTTTCAGGGTATAATCAGGTTGTTGTACATCCAGATGACCAAGAGAAGACTGCATTCACCACTCCTTGGGGCACTTTTATGTATTCCAAGATGCCTTTTGGATTGATGAATGTTGGAGCCACCTTTTAGAGAGCTATGGGTATAGCATTTGTGGGGGAGAAGGATAAGTTCATCCTTATCTACCTAGATGATATAACTGTGTACTCTAGCAACCACCAAGACCATTTGCAACATTTGAAGGAATTGTTCCTGAAGTGTAGAAGGTTTGGGATTTTAGTCAATCCTAAAAAGTCACAGTTTTATTTAGAAGAAGGCAAGATGTTAGAACATGTTGTTTCTGCTGCGGGTGTCCGAATTGACCCAGAAAGAGTAAGAGCAATATAGACCTTGTCTGCCCCGAGATCAAGGAAGGATATCCAGTCCTTTCTGGGCAAGATAAATTTTGTAAGGAGGTTCATCCCAAATTTTTCAGAACTTGTAAAGCACATTACCTCCATGTTGAGAAAGGGGTCGGAGATCAAATGGACTGATGCAGCAAGAAGATCCTTTGAGTCCATTAAGAAAGCTATTATGGAAGCTCCCACTTTAAGAAGTCCATATTATAGCAAGGAGTTCCATATATTTTCATTTTCCTCTGAAGACACCCTTGCAGCAGTTTTATTACAAGCAGATGAAGAAGGCTTAGAGCATCTAGTGGCTTTTTTCAGCAAAACATTAAGGGATGCTGAGCTAAAGTATGATATCATTGAAAAACAGGCATATGCTCTTATCAAGTCTTTGAAAGCTTTTAGAATTTACATTCTGCATTCCAAGATAATTGCATATGTACCCTCTGCTTCAATAAAAGATGTTCTAACACAGCCTGATGCTGATGGAAGAAGGGATAAATGGATTGCAAAGCTTATTGAGTTTAATATAGAATTGAAGCCCACTAAGCTTGTTAGAGGTCACGACCTTGCTAGACTGATGGCCAAAGAAAATTACAGAATGTTGGACATAAATGTCATGAGAACAATTTCAGAGAATGGTCAGATAGAAGAAGAAGCAGTTGAACCAGGGAAAAATGAATCATTGGTAGAAAATCTAGCTTCTTTTGATTGGTACCATGCAATAGCTCAATTTTTGCTGAAGCTAGAAATTCCTCTAGGCCTTAGTTCAAGCCAGGCCAGAACTATTAAGCTCAGGGCAGCTAGATATTGCATTCATAAAAATCTGCTCTACTGGAGGGACCCCTCTGGAGTTCTCTTGAAGTGTCTGGACAAACAACAATCCATGGAAGTCAGGCAGCAGTTTCATTCTAACATGTGTGGAGGGCATCATTATTGGAAAACTACAGCCCACAAAATCCTCAGAGCTGGGTACTATTGGCCCACCTTGTTTGCTGATGTCTTTTCATTTGTTAAATCATGTGACAGGTGCCAAAGATTTGAAGGAAAACAGCAATTGAAGTCCCTGCCCTTAAAACCCATACATGCTAGTGGCCCTTTTCAGCAGTGGGGCTTGGATTTCATTGGAGAAATCAATCCACATTCTAGTGGCCAACACAGATGGATCTTAGTAGCCATCGATTACTTCACTAAGTGGATTGAAGCAATCCCTACCAGAAAGGCTGACCATAACGTGGTTATGAAGTTCTTGACAGAGAACATTTTACCAGATTTGGTTGTCCACGTAAATTGATCACAAACAATGCAGCAGTCTTCAGGGCAAAATAATTGGTGGACATGTGTAACTCAATGGGCATTAAGCTGGTTCATTCCACCTCATACTACCCTCAAGGAAGTGGTCTAGAAGAGTCTTCCAACAAAATCCTGATAAGGATAATTAAAAATTTGCTGGAAGACAACAAAAAGAACTGGGATTCTAAACTCAAGTATGCACTGTGGGCTAACAGAGTAATCACCAAGAAATCCACTGGGAACTCTCCATTCAAGTTAGTATATGGCACTAAAGCTGTATTCCCAATTCAGTTAATACTCCCTATGGCAAAATTCCTACAAGAAGAGCAGGATGGGGAAGAAGACATGGCAAAAAGGATCACTGATTTAGCAGAGGTACATCAAATCAGAGAACAGCTGGTTGAAAGATCTGTGGCACATCAGAAGAAGATCAAGGAAGTTTTTGACAGAAGAGCCAAAACAAATAATTTTTAGGTTGGAGATTTGGTTCTGAAGTGGGATGCACTGAAAGAGAAGAAAGGCAACCATGGGAAGTTTGATGCCTTGTGGACAGGGCCTTTTATCATTTCTCAGATCCAAGGGAACAATACTTTCATGCTGCAAAGTATGGAAGGGGAAACAATTTTTGGAGGCCCGGTTAATGGGCGTTTTCTGAAAGTTTATGTTATTTAAGGTCTCTAGCCTTAAATTTGTAAATATGTTGTTTTATCAGTTCAGCGTAGGCTCAGTTAGACTCCATGCCCACTGGAACACTAGGAAATTTTGCTAATTTGGTTTTCATAGGAAAGGCATTGGTCTGCAGTTCTTGAGACCTCACCGGGAGGATTTCATCCCCAGAAGGAGCTAGTGTTAGCTCTGCTACATACTTTGACATGTTGAGGGTCAGATGCAAGCTCAGCCGTGTTGTTTATGCTCAAAAGAGGACTCGCATCAGTCATCCTTCTCCTTCTCCTTCACTCCGCTTACACTCTCATAACCCCGCTATCTCTGTTTTTTCTCCAAAACCTCGGATAAACCCTTGTTTCTCCAAGCCCTGAGTGCAAAGCTTAAGCCCCCACGAGTCCATATTCACGTGACCCCGCGCTCCCATAGTTCATCACCACCTTTACTCGCATCCGTTAATCTCCGCCACCCTGATCTAACGGCTCCGGTTGCAGAAACTTACACGACTGTTCCCTTATCATCCAATCATCGCCGCCACGATCGGATGGCGATCACTTCCCCCGCGCCTACAAAGTAACGGCGTGATAACGCGTGATGTGAAGCGGTTTCCGTTGCCATGCGTCATGCCCTGAGGAGATCGCGCGCCTTTGTACGATTACCACCTTTTGTCTGAAAGCGGTGCAATCAATACCACCTATCGCCCAAACCACTTTTCCCACCCGTTAAATCATGTGCGCCTCCTCCACCCAATGACCGTTGGATCTGGCTTGCGTTTACCCCACTTCCATATCTACCGATACTCCCTGCAAAACCATGCCCGCTGTCCATGTACTCAATTCAACGGCCAATCTTGTTCCTCCGTCTAGTTCATCCACCTGCCATGTAGTACCCGACCTTTGATCGTTCTGTGCTCCCGAAGTGACGAAGATAATCAGTCTTCGGTACTGATTTCAGTAGTTCCTCAACAACCACATTCAAGAGATAGTAGGGTCGAGAAGAAAAAGGACAGAGCTCGATTAGGTAAATCATTTAGGAGTTATGGGATCTCATCCCATACAACACTCCACCTGCCCGAGAAGGACAACAAAGAACTTGAGAAGATTGGATATGTTCACTGAAGTAGGCAAATTGCACCAGAGACTTCAACAGATAGCTAAAGCGTTTGGTGGTCGATTATGACCTCCCCATACTTAGAATGGCTGAGTGCTTTTGTATTCAAAATCTATATATACCCAGAAACAAGATGTAATTAGGGTTGATGGTTGTTGTTTTTATGTAAGGTTCAAATTTTGAAGACTGTAACTACTTTGATACTTGTAACGTCTCGTCTTCATTTTCAGCTAATACAAGCTTATTTTGCTGTTAATTTCCCACTTTCCATTCTTCTTATGTTCCAAGGTGTGCTTGATATGCTGCATTCTTGAACTCTTGATGTTTATCATTAGAGTAGCTGTCATCCTACCTCTGTGTTAAAATCTTGTATGTATCAGTGAATGAGTTACTCAGGTTTCTTTTCCACTAGTGCCAGAGAGTTGTCATCCTGTCTGTGTATTAGGGGATTGGATTTGCAGACTTCTTTATTGGTTGCAACCGGCCATCACAGGGTCCTATGCATCTGCTGGTGTGGTCAGTATTATCCATATTCACCCAATCCTTAAACTGTGAGTAATTGGTGGTCTAAAGCCTTGTAGTTTAGGGGTGTTCACGCATGTCTGGAGTCAAGCAAAGTAGAAGTGGTTATCTGGCTTGAACAAGCATCATCTCTTCCATTCAGCCAATTCCAACATTAAGTTGAGTTTGTAATGTTCCCGAGCATATCCGAGCTACAACCTAGGAGAGTTTCTTGGGGTGATAACAGTAGGAACAGAGATAATTCAGGAAAATTCTTGCCCAACACCCCCACTACATCACATAGCCACCCTTCTCTCTTCTTCAGTGGAATTGATGAAGAAGAACCTTTAGGTGAACAACCAGAGACATTTGAAGAACCTATAGTGGAATAAGAAGAAGAAGACATCCCTCCTGAGACAATGGCTGAAAATAGAAATGCTAAGGGGAATGGAGAAAGAGTAGAGGGTACCTTTCCCATCTGAGAGACCAATGGGGACACCAAAATGAAGAACATAAGCCCTTCAGCCCTACCCCACTTCCATGGTTTGACTACAGAAGATCCTGAAACCTTCTTGTTTGCGTTTGTTGTCATCTGTCGAACCTATGACTATGCAGAAGATGAGCAAAAGTTGAAACGATTTCCTTCTACCCTCAAGGATGCAACATTGTGCTGGTTCGTGGGGTTACCTGGCAATAGCATCGCAACTTGGGCTTAGATGCAACAGACCTTTAACAACAAATACTGAGACTACTGTAGGTCAAAAGATACCAAGGAAGAAATCTTCTGAATGACCATGGAATGTGATGAATCCTTGGAAGATTATGAAGAGAGGTTCCAGCTCAGATACAAAAGGGCTAGGTTTACACTTGACCCTGAATCTCTAAAGATGGTCCTGCTCAGGGGAATTCCGAAAGACCTTCTAGACACCCTCCATTTACTGGCTGGAGGAGACATATACCAACTACCTTATGAGGACATAAATACTATCTTTAGAAATCATTCTAGAGCAGCAAGAAAGAGAGGTAGGGGGAGTCAACCCATAGCCAGTACCTCCTCATCCAATTCATCCATCAAAGGTGAACTTGGAAACATGCTGGAAGACTTTAAGAGTGAGATGCTGCAGACTATTGCCATGCAAATGGATACCTTACATATCAAAAGGAAACAAGAGGAAGCATAGAGGGATTTTGCCATTTTTTGTCCTAGGTGCACCAGGAGGCATCCTAGGAACAAATGCCCATTGAGCTCTATAGAGGTTTGTTCAGTCTGTGAAGAAGATCATTCTACAGAAAAGTGCTCCTCCTTGCTCAGACTTAAAGCTGTATACCAGGGGGCCGAAGGAGCCACTGAACCACACTATTTCATGAACCAAAGGAGACTGCATGGACCTAGACCATACCAGCAGGGGATGCAAAGGACATCCCAAGCTTACTACAACCCCAACCAAGTCACTCCCATACCTTCTTGGGGGCCACCTACTCACCCTTCCTGATCCACACCTCCTCCTTGATCCTATCCATCTCAGTATCATGCCCAACCAGCCGCTCATTCATTTCAATCCTATGCTTAGACACAACCTCAGTGGAATGCAACTCATCAGGGGTGGAGGCCCCAGTACAACTCTCCTCCCACTCTTTTGCCTCCACCACCTGCACAACCACAACCATTGCCTCCTGCTCCACCAACGCAACCCCAAATGCCTACCTAACCGAACCCAAACCTGAACAACAGAGAGGCTCAACAAGTATATAGTGGGGAACCATCATGCCCAACTTATGCTGTGGAGCTTTAGCAAATTAACCTTCGATCTAGGAAGGTTCTCCTAGATAGCTAGCCTCCCCCTAAGGAGGTTGATGAAGATAAAGAGGAAAACATAAGTCAATTCCACCCTTTCCTGAGACACTATCCGGGACAACACAGCCCACCCTAGAAGAAATTGAGCTTCTGGGAGAATTGAAACAGTTATGTGTAAAGATACCACTTCTCCAAGCCATAAAAGATGTGCCTATATACAATCGGTTGATCAAAGAGAAGTGCTTTAGGAATCCAGGTAGGTGCAATAGAGATGCCCCAACCATCAATGTCATAGGACAACTGTCCGACCTGATGTTGAGGTAGGTAATCTGTCCGAAATATTTGGACCCTGGAATCCCAATAGTTGATGTCCACATCAATGGCACCATGATCCCACACACCTTGATTGATCTGGCAGCTGCCATTAATGTGATGACAAAGGACACCATGCTCAAACTTAACCTCGAGGGCTCCTTGAGGAAGACCATGACAGTACTATAGGTAGCAGACTGCTCCACCGTGACCCCTGAGGAGATTATGGAAGATGTGATGGTTTCCATTGATTCTTGGGAGTACCTTGCTGATTTCTTGGTTCTCCAGCCAAAGGAAAAGCTCACTTGGTATCCTCTCATCCCGGGAAGACCTTGGTTGGATACTGCCGATGCTTATATCAACTGTCGGGCTGGGAACATGACCTTCAAGAATGGGCATATGTCCAAGAAGTTAGTCCTATACCCTCCTACCCAACCCTTGCTAGAACATGATCTACCTCTTTGGTTGGAGGAGGATGAGGATGAAGTCTATTCTGCACCACTTTGTACATTAGAAACTACCAGGGGGGGAAACCACAAGATGAGGATGATATCATTGAAAATTTAATTCAGAGTCCACCCCCCAGTACCTTGCCATTAGAAGACATAGTGAAAGAAACCCAAAACAATCCCTTAATTGATCTTTGTGTGGCCGACCTGACCTCTCTCCTTGTTAAGAATATAGAGTTCAGCCCAGAAAGAACCTTGAAAATCAATTCATCCCTATCCACTTCCCAGGAAAAGGAGCTATGCATCTTATTGAGGAAACATTTAGACGCCTTTGCTTGGAGTTATAAGGAGATGAAGGGAGTGCACCCTTTAGTATGTACTCATCATATATACATTAAGGAAGATTGCAAACCAGTCAGGCAGCCTCAAAGGAGGATGAATCCAGCCCTTAAAGACATTGTTAAGGAAGAATTGCAAAAATTACTTGATGCAAGATTCATCTACCCCATCTCTGACAGTGAATGGGTCTCTCCTTTGGTGCTAGTGCCAAAGAAAAATGGTAAGTGGAGAATCTATGTCGATTATCAGGAATTGAACAAAGCCACTAAAAAGGACCATTTTCCTTTGCCTTTCATAGATTAAGTGTTAGATGGTCTGGCGGGGAAAAAGTTTTTCTCCTTCCTAGATGGGTTTAGCGGGTACAATCAGATTCAAATCAGCCCGGAGGACCAAGATAAGACCACTTTCACTTGTCCTTGGGGTACCTTTGCATATCAGGTCCTTCCTTTTGGTTTGTGCAATGCTCCAGCCACTTTCCAGAGAGCAGTATTGAGTATATTTTCTGAACTAGTTCATGATGCAGTGGAAATATATATGGATGATTTCACTCCTTATGGTTCTAACTTTCAGGAAGCTTTATCTAACCTAGGAAAAGTCTTGGACAAGTGTATTGAAATGAACCTGTCCCTCAGTCCAAAAAAATGTGAATTTTTGATGACTGAAGGGATTGTGCTAGGTCATGCAATATCTCAACAAGGATTGCAGGTGGACCCCAACAAAGTTTCCATCATCCAAAGGGTCCCACCTCCTCAAAAGGTGAGAGATGTCAGAAGTTTCATAAGCTTAGCTAGATATTATAGAAGATTCATTAAAGATTTCAGTAAGTTAGCCCCTCCATTTTTTTGTCTTTTAGGAAAAGATATTGAATTTATATGGACCAAAAGTTGTCAAGAAGCCTTAGATACCTTGAAAAGCAAACTTGTGACTACCCCAATTTTGAGAGGCCAAATTGGGCCCTGCCTTTCCACATTCACACAGATGCCTCGAACAAAGCAATATGAGTAGCCTTAGGACAAATTAATGAAACGTTACATTATGCCATATACTTCATAAGTGAAATTTTGTCAAAGGCAAAGTTAAACTACACGGTAATCGAGAAGGAACTCCTAGCTGTAGTGCATTCCTTAAACAAATTCAGATATTACATCACATGCTATCAAACCTTTATACACACTGATCATGCTGCAATTAGATATTTAATGAACAAACCAGATGTAAATGCTCGCATTATTAGATGGTTGCTTTTACTACAACAGTTTGATTTGACCATTGTTGATAAGCCTGGTAAAGAAAATGTTGTTGCTGACTTTTTGTCTAGAGTAAATTTGCCTGCATGTGAAGAAGGAATGGTGGATGATCAAATTCCAGATGAACACCTGTTTTCTATCTCAGTACTCTCTCCATGGTTTGTTGATATAGAAAACTACTTGGTTTCAGCACAGTTCCCACCACACCTGTCCTCAAAGGAAAAGAGCAAGATCGTGAGGAAAAGCACCCCTTTCACCTGGATTGGGGGCAATCTCTTCAAACTTGGCCGAAATCAGATCTTGAGAAGATGTGTTAGGGAGGAGAAAGTTTTTTACATTCTCCTGACTTGTCATGATAGGCCTTGTGGAGGCCATTTTGCAGCAAAGAGGACTGCCTTCAAAATATTGCAAGTAGTCTACTATTGGCCCACTCTTCATCAAGATGTGAGGAGTTATACCAGCCAATGTGATCGGTGTCAAAAGATGCGGAAACCTACTCCAAAGGATGAGATGCCCATGCAACCTCAAGTGACCTTTGAGCCATTTGAGAAGTGCGGCATGGAATTTGTGGGTCCTATCAGCCCTCCTTCAAAACAAAAGAAATACATCATTGTGTGCACTAACTACCTGACAAAATGGGCAGAAACAAAAGCAATAAAAGCAGCAACAGAGGAAAAAGTAGCTGAGTTTTTGAGAGAAAACATGTTCTATAAGTTCGGGTATCTAAGAGAAATAGTCACGGACCAAGGTAGTTAGTTCACTTCCAAGTTGATTGAAGACCTTCTTACACATCATAAAGTCAAGCATAGGACTTCCACCCCTTACCATCCACAAGCCAATGGGCAAGTGGAAGTCACTAATAAATCTTTGGAAGGAATTCTGACCAAGGTAGTGAGCAGCAGCAGGAAAGATTGGGCGGATAGACTAGTTGAGGCCACCTAGGCCTACAAAACAACATGGAAGACCACCACAGGGTTCACACCCTATGAACTGGTCTATGGGAAGAAGGCTTTGTTGTTAATAGAATTTGAATACAATACACTAAGAATGGCATCTCAGCTGGACCTAGACCTCAGCCATGCACAGATTGAAAGACTACTCTAGCTCAATGGATTTGATGAACAAAGATTGCAGGCCCTTCTCCACATAGAGTTAGTTCAGCTTCAGAGGAAGATATGACATGACAAAAATATCAAGGAGAAGAAATTCTAAGAGGGATATTGGCCACTGCTCTATGACTCAAGGTTTAAAGACTTCAAAGGCAAGATGAGGACAAGATGGCTGGGACCCTACACTGTGGAAAAATGTAATGACAATGGTTCACTTCTGATCAGAACCATTGATGAGGAAGCCATCCCCATGCTTGTCAATGGACATAGGTTGAAGATTTACAAGAAGCCCCTCTCCAAGCGAGAGTTCATTGAAATTCTGAATAAGACAGTCATGGTAGTGGAGCAGGTCTTAGCCTCCACTTCACCCACTCACTGAAGAAGCAAAAAAAGAAAAAATAATAAGGACTCAAGTGAAAACCTCCATGAGGCACTTGAGTCCCATCATTGGGTTGAAAACCTCTTTTGAGGCGGCCCAGTGATGAAAAAAACAAAAAAAAAGAGAGATAATAAGATCCCTGAGTGAAAACCTCCCTTGGAGGCACCCAGGGCAGGCAAATAGGGTGAAAACCTCCTTGAGGCGCCCTAGTTGTCTTTCAAAAAAAAAAAAGAGAAGAAAAAAACAGAGAAAAGAAGGAAAAGAAAATTGACTTTTAATGTGCATTGTATGTTACAGGTGGACCATAGGGAGAAAGAAAATATGCCACAGATCCTATTCCATCTCCCCCACACTCTTCTCCATCATTTTTGACCTTTCTTCCACCCCACTGTGTTTTTTTCTGGAAACTATGTGTTCTACGGGGGGCCTTATGTGTTCTACAGGAGGCTCCTATAGAAATCATAGAGAGCCAGAAATGGTTCCAAAAAGCAGTTTGAGGGGCTGGGAGGTTTCATGAAGAGCATGTAGACCCTCCTACAGTTTTCCACCCTCCTTTCCATCCATCCAACACCTGCACCACCTCATCATCATCATTTTTTCCCTTCCTGCCGAAAAAACATAGAAACCAGTTTTTAGAAAAACAAAAAAACAAAAAAATAAAGGGAGCAACACCTCAAATCTCACCTGCAGCTTACCAAGTACCTCTCCATCTTCATCAGCATCTCTGGCATCATCCTCACATCTCCCAACACAAAAATCAGCTAAAATTTTTAAAGGGAGAAGCAGCTACAGGAGCTCCTGTAGGAATTCCTGTAGCAGCTGATCCCATTAAAATCAAGCCACAACAGCAAAAGAAGTGCAACCATGGGATTGAAGGGGACATCTGAAGCTAGATCCAGCTAGAGGATACCTACACAAAGCAAACCAGCCACACATCAAGAAGCAGAAAGCATGCAACAGAGGAGATAAAGGCATGCAACAACTGAAATACAAGCATGCAGCAGCAAAAGGAACCAAAATGCCTCACAACATGTACATTCGACTCGCAAGTAAGTGACTAACCCTCTCCTCTATTACATCCATGTAATTGGAAAATATGCATAAGCGAATGAGATGGGTAGGGTTGAATGAGAAAAGGTGGCCAGTTAACTGGCCACCCTCATCCAGTTGACTGCACTCATCCGGAGATGCCACGACACGTGTGCCTAGTCAACTCAGAGAAAAATCTAAAGGACAGGTAGTGGAGGATATACAAACTCTGATTCAATGATGGGAAGTGATTGCGGGGAAGAGCCATGATGACAAGGCAGTGGGGACCAATGGTCCAAATATGGCAACGTAGATTTTTTCCAGCTCACCCCATCACCGCAAATATCCCAATGAAGAAATAAGTACTCCTCCTCGAAACTCCTTCACCACCTTTTCTTCCATTTCATCCTTGTCCACTTAGCTGCAGTAAGCTCTTTGTCACCACCATAGCTTCGAAACCATCGTTCCCCATCGCTTTCATCCATCCTCCTACTATTGGCGTTCTACAGGAGCATCTACAGGCAGTTCTACAGGAGGGGTAGTAAGTTGTTTTTAAGGAGAAAACACGGGGTTTTTGCTTGATTTCTAGCTTGAGGAGGTAGGTTCTGTGCATACCCACCTTGATTATCAATATGTTCAAGGAATGATATAATTTTAAGGAGAAATTGAGTCCATAGAATAAGAGGAATTACATAAAATGTTTTGTCTGTTTTCTTAAAAAAAAAAAAAAAACACAGTTCTCCTTTGTTTTCCTGTTTCTTCAAAATTCTTGTCTCCATCTCTACCTTGGGTGTTCAAAAGGGGTATAAGCACAATGATAGGGGGATTCATGAGGAAGGAGCCCACAAATTCAGATAGGCTCCATGAACATCCAGAAGTAGTAGCCAAATTGGATGCCATTTTTTGAGAAATTCCGAGGGTTTGATGAAGAAGTGTCTTAGGAGTTTGCCCTTTCTTTAGTCCCTCACTGAAGGACCCATGCCACTATTACTTTTACAGGTATCTCCATGGAAATCACCCTAGAATTTATCAGTAGGGTTACCACCCTTCCTCTTGGATTATCTTGGAGCAAAGATGAAAAGCCAATTGGACAGTCTGCCAAGAAAATCTTCTTCCAAAAAAATGAACATCCTGTAGAAGACAAGAATGGAATTAGAAGGACAAGCATACCTTACCCTTAGGATGAGGTTAGTTACCAAATTATCAAATATATTTCCTATGAAGGGAGGTATAGCTTAGTTTATGGCACCCATTTTAGACTTCTCCATGAGCTGAGATATGGCATGGACACTCCAACACCCCAGAAACTCAGCATCCCCTATTTTCTCCTGCAATCCCTCATAGACTCCAGCATTAAGTTGAAGGCAGGAGGTCTAGATTAGTTGGCTCACCATGGGTTAATTAAATTGTTAGTGGAAGAAGCCCTCCATACCTTCACAATCCCCATAGCATGGGAAATCTTCCGAAACATGACAACAAAAGATGATATAAAGGCCCTCACATATGATCTTAATCCTTCTGATATTGAGGGGGAAGAGCAGCAAGGGGGAGAAGGGGAGGAAACTAAGGGACAACAGAGAGGGAGGATACCAAAATAGAGGAGGAAGAAACCAAAACAGAACAAAAGGAAACAAAACCAGTAGAGACAGAGAAAAGGATAGAAGGAGAGGAAAAAGGGGCAAAAAAGACAAAAGTATCTCCTGAGACCCTAGAAAGGGAGGCAACAGCTGCTCTCGCTGCCCTCAGCACCCCAATTAAACCCAAACAAAAGAGGAAGAGGCAGACCTCAATGTATTTTAGGGCTCAGAAGAGCACAAGGATCAAACAAGGGAAGCCCCAACCTTCTTCTAAAGTGCCCATTGTAATTGAAGATTCACCCATTGTTAAAGGGGAAGAATCTCCCTATAAAACCCCTATCACATATGAAAGAGGGACTCCCAGATCTTCCACCTGGAAGGAAAGAGTGCAACTACAGGACTCAAAAATAGTTCTACAGGAGGCACAGACTGTTCTACAGGAGACCCTGTCAAGACTACAGGAGATCGAAAAACTTGAAAAAATACTAGAAGCATAGTCACAGGGGAAGGAGGAAGCAATAGAGACTCAAGAACCTGATCCCTAGCCTAGTTTTTGCTCTTACTACAATATTTTTGAGGGGGGAAGAATCATTCCACAAAAATTTGCAATCCCACTTTTCTTTGAGTTGGAGAAAGAAAGAATAAGGAGCCATAGGTGGATGCAAATCACCAAATCCAAGGGGGTAGAGGATACTGGCAACATGGAGAACAAGCTTTAGAGAAATGGGTAGGGAGTTAAGTGTTGTAAGACATAGAGAGGTAACCATAGGAACACACTTGGAAACAGAAAATGCATTACTTAGAAGACAGCTACAAGAGAGGGAGACACAACTAGCATGCATGGCTAGCTGGTCTATGGAGGCACTGCAATGCAGAACACCAGCAAAATCATATGGATTATACCTCAAGGACCAATGGCTGCAGTTTCAGATAAAGACTTTGGCATAGAGAGGCATAATGCCTTTCCAATATTATAGACAGTTTATGGACCTATGTGACCAAAGTTCATCAGAAGACAAGGAAAAAATAGCAGAGTTCTATTTGCATAACATGGCCCTCACCGATATGAACGTGTGGGACCCCAATGCTAGGCTAGGGGACCTGCAACTAATGGCCATGGCATCATGGATGAATCATGAGGAGTTAAGGGAAGTAGAGATAAGGAAGTTCATGATAAAGGAGTAGAATGAGGCCCTCATGATCAGAGCTGAGCCATCAAACCCCATGGCTCTCATCAGCACACACTAGCTGCTTACAAATAACCCCCAAATTGCTCCTAAGTATATCAATAATCAGGCTCAGGCCATTGCACATTTTGAGGACATGGAAAGGTTACTGGGGGATGACTGTATTCATGCTTGTATGAGGAGGTGGAACACCCTACCACACAGTCTGCAAATCAGGGAGTATCACTCCCCAACAAGGATGAAAGAACCATTAAGGAGAGTGCCACTGTACAAGCACTCTATGCAGAATTTGAAGGCCAATTGGATTGGCCTCAAATTGAATTCCCCACTGCTGCTAGGAATGCTAGAAGGTAGAAAAGAGGAATAAGAACAACAACAGTGGGAAGAGGTGGATAGAAAGGTAGGATTCCATGATAAAGAAGAGGACCTCACATCAGAAGCATGGGATGTCAGGGAGGCCATCAAGGCCATCAAAGATGAGGAGATGGATTAAGTTGCTCAGAGGATGAGCAACACCTTCAGTAGGGGGGTGATGATGAGCCCCATAAATGGGTAATTATATGGGCTCGTTTTGCCTCCTAACATAGCTTAATCAACCATTCTCCTAGCTTATTGCATGTCTTTTGATTATATTTATGCTTATGGAGTGGGTTGGGTTGGTCATTATGCCATGGAGTCTAATATGTGTTTAATGCAGATTTTTGTTCAATTTTGGAGATAAAGTCAAATATTTAACGGAAAATTGGCAACAATAATTCGAAGAAGACAAGGGAGAGGATTTATAGGAGGGTATCCCCCTCATTTATGACTCCCCGCTTCGAATTCTCCATCATGCAGCTCGGAGCACAATCAGCCACATCAATGCACTAGGAGGCAGTTGAGAAAGTCGAGGATAACTTATGTTTATCTCAAGTTCTGGGAACCAAGCCTCCCTGATTTTAAGGAACCTGTTGGGAGCTTCAGTTTTATAAGTAGAGAGGCCTAGGGCCTCATTAGGAAGTTAGTCAAATTTTCGAGTTTTTGTTGCAGCTTTGCACTGCTCAACTTCAAGCTCACTTTTGTTGATAGTTTCATGTAATCCTATTATTATTTTGATAATAAAGATGAAGTCCTTTTTGAGCTAGCACTGAGTTTCCTCAGAGGGCTGAAGCTCTTGGGTTAGGGCCAATCCAAGCAGGCAAGCTCCTCTTGTTTGTATTTATATGCTTTGTTTCAGTTTATGAATTAGTTGCTATTAGATAAATCTCTTTCTTGGTTAAGAATAGGTTGCTTTTAATGATTTAGAAGGTTGTTTCCATTTGAGTTTATTATAGCAGGTTGAACAGTGATAGAAAGAAGATACAAAAGGGCCATCAACAGAGCCTTAGCCTCCTTTCCTCCCTTTGGGACCATGAACTGAGGCCAAGACCCTCTTGCTGCCACAAAAAACATAAATTTGCCTTTTCCATAGGATTTCTAGTGTTGTAGTTTGTTAGAAGGTTAATGCTTTTCTTTAGATCTCTTTCACCATGCTCATTTCTGTCTTGCAATAATTTCCTTCCATGCTTTCTCTCATTATAGCTTTTTTCAGCATTTCTTTCCATAGCTCATAATCTAGATTAGCTTGATGCAAAATTTTGTTTTTGATGTACTTAGTTTCCTTACTTGCTTAATCTCATTGTTTGATTTTCAGTTCTCTGGCAGAAAATCTCTTCTCACAACAAGTTAGCTAATCAGACATCACAATCTCTCTTTGATCTATTCCTCACAGGTCGCCCATAGTTCATCTCAAATCTGCCCTAGTTTTTTGCACTTTTCCATAGATTCCTCTCTTTCTGTGAACAAATCCGACCATCTTTCTCTCTCCTAATCATTCTTGGTGGACCCTAGACACCTTAACACATCATCCTAGCCTTCAACTACCCTTTCTACACACTTTCCTACCTTCAAAACCTCCAAAACTACTCTCGGCATCCTCCTGTAGACCTCCTATAGACCTCGCGTAGATCCCCTGCAACCTCCTGTAGATTTTCCTGTCGGCTTATTTTTGAAGTCTGATTGTGGGAAAGGCCTCCGGAAGGCCACCTGAGACCTCCTAGGATCCATCCACACCATCCTACATCTTCTCAAGTCCCAAAACCGCCCTCCATCGCCACCTAATCGCTACCACATTCATAATCAAATAAATTACATGCATGACAATTTCACATAAAAATACATAAAAATCCAAAAAGATGTTTTTTGTTCATTTACTTCTAGAAATAGCTTGAGTAGATGTTGTTTACTTCCTGAGTAGGTAATGGCATTCATTTCATGGTTTTTCATCTCTCTTTCTGCAAAAGTAGGATTAGTTGGTTAAGTAGGGTTTGCTAGGTTTACTTTACATTTCAGTGTTCTTTTCCTTTCTGCAAGTAGAGTAGCCTCTGTAGAGTAAGCTTTCCTTTCTTTCATCACATATAGAGCTTCTTCTGGAATCCATAGAAGTTGGCTTGAGCTCCTAGTGATCTTGCGCCAGCTAACCAAGTGATAGCCTACAGTAAGAACTAGTACTTGTGCATACAGCGTCGTCGCTTCCAAGTTTGTTATGAACTACTGGGTTGATAAAAGTAAAGTAGGAAGCCCAGGAGTTGCAGCATTATTGCTGCAATATTGGTGCTCACCAGTTATGATGTGTTCAATGCTTACATTTTTTTCAATGTTTTTTTGATCCATTTCATGGCATATTTGTATGCTTTCTCTCCTCCTATCTTGGCATTCAAGCCTATGTGATAATAGGCCCCAAAGTTGAGATCATATAGATTTTGAATAACCTTCTCTATAATCTGTTATATTCAAAATAGTAAATATTTAATATACATTCAAATAATATCCAAGATTTTAATATTCAATAATATCCAATTATTTATAATTATCTTTGAATATTTTTTTACTGTTCATGATGGTCAACACTAATTACATCGATAAACCATTGCATATTAAAAATTTAGCTCTCCTTAATTTCATTTGTTATACCTGATTGAAAATTAAAGACCTAATAGGTGGAGACCCTATTATAAAAACACATTGGACACAAGGACACTACTTATAAAATCAGGTTTATCTCCTTTTAATAAATGATTCATTACATGATCATCAATTATTTTTTCTTATTCAATTAATTGGATGAACCACTGAGATGCTTGAATGACATACATATACTATATGCTACCAAAATTGGAAAAAGGGTTCAAATGCAAAGTGTTGGTGTGTATCACTTGTTGTCAAGGGGTCACTTCTATATGGCTTGTATTGTTTGTTGGGAACTAACCATATATTCACATTGGAATTTGATTCTTATGAATGGTGAAACATATACACATTTTCCATGGAAAGGTCTCGAGTATTTTGGTCAAAGCATATTTATATAGTGTATAAGTTCAGTCTTTAATAACATGATTCTGAAACGCTTGAGTTTCAATCTTTTCACAAACTTTATATGTTAAGGTTTATGATTATGTGTTATATTATTTATGAAAATATTGAAATAGTGTTATAACCTTCAAATATGCTTTAATATGCTCAACATGTAACACACTCTATGACTTATCTCTCTCTGATTTAATGGAAATTTATGCTACGGTAATGTTATTTGGTTATGGATTTTGATTTAGTGATGTATTTCCATTTGAAAATATACATACGAAATTAATCGCATTCTGTGTTTGTTTACTAAGTGTTGTTGGGATTGATTTTAAGGGCATTGTTGGGTTTATCAATTGAATTCTCACCGCTAAAAAAATTATTTTTGTTTCCTTTGGAATATATTTGATGAGATTGGAGTAATGTGACATGATTTAAATTTAATATGGTGTCATTTCTAGACCTCTGTGTGGTTGATTATTGTGTTTGGTTGGCAGTTGACTTGGAATTATTTTGAGGGTATGATTGGCTAGTTCACCGTGGACTTGACCTGACACTTGTCTATTATTAAGTTGTTGCATGATAATACTCCACATCAACACCTCCCCACTTGAGGATATACAATTAGCATTCATGAATATAGAATTGGAAGTATTAATCAGTTAATGAGTCTGTTAGTCCCACTCCCCTAAATTTACTCCACCACATTGGGTTGAGCATTTCAATTCTTGACAACTCCCAAAACCCTACTATGTTTTTATTTTTTCCATTTAATAATTCTCCCATCTCTGTAAGTCAATTTTGTTGGTTGACGAGGGTTTACTATGTCTGGAGCTTGATAGTATGGCCTATAGAAATTTTTTGAAAATTTTATTTCTTGATTATGGCTCCTCAACTCACGAGGTATGTTGTAATAACCCCGGGAAAAATGTTTAGGTAATATATTAACAAAGGAAAAATAAGACCAAGGTCATGGGACACATATTCCAAGTTGAATTTTCGTAAAAACATCCTACTGGGTGTTCATTTGGTTTATTATGGTTAAGGAAATTGGCAAAGGAAATGGGAAAGGATTTGGAAAGGCAAAGAGACATTAATTAGCATTTTATTTATGAAAATAATGGAAAATAGGAGAAAAACAGGTGAAAGGTCATAGGTTGTATGTGAGGAGTAACTTGAAAGAAAATAGAGGCCTGAATGATAAAAAAATTTCTGAGGATCAGTTCATAACTTTTGTCAGTACAACCTTTTTTTAGTTTTGGGTTGGAGCTGTCTCTCTCTATTCTCTCTCTCTTAATATTGCACAAATAGAGAATTCTTGGAGCACTCTAGAATTGAAGAAAGGAAGGAAAAGGAAGGACAAGAAAGAAATGGGAAGCAATTATGAAGCAAGGAAGAGTTGGAACAGGTAGCTACTACATGATTTCTTTGCAGTTATCGAGTTGCATGTATGATTTCCTTGCTAGTTCTGGAATGCATGGTACATCAATGTGTGTATTTGGTTCTCTTGGAGATATCTCTCTATCTCTCTCATACTCTTGCACACTTAGAGCATTCTTGGATCAATCTAGCATTGTAGAAAGGAAGGAAAAGGAAGGATAAGAAATCAAAGTAAAGCAAGGATCAAGCAAGGAAGAGTTGGAACAAGAAGCTACAACGAGATTTATTTACAGGTATCGAGTTGCTTGTATGATTTCCTTTCTAGTTTCGGCATGCATTGTACATGCATGTGTGTATTTGGTTCTCTTGCTATCTTTGGCATGGGTTTTTCTAGGTGTGATAATGGTTTCATCTTTTCCTTTCCATTTCTGGATAACCATGGTGTGATGGGGTTCTTTCATTTGGTTGATCTTTGGATTTTTGGATGGTTTTGCAACTGGGTGAGGTTGTCTAAATAAAATTTCCAAGAGCCTAGTAATCCCTTGACCAGTAATAGAAGGATTATGGTAAATCCTGAGGGTGGATACGGGGCAAATTACTCAAGGTATTGGTGAAGAAATCCAGAGGCATCCAAGCTTGTTTAGGGCCTAGTGATCCCTTCACTAGTTTCGGTGGGATTGCAATAAAGCCTGGTAGTGCATGTTTCTTTGTTTGGGCCTAGAAATACTTGATTGGTAATGCAGAGATTGTGGTAAAGCTTGTTTACATAGGTGAGGGTTTTGGGCCTATGAGTCCCTTGAATGATTTTGGCAGGGTTGTGATAAAGCTTGATAAATCCTTAATGTTTTGTTGTAAGTTCCAAATTCATGCTTGGAATATGGCATGGGGATGATTAGCTAAAAGAAATATTTGGTTCAGCCCAATCGATGGTCGGGTGGTACATGGAAGTCCCTAACTTGGTTGGATTTTTCATATTTTAATAAGAGATCTTTTCCTCTTGTATTTCATGAGTATTTATACTTGTTATTACGTGGATTTGATGGTTGTTCTATCATTGTTAGTATTTTGGTTATATGCTAGTTATAACCATGGTTTATGGTAGATTTTAGTTATGACTCTTATCATGTTTTGATTGGTAAATGATTGGTTAGTGGATACATGACCTAATAAATATTATTGCAGCTATTATGACAGGGAATTAGACCTTATTGATGAATTTCAGATAAGTATGAGACCCCTATGTTCAAATATATATTTATAACCTGCAGATTAAATGTTCATAAGGTGTTTGATGAAAGGTCTATCACAGTTAGGCCTGGTTAGGTCAAGTTCTTGTTTAATATTTTAGATAATGGATTTGTCCTAGTGTCATTCATCATTCTAGAAATTTATATCAAGTTATGGGTAGAGGTATTGATCCTAGCACTGAAGAAGTGGTTGTGATTCTGGGGTCGCATGAAAAGAATTGAGAATTCTAGACAATAGTCGCTAGACGGCAGGGGTATACATGCAATTGGAGGGTTAAAGTTGTTGGCTTTCCTTGTTATGCAAGCGAATCAGAGTTCAGATCACTAAAAAGGCAAGTTAACTTAGGGTTTACACATTTGGTGTGGTTGTTTGGCTCTCGGGGGTCCTGTAGATTCTGAGGAAGGTCAATAAAGTTCTAGTCTGTAGATTCCACTTTCTTAACTATACATAGGAGGTTGATTTGTGTCATAGTAGCCACTAAATCATGTTTGTCATGGAAGGCCAGTTAGATTCGGTAAATATGGGAGGGGTGGTTACATATTGGTTTCAGAGCATGGTTCATTGCTTTGAATGGATGGGAAAAATGTGTTTTCTCATGCATGCATGTCATTGATATATGGTCATTATGCATGCATTATCATGGTTATGGTTTTCATGCGTGAGGTCATGGTATGTAGTTGGTATTTTCATGCATGATATTGATATATTAATTTGGTTATGATTATACATGTATCATGCTAATATGGACTAATTTTGTGGATGAGATAGCCTCCCTTGAACTTCACTAAGGTATGTTGATTATGTTTATATTTTGGTTTAACTGACATGGTATACTTGCAAGAATAAGAAGATCAAATATGACTAGAAAAATGGTGGATTACAGTTCATGAGACTCCCCTTATAGATTAGATGAGAAGCCAAGAGATGAGTACTCTCTGAACATAGAAGACACTTTGAGAAGTTTGAAGGTAGACATAAGAAGATACAAAGAAGATAATGATATAATCATTCAATCACAAGAGAGACTTGCCAGGGCACAGGAGAAACAAGCATAGGTCAATGCAATCATCCTTCAATCTTATCGGATTTGAAAAGACATGGAAAACCATGGATAAGTTATGGACATGAGGACATGACTATTGGAGCATATGATAGTAGGTATCATGATGGGCATAGGTCAGACATAGATGAAACATTCAGAGATGGAAGGTTCTTGGATACACCTGATAGGAGAGGTAGTGGACATGGGTTCTACAATAGTTTTGGTTAAGATATGTATCATGGTCATAATCGCTATAAACCTTACATGAGAAATGACAAGGGATATTTTTTAGATGAGTTCAAGGGAGCCAAGCCACCTACATTTGATAGAGAGATGAAGAAACTAGAATATGGAGAGGCATAATTTCTTGGGATGAAGAAGTTCTTTGAGCTGCATGATTACATAGAGAACATGAAGGCCATCATAGTATTTTTCAGTATCAAAAGGAAAGTAGACAATTGGTGGAAAGATGTGAAGTGAGTCAAAGACATCAGGACATAGGAGCTAAGTTGGCATGCATTCAAGAAACTTTTCTCAAAGAAATACTTGTCAAAGAGGTACTATGACAATAAGGCCAAGGCATTATATGAGCTAAAGATGTGATTGATGACAGGTGAGGAGTACAACTAAGTTCTTGGAGTTATTGAGGTATGTATTGTATATTAAGGATGATAATTCCAAGGTTATGAGATTTGTCAGTGTATTTCTATTAGAATTGAAGGATCAAATTGAGTATGTTCAGCCTCAGTCGTTGGAGGAAGTAATTAGGAAGTTGAAGCACTGTTATGAGAATTCAAAGCATAAGAACGAATCTAAGAAATGTTGGAAACAGAATGAAAAGACTAAAGATAAATGGCCACCCAAGTGAAAAATACCTCAAGATACAGGTGAGAAATATAATTTTGTTCCTTACAAGAAGTTTAATGCAGTTGAAAAGGGACATGGGTCTTGTCTTGGAGAGAAACCAAATGGAGGTGATGGTAGGAGACAATTTTTTTGTTGGATATGTGGCAAATAACATCTCAAGAAGGATTGTCCATCATATCAGGGTGGTAGGCCTTCGATCTAAAGTTCTCATGAGGCTGAAATAGTTGGGGATGTTGGACATCGTATTCATTGAATCTATGCAAATTTGGACAACATGAAGGCGGATCACCAGACATATATTATCAATATGGATGGTAATATTTGTGATCAACTTGTTTCTATTTTGATTGATCCTGGATTTAATTACAGTTATGTTAACCCTGACCTAGTGGATAAGCGTGGTTAGAGAAAATAAGTGCATGCAATGTCTTGGTTAGTGCAGTTGGCTACAAGTACTAAGAAGAGTGTTCATTATTGGGTAAGAGCTAGTGCATTTGATTTGAATGGTACGCCTTCATTATCGCATATAAATGTGCTTCCAGTGGGAAAATAGAGTATGCTTCTGGGTATGGATTGGTTCTATCTTCACAAGACTAAGGTAGATTGTTATAAGAAGTATATTCAGTGCTTGGATGACAATGGAGAATAGAGAACCTTACAAGGTAAGGAGAACACAACATCAATTAGAATGGTTACAACTATGTAGGAAAATCGCAGTCACAGGAAAGGGTGTGTATAATTTGTAGTGCATATTTCAAATGATAAAGGTAAGGATGTTGAGGATGTGGAAGTGTTCAAGAATTATCCTATATTGTAGCAGTTTCAGGGTGTATTTCCCGCATATATTTCAGAGTTGTCGCCTCACAAGGATGTGGAATTTTTTATTGAGTTGGTACCAGGAGCAACACTAGAATCAAAGGCATCGTAGAGGATGAGAATACCAAAGTTAGTGGACTTGAAGTTGTAGTTGAAGGAGATGATTGAAAAGGGATACATTAGGCCAAGTGTATCACTATGGGTTGCATTGATTAAGGAAAGTGAATTGTTCCTTGGAAATCATCTTGGATAAAATAGGTTTAATGTGGATAGCAATAATTTTTGAAATTATTTTGTATATACAGTTGCATAAGGAGATGGGATGGTAATCATCAAAGGTTTGAGGGTGATCGGATTTGGGAATGAGAGCAATAAAGGTTGAGTTGAATCCTTCATGCATCTGACCAGAAAGTCTGCAGTCCTCAATAGCCAATAGGAGATCAGGCCCAATATGATCAAAGAAGGTAAGGTAGAATTCCATAGGCCAACCATCAGGTCTCAGGCTCTTATCTCTTTTGAACCATTTCAGGACAACTTCAACTTCTCCTAAATTCACTGGTTCATTTAGAGCCTATGTATCATGTGCCGTAATAGATCTAGGTATTGATTCAACAATGCGAAGTATCTCAGCAATGGTAGCTTCCCTAGGTGCTTTGAACATTTGTGAGAAATGTTTGATGCCCATATGTGCAAGTTGGTTGAAAGTGCTGGCCTCCCTACCTATTTGACCCCTTAAAGTCCGGATTGTGTTACTTATTTTCCTCCCCCTGGCACATTGTTGAAAGAAATTTGAGTTTTCATCCCCAGCCTTTAGCCAAATCTCTCTTCTCTTCAATATACATGTCTCCTCTTGTTGTCTCAGTAGGCGAATCTTTTCAATTTCCAATCTTATCAGAAGGTCCTTAGTTTCAATGGTTGAATAACTTGCAATATCCAAGCTTACCTGCTCCCTAATGTTAGATTCAATTGTCTGAATGGTGGCCTCATCCTTTTTGTTTTTTTCTTTGGCCCATCTAATGGTTTTGTGTTTGATATGTGATAAATTGATAGAAATCACTTCAGTTGAAGAAGAGTTATTGTCATGTCCATAGTGAGTCCGGGAATCCATGACTAACATATGAAATTCAACTTCAACAAGCCAAGTGGCATTAAATTTGAATGGGGAGTTTGGCTTGTGATTGGAGTTCATAATTTCCAAAAATATTGAGGAATAGTTAGATATACTCCCTGATCCCACCCATTGTCAAATTTTGTCCAATTTAGCCTGCTGAGGAGATTTTATCCTGAAACAGTCCAGTCTTTTGGTCAGAGCATCCTCTCCAGTTCTCCAATTCCTCCAAGTCGGCAAAATCTTGGCTGAGTCAATGTTCATGAGGTTATTGGAGTCCATTAGATATTCAAAATAAGTTTTCAAATGGTTAATTTGTGCTCTATTGCCCAAGGATTCAGCATGACTTGAAGAGAAATTTAGGTCACCTCAATGATTAAATTGTCTATCTGCATGAATTTTGCATCCATTAGCTTGTCCCAATAAGCCTCCCTATTTTGGCAGGGACCATATATATTAATCAGTATTAGGGATGTATCAATATCAATGGTTTTGAATTCATCCCCGAGATATCTGTAATAGCCAAATAAACCCGTAATTAATAAACTAAATTCAAACTATGAATAGTACTTACTTGTGGTAGAAGTAGGCTTACCGCAACAAGGTTTTGGGGATGACTCTCCACCCAACCGTAGCCTCAATTGTGCAAGGATTTTCTACCACTGGCCACCCCCGAGCCCTCAATCAACGTACTACTGCCATTGACTCCTATGTCTTAGAACACCATTCTCCCAAGAGAATGAAAAATAGAATTCGGAATGATGGAATGTCTCCCATCCTCCTCACCATCTAATAAATAGAGCAAACATTGGATGGGAACCACATGCACACACTCCATGTGTCTACATGCGACTTTGATTTTTAGCTTTTATTTCTTTACTTTTCTTTTGATTTTTAGCTTTCTTGTTTTATTTTCTTCTTTTTGATATCTTTACTGATTTTTTTATTGTTTTCTTTGTTTTATTTCTATTTATTCTTATTTAGAGCTCTGATATAGTTATTACTATTTTTATTTTTATTATTTTTCTTGTATATATTTTAAATATAACTTATTATTTAACATTTATGATTTATTATTTTTATTATTTATTATTAAGTGATTTATTATATTATTTATTATTTAATTATTATATTATTTATTATTTTTATTATTTATTATTTATTATTTTATTCACTTCATGCTACCAACACCCTTTGCTGAACTAGTATAACCAGTAGGCATCGAAAGTCCCCAACACCCCGGGAAATCTCAATGAATCTCTGTCCTTTTTCCCACTTTCGGCACTAGGCATAAGCCTGACCCGGTCTGTATCCTAGTCCAAGGCTGGCCCCAAGGCTCACGCTTGACTCAGGCCTCATCTACCCCAAGGCAGGCATACAGTCTGGTACTCAATGACCCTGGGCATCTCGCAAGGCTGGCCCACTCCCTCCACAACTACTAAGGCACACAGCCCCAGGCATCGAAGTCCTTTACATCCCTTCTAGACTTCGGCATCCCAATCCAATAACAGGCACCTAGCCTAGAACATCAGGCGCTTGGCCTCCTCAAGATGGTCCCATAACTCTTCAAGAGCTATCCATCAAGAGCTATACACAAGACAAAGGAACCACTGGCATATGTAGTGTTGATTGAGTTTTGTCCCTAGCCCATATGGTGTTACTTATTTTCCCTCGTGCATATGGGCTCGCATGAGATCATCAAATAAACCGGCCCTCTCGGCCCATTTGTGGAGCCCTATGAATCATCACACCCCAACATGCAATCAATGCATTAACCATACCATCATAGTATCATAGGAAATAATCCACATGCCAAGTCTTGCATGTCATCATAAGAACATTCATCAATGTTAATCGCAACATCATGAATAATAACGAACTACATGCTCATGCATGTCATAAATTTGTATGCAACTATCGCATGCTTCACTTCATGAAATACCATCATAAGTTAGATCATCAACGTATTTGCATCAAAGACATATCATGACTTCACCTAATGAGTGAACCACATGTCAATAAACCTCATATTACAGCATCATAATTCCTATGCCACATTATGCATATCATATTCATCATGAGTATTGAACATTAAATACCTATCATCACGTAGTAAATGAATATGTCAATATACCTTGTCATAACATCATAATACCTATGCATCTCACTATCATCATAAGGATACATTATCACTATAAGAATCATATGTGCATCATTATCCTCCTACCATGATATCATGAAACATAGTCAATATGTTTTCATCAAGTTGTCAATTACTTTTCAATAATTATTTCCACTTCTTTCTACTAGGTAGTTGACCATTTACACTAATGGTATAATTATCTAAGTACATCATTAAATTTCACATGAGCCTCGTCATCTTGATTCTTAAGCTCTCGTCATATATTCTTCCTTCTCCATGAAATTTCTGGTAAAATTCATTGTTTAAGATATTACTAGTTATACCATCATTATTTAAGTCATCTATCTCAAAATTAAAATCCCTTGATTTTACATCTATTTACCCTCTGGCTTACTGATTCCAATACTGCTATATGCAATTGCATATAAAAACTTTATATCATGCTTAATTTTCTTGTATGACGATTTGTTGATCCATGTTGACTTATTTAACTTTTAGCAATTCATCCACAAAAATATTTTCTTATCTCATCAAGTTCATAAAGTTCGTATCTTAATACCACTTGATTGCTATATCATAAATTCAGTTTCCTCAAGTTCGGCAAAAGACTCTTTCTTATTGAATAGTATCATTATTTTAGATTTTGAAATAGTTGGAAACACTACTACCATCATTGTCCCTGAGAAACTTAAATGTGAGGTGTTATGTGGAAACAACCTCTTTTAACTTTATGGGAAGTCCTACTCATGAAACAATGAGTGAAAATTAGTCAAGTACAACCTCTATTAATTGACTTTCACTTCTTTTGTCACTATGTACACAATCCTTCTCAAGGTATCCCTCCTATATCTTCCTCGTTTATTATCACTTGGTCATCATGCAACTTCACACCTTCACATTTTTAAAATATGTAGATCATTATTATGACCATTACCAATCATGTTTCTCGCTCCACTCATCAATACCTTTAAAAGAACTTTCTTCTTGATAGAACATCCCTTCATTTCCTCCTACCCGATATTCATAGATATATTTTTATTTTTCTCCCTGTCAAGATTTCCTACTATTCCATGTCTACTGGCTTCAAAAATGGAATTTTTTTCACTTCATTCTATTTTATTCAATTGACTTTAATTTTTCGCCTCCAGTCATTGTGGTTACTTTTTCTCCTCCCTTAAAAACATAGAACTGATATATTTTGGAAATGTTGTTACTATTTCCCAACTTGGGTAATACCTGATAAATAAATTCATTAAGATGGCTACCAAATGTAATCTGCTTATCATTTCCTGTTTTAAGACATCAACATAATAAAATTGCCTGATCCTTCATCTTGTTATCCATAATTCATTCATATAGTTAGTCACCTATGGAAAACTTTACAATGTGGCTCTCCCATTGTTATAGATGTTGTTATGCACACAACTTATCTTCTCCAATCATTCTATTTTATCATACCTTCCAGGTTCCTTAAAATGACCTTCATTATTACCATGATTTTTCAACTTCATTAGTTGATTGCCAATATTTTCTTCTTTATGTGCATCATCCTTAGATAGACCTTAGAGTGATACCTTTAGAGTACCAAGTTATGATTATACCAAATTCTTCCATTATGTTCTAAAATAGGTTGTCTCTTCTTACTGATTTCTTACCCTTGTTGTGCCACTTCTTATCTAGCACCAAGTTGGCCATAATCACATGATCTATCATTAATTATTATCCTTAGAAAATTTTCAAGTTTTACCTTTCCACTTCTCCTTAGACAACTTTATCCAATATGTGCAATTAACCTTGAATCACGGAACCTAATGTAACATTATACTCAACATCGTAACAGTTAATTAAACTAAATTGAAATCATAGTGTCTGATTTAGATGTATGATAAAGTTTAAACAATAAAACATGATTTAGATGCTCCATAAAAAATAAAAAAAGCATTTGTCTTAGCTAAGTAAGTACTCCTACTTAGTTCATCACATCTTAATCATCAAGGATTTGTTTTCATTGTTAGAAGAGCATATTCAGATAGTTGTGTTCTTGCAATAATAGACCAGAGAAATGCCCAACAAACTGCTATCTCTAGAGGACAATGAGAACATTAATCCAACCCAAATAATTAGTGAATAATATGATCAACATTCAAGGAATGTTATCTCTATGTTTTTAGATCAGATTGAAACCATAAAATAATGAACAGATGCAAGTGAATAACGATCATCTAAAGGTAATAAGATATCAATGTTTATACCATTTGTGAATTGGAACAGATTTCACTATTTTAAAGCACTCCAAATGGTGACGATATTACAAATGTCAACATCAATTATCCAAATACTTTAAGCACTATGTAAACTGTGTTGTAAATGAACCGGTGGGGAGTAGTTAAGAAAATACACCAGTATTAAAGATTTGTTCCTCCACAAAACATGCCAGTATCAATAGTGCTCAAAAATTTTAGAGAAAATGTCATCCAATGTGGATTGAATCATGTCAGTTGGTGTATTGTTCAATCACAAGAAATGAATGTTTAGGATGTGAAATTCAGTTGTTTTATATGTTCTGAAATGACCATCATTCAAGATATGTTTAACATCATGCCATGGTATCACACGATTCTCAAGGCAAAATTCATGTGAAAATAAGTTGATAGACAGAAAAATGTGTCATCACTATACAGAGGGAAATATTGATTAACAGTTGCAGAAGAAGAGATTTTTGTAAAACATAGGTGCAAAAGACTCAACATTAAAAAATTAGTATATTTTCATTTTAATCTAGAAGTAAACAATGGAAAATTTCAGATATTAGATTAAAAAATTTACTTTTGAAATTATATGTCACACCAATATTAAGTCTACAGATTCATGACCTTTATGTGCTAGGATAAATTGAAATTATGTGCTGTAGAGTGAAATATTTTGAGTATCTGTTTCAGCAATCATAACTTATGTTAGAAGAAAAATTAAATGGTCTACCTTTAACAAAATAAATCGTTAAACAAATTTATTGAATGTATTATGATCATTAAATGATTACTCTAAGGGCTTTAAGAAATTAAACAACCAAGGAGATATTCCAATAGAAACACACCATAAACAAGAAGAGACACCACCACCCGACCCATAACTGGATCGGATGAATGGGAAGGTTATCCTTCCCCAAAACACAAAATAAAATCATTTTATTAATTATATGGTCTGCCTGCAAGCGCACCTGAGAAGGCAACACCAAAGCTAAATGACCACTGGGTTTTACATTCATCAATTACCTTTTCACTTCTAACAAAAACTTCTTTTAAGAATGATAATTCAAAATCGAATCGAATTCCTGTCCTTTGAGACCTACTATACACAATTTTCCATCAATTTACCACTGTAGATTTCGAGATCTCGAAAATAAATGTCCAAAATTATACCATGACAATGCTCTCTAATCCTCTTGAAGATGAAATCTGAAACCTGCATTAAATAAACTGAATCCAAATACAGCGGTAAACTTCCACGTGTCTTTTATTTCTAGATTATCCCTTCATATACCGTCATTGCATGGAAATACAGTTACGGTTGTGACTGCCATGGAGTTCAACGATCTAGAAATTTATAATCTCAAAATTTTATTCTGTTCGAATATAATTGCTGGTGGAACAATCCAATCCAGAAACAGCGTGAAGGAAAATGAATGAAGCAAGCAGGAACGAGTGAAGGTGGTGGTAATGGTGGTGTCTGAACTATTTCCATTGTCCAGATGATATCAACAAATCCATTAATATCAGTTAACACATTACCTCAATTCAAGCATCATGGAAGTTTGGTTTGGTGTGAGGGCGTGGTTGCTGCTGGACGCCTCCATGTAGGCACAGGTCGTGGAGGGTGGGAAACATGCGATTATGCGATGCACAGGCCTCCCAGCCCGGGACCTTCACATTCTGGACCCTCTGCTGTCTTATCCTTTCACCATACTTGGCCGAGAGCGAGCCATTGTGAACAATTTGGAGCACATCAAGGCAATCATCACCACCCAGGAGGTCCTTTTGCTCAATTCAAGAGATCCTATTGTGGTTCCCTTCATTGACGACCTCCAGCGTAGACTTCATGTGCCCATCAAAAAAAAAAAAAAAATAGTGATACTGATCCAGATGTTGGCAATAAGGATATTGTAAAAACAACTCCATCTGGCATGATGCCTACTTTATCAAGTTCTTGAAGCTGCATGTAGCTGCTTAGAATCTAAGATTGTTGTTCTAGAGAAAGAGGCATATCCAGCTCCAGGAATCCGACTTTAAAGTCAGTTATTAAATTTATAGTAACTAAAGACCAAATTTTTTATTTTTTTTTTAAATAAAGAACCATTGGCTCTTGCATGCAAGTATACCAAAAATCACGTGTATAAACACTCCACGACATCCCTGTCAAGTGTTCAGTTAGAAATTGTATGCCTTAAAAAAAAAAACGAAACGTAAGGCACAAGCAAATCTTATGGAACCTGTACGAAATATCAGGTCCAAAAGCCAGGAAAACCATAAGGCTTGGAGACGGACACCCTCTACAGTAAAATCAACATTCACAGTAGCATACTGATTCTGAGCTAGGTATTTCTACCAGTCAGTTTTACATCAAAACATCTGTGAAAACATGAAATTAGAATCCGCAGCCAATTGTCAATTATCCAAAGGTACGTTATATCTTAGAGAGTAGGCACAATTTTTTTTTAAAGATTAAAGAATAGGCATTAAATACAATATTTTAAAAAATATGTTTTCAAAGCAGTCTAGACCTCTGAATGTGGCTCCAACTTGCAGGAATTAAGGGCGTGGGTTCAAATCCCACTCTCCACAAGTATAGTTAAAATGAAAAAGAATAGGTCAGTATTCGAACCATCACAGAAAGAGGGCGTTGGTTCAAAACGCAATTTATGTAACAACTATGTTTGGTATTTACGGAAATCAGCAAATGTTTTAATAAAATTTTAAGATAATGGGCCTAAAATTTGGATCTTATAGATCCTCTGCTACATCTTGTGATATTATATTATCGAGAAAAGTCTCAGTGTCCGGATGCACTCGTACAAAGAAACAAGATACGAATATGCTCAAATTTTAAACGCGTAGTCTTCTTTATTCAATAATTCATAATCAAAGGACTAATATAAACTTTAAGAAAATGAATTTCAGGAAGCAAAACAATGAATTTCCAGCATATATTCTATTGGTAAGGGAAATATAAGGAACGAAAAGAGGAATAACGTATTGCCGCACTGTGATTAGTAAAAACTAATAATCACACTTTGAAGATTAAAAAAAATGGGGTATAATTACTGAAAACGTTGAGGAACTCCCAAAATTCAATACCAAAATAGCTTCAGCAAAATAACTATAATACTAGATTTTGAATAGCCAAAATTCAATTGAATTTGGGTTCGGTAAAGTCAAAAGAATCTGACTCGACGACAGCTCGACAATCGAGTTAACTCAGCGACAACTTGAGTTATTAAATAAATAAAAAAATAGACTTTGTCGTTTATGACAAAGCTTAGTAAATTTAGTAACCAAAACTGCTAAGTAGACTGATTGTTTTAATTTTACCCATGAGTGAACTAGGCCATGGTGGGCACATGAGACATATTCGAAGCAACAATTCAAAACAACATGAGCTTTCTCAAAATTTAGCTTCCTTCACAATTGCATCAATTGAGGGGTGGATCACATAAGGATAGAAAAGTTGAAAATTAAATTATTTGTCGATCTTTCGAAAGACCCAAAATCTAATAACCCATAACTTAGTTCCCTCCTGCGTGGAGGCACCCAAAAAAAATTATTGACAATACCGAAAGTTACAATTAAATAAATCTTATTGCATTTTATTATCTCAAGGAAGAGAATCGAGTATTGTAAATTCGATTTCATTAAAATTCACATAATATATTAGGAGAAACTCCCTAATGTAAAAGGAATAATTTATGGGCTATCAAGCAAGGGTTTTAATAATCAAGGAAAGATGGGCTTTACAAGAATAGAGAAGATTTGGTGGGTTCGTGTGTTTTTTTTTTTCAAACGTATATTTAGAGGTCACACAGAGTTGAAACCTCACTCTGATACCATATGTAATAGCCAAATAAACCCGTAATTAATAAACTAAATTCAAACTATGAATAGTACTTACCTGTACTTACTTGTGGTAGAAGTAGGCTTACCGCAACAAGGTTTTGGGACGACTTTCCACCCAACCGTAGGCTCAATTGCGCAAGGATTTTCCACAACTGGCCACTCTCAAGCCCTCAATCAACGTACTACTGCCAGTGACTCCTATGTCTTAGAACACCATTCTCCCAAGAGAATGAAAGATCGAATTTCAGAATGATGGAATGCCTCCCATCCTCCTCACCATCTAATAAATAGAGCAAACATTGGATGGGAACCACATGCACACACTCCATGTGTCTACATGCAACTTTGATTTTTAGCTTTTATTTCTTTACTTTTATTTTGATTTTTAGCTTTCTTGTTTTATTTTCTTCTTTTTGATAGCTTTACTGATTTTTTTGTTGTTTTCTTTGTTTTATTTCTATTTATTCTTATTTAGAGCTTTAATATAGTTATTACTATTTTTATTTTTATTTATTTTCTTGTATATATTTTAAATATCACTTATTATTTAACATTTATGATTTATTATTTTTATTATTTATTATTTAATTATTATATTATTTATTATTTATTATTAAGGGGAGGGATATTACAATATCCTTCACCCCCCAGATGTTGTCTAACTTGATAGTTTTTTGTTGAACCCCAAGGAAAATCCCCCAGATCTCCCTCTAACATCCAGAGTATGGAAATTCTAGTCCGGAATCATGTTCAACAAGATCTTATTGATGGAGACCCCATCACCCAATGTCTCTTGTAGTAATAAAATATCAATCCTATTCAATCCTAAAAGGCCCATGAGAGCCAACTTCTTGTTTGGGCTTGCCAAACCCCTGCAGTTGAAGGAAAGTCACTTCATGGGGTAACCGTATCAAGGTTTCCTTTTGTTCTAAGAAACTGGTCAATAGGAGTCTGGATGCTAGTCGCCACCTCAATACCAGCTCACCAAATGGATTTTGATAAATTTGATTATCTGGCCCTAGGCAATTTGTGGGCTCTAGAGGGAATAGAGTCCTCACCTAATCCAAAAGTGAGGGATCGCGGAAGGGGTAGTGATCATAGATTGTTTCTATGGGAGCCACTAGAGTTAGAATCCTCCCTATTAGTAGAGAGAGGGTCCAAAGTAATGGTTGGTACAGATTTCAGTGTAGAGGGGGCCACCGATAGTACAAGACAGTTAATGAAACTCATTTTACATGCATCAATACCCACTCCCGAAATATCTAATGATGACAATGTAGTTTCAGTAAACATAAAATTATGAGAAGAGGGGGGACAGGAATTAAGAGTACATAGAAATAATTCAGGGCCTCATGATCATGAGCGAGTCACTCAAGCATCAGGAGTTTGGGATCCCTCTTGTTGAGATGCCTCCACATCCATTCTATGCCTCGACCGAGGTTCTTCTGTGTGCGTTATAGGATTTGATTCACTCTCTGAAGTAGTCTCTGTTCCCACAGAGACAAATATTCTCGAGGGTTCGGGATGGTTCCCAGTGATAACTGGACAGTCTTTACACATGTGTCCTACCTCATGACACATCCTGCAACAAAATGGTATCCCCTCGTAATCCAGAATCTTCTAATGAATGATATCCCCAAGCTAGAGCCGCAAACTCTCCACCAGAACTTCTCGCATATCCAAGTGTGCCAGTATCCTGGCTATGGCCAGACATTCGGTATTATTGTAGGAACTGCCGTGGTCTAGATAGTCACCAAGATCATCTCAATGTATCTAAAAAACTCCTCAAAGCAAAATTGTAACAGTAGCCTTGAGAGCCTTACCAAAATCGATCCCGCCCCCAATTTTTCCTTCTCCGAGTAAAAAAGAGGCGACCATCTCTTGAGAAGCACTGGTGTCATCTAAATATGCCAGTATCTAATTAGTACTCAACTTGTTGGTTCCGACTGTGAGAATATGAGTGCGAACCATTCCCAAGTCATGGTAATAACCGTTGGCAACTGGTCCATTAAGTGACCCCAAATATTCACAGCCCACCTTCTTATATGCGTAGGGCTATAGTTTCAGCCCTAAACTCTTTCGAACAACACTGTACTCTCCGTGAGAGCAGCTTGGGCCATGCTGATTCCTTCACCAAAAACCAACAGACGCCCCCTTTCACACACCTTAAAGCACTTAGATTTGTTATTCCCCCTGTCCTTTGTGCCTGTGCTACAAGTTTTTGCTTGTCCTCCACCTGTTGGTTATTGTTTGATTATGAAGCCCTATTTTCCTTAAGCCCTAGATCTTGCCGAATGATTCCATCGAAAAATTCAGAAATGTGAGTTGTAGGAGCAAGTCTCGAACCTTGAAGGTTAGCTCCGGATGCACCTGATGCGCTACAAGTTGGATTTACCCCTCCATAACTGTCAATACGTGAACCGCTCGTGACTCCATCCACCACACATGGTACTCCTTGTATATTCATCACAAATCCTTGTTGCTTGTGTTCCCAGTACTATAGTTCAGTAGGCGAAGGGATATTTAAGAAAGGTTGAGTTTGTTCCTTCCTTAGGTTGATTAAAACCTTATTAACCATCAAGCTCAGTTGTGTAAACCCTAACCCATTTAAGGTAGCATCCATCTCCTCCATTTCCGAGTTATAAGTGGAAACTTGGGCCTCCAGTGACAGGTGCAATTCTGGTAGAACCCCTCCTCACATCTTATGTGTCTCTTCAACCCATATTTGTGATGGCTCCATGATATCGGATGAGTAATCTACTAAGTCCTCATCCATGCAAACATTGTTTGTTGTTCACTGATTACTGTTCCTAAGCTACCATTCTCAAACCTCTCAAAAAAAATTGAACCCAACTCAGCTAACTGCAACCTCCACCGTTCGATTCTAAGTTGTTGATCCTATTCACCCATAGGTCCAAAAAACTTCCAAAAACCGTTGCAACAGAATAACCTGAAGGGTTAATCTACCTAGCAATTGTCTCCATAACCCGCCCTACTAACTGTTAACTCCTCCGAGTGAAATGGTAATCCCCTCCTATCCGCTCCAGGATAAAAAAATATGTAATCTCTTCTGTTCACCGTAAAAAATGCCGAGCTATGATTTCAGCCCTATTCGAAACCCCCATTTTCGCAGCTCTCGATCCATCCCGTTTCTTGCCCAAGGAATTTTCTATTCTATAACCAATAATGAAATTATTTTATTTGTTTGATGTGTTCCATAAGTAATTAGCTTTATATCTCAATTATTTGAAAATATATCTATAGTGATTTGAATATTAGGGGTGACCAAGTCAAGTTCAGATGTGTAAGTCCTAAACCTGTGTTTAAATATGTTAATCAACCATATTTTTTCTATAGTGCACCAAAGGAGACACTCAGAGAGCTCACTCTCTTGTAGTTGGGTAATCTAGTAGGATAGATAATGGTATGGTTAATCCTCATTGATTCCTTAAAACATTAGGTGAATTGCTACAATTCAAATGCTTTTGTATATCAAAGAATATATATTTTCCCACTCCCTTTCCATTAATACGATCAAAACCCTGCTCCCTATTTCCAATCCACAAAATTCCTACATAAATACTATATTTAGAATTTGTGCAATTTTCCACCATGAACCGTTCATTCTCCTACCAGTTCATGAAATTCCTACATAAAATACTACATTAAGAATTTGAGAATTCTATCAAAATTGTAATATTCAAATGGGTGTATAACTCTCTTAGAGCTTAAAAAAAAAATGGGTCCTACTTAGATTCTTATTTAAGACCTATCTTAATAGAATCCGCGTGTTGAGATAATCACCAAGATATTTCTCTCTAGTAAGTATTTTTGGTGGACTCAATTGCCCTAATACGAAGAAACTATCTCAACAAACTAATATCATAGTGTTAATTACCCTCATACCACTCTCTAGCAATTGTTTTCTTATGGACCAACATCTCTATGGATATTATAATTATACAAATAGAAATTAGAGTCTCCTCATTATTATGATTGCATGATTATACTATTTTTCATATATTGCAGTGATTTCAAAGTAGAAAGAAATGGAGGAATTAAATAACAAGCTCATATTAACCATGGTGCAATCTTGAAAGTTTGGAGTGAGAAACCTCAGAATCCATTTTTAAGCCTTAAATGACAACCTTTTATGGCCCAAAACTTACTATGGACAAAGATTCAACATTCTACACACTAATACCAACAATGCAAGAATTCCCTCAAACAGAAATAGTATGAGAAAGTTATGCCTCCTACAATTGATTTACCTAGTTCACCGCCTTAGTATGAGTGGATATCCATCAACCCCCTTACTCATAGATATGTCGATACCCATGTGTGTAATTTTAAGAGGTATCTGAAAGGTTCAAGAAACTTATCACTAGTTTATCTTTGAGGATGTCAAACTTTAGCCCTAGGTGGATGTAGGGCTATGTTAAATACTGGGTCGTGATGAAGAGTATGGGTTCAATTTTTTGCTACTAAGTTTTGTTCCATAGTTTAGTAGAGCACATGGGAGTGGGAAATATGAGATAAAAATAGAAGGGGTTGGGATTTTGTAGCAACATATTAAACCATAGGTCTCAAGTAAATCCATAGAGACTACCTCTTTCTTTATGCTTGCACATTTTCCATACCAGAGAGAAGAGAGTAGAGCTCCATCGCCTTCTAGATGGGTTTTCACCTGTAAGGATTTCTGATAAGAAATATTTATGTCTATTGTATATGGTGTCTGTATTTCTTTATTTTCCTTGTTTCTCTCAATTCAGCTAATTTAGTTCATTAAGCCAAAAACAATAGAAGCTAACTTAAAAAATCTAAAATCGAAGGAAATTTAAGGGTAAATATTTTAGCAATTTTATGAGATCTATTTTTACAAACTATTATAGTGGAATAACCATGCAATTTTATAGATTGCCTCACTCGGAGAGCAAGATACCGCTACATGGGAACCATGTTTTGAAGCATGTTTTTTCTAGCAATATCCAACCTCCTTTTCGAACCTTTGGAATCCATTTGTTAGGCCATACAATATAAGTATCACAGTTGGTCCACAAACATTATAGGGTGTTTTACCCTTACATCTTCATTCACCATTGCAGGAACATTCTTACATGGGTTCACTATATCCATTGGTCTGCAACATGAGTGTTCCATTACCTCTACAACAACCCATGTTTCTCTACAAACCCTTGAGAACCTTTGTGCCCCTTTACACTTGGTATTCTCACATTTATTGTTATTGTAGAATTATACAACACCAAAAAGGCTTAACATTTTTTATGTAACACATAGAATTTTGGGTGACCTCATTTCATCAATTTCTCATTTTCCCAATAAGGTATGGCCACCATAGAAATATAATGACGGATAGAATGTAGGGAATCAATCTTCAATGAACTTCATAGCACTTATAAGGGTGTACAATAGCTTATTTGAAAATATTTTTTGTCAGCTCAAATTTGCTTTTTACAAAACTTGATTTCATTTCCTCGTTTAAGAGATATCGTTTGTTTAAGTCAAACATCTAATGTAAAGCTACACACTCGTTTGTACCCTAAGTTTTAGGAATGGTTTTCTCACTCCATGGATCATTATAGAGAAATTATATTATGTCAATGGAAAGGTGTTTTAAATAACTCAAATTGAATTTTGATGAAATTTGATTTTATCACCTACAATCAAAGTTATCAAAAAATTTGTAGCAAACGATCCATTGTTTGAAAAAAAAAAAAGAGGTCACAACTATGGCTTATACACAAACCCACAGTTTTCGATTAAACACACAAAACCCTTATCCAAAATTTCCATTTCCAACTCGGTTATGGGTCATCCACAAACCTAAGATTATGGCTTAACCACAAAAAACCCTTCTCTTTATTGGCTCATAGCATATTGTAATAATAATGGGTTTTTTTCCTTTTTATTATGGGTGAATGACGGGGACCATCATTTCCTAAGAAGGGTGGATTGATCTGAATATTAGGGGGTTTATATTCGAAGTTTGGATGTGTAATTCATAAAGTCATACTTTTAAGTAAAAGGAAACTTGATAGATATGTAATTAATGGAGTAAAACCTACTTAAAGTTGACACCATTGGAAAAGATACCTTAAACTAAGGAAATCGGAAGGGAGTGAAGGTTGAGTAGGAGAGGTAAAAAAATTGACCTCATTGCATGTAATGGTTCTTATTAATGGAAATGTTCTTCCCCGATTCTCCCTCTCTTTGTATGTCTTCGTGTTTTTATGATGTATTTGATGCTTACATTTTTTTCAATGTTTTTTTATTAGTTTCATGGCATATTTGTATGCTTTCTCTCCTCCTACCTTGGCATTTGAGCCTCCATGATAATAGGCCAAAAAATTTAGATAATATAGATTTGAATAAGCTTCTCTATAATTGGTTATATTCTGAATAGTAAATATTTAATACACATTCAAATAATAACCAAGATTTTAATATTAAATAATATCCAATTTTTTATAATTATTTTTGAATATTTTTGTAATTTTAATATATTTTTACTGTTCATGATGGTCAGCACTAATGACACCCATAAACCATTGCATATTAAAAATTTAGCTCTCCTTAATATCATTTTTTTATACGTGATTGAAAATTAAAGACCTAATAGGTGGGGACCCTATTATAAAAACACATTGGACACAAGGACACTACTTATAAAATCATGTTTATCGCCATGGAATAAGTGATTCATTAACTTATCATCAATTATTTGTTCTTATTGAATTGATTGCATGAACCACTGAGAGGCTTGAACGATATACATATACTATATGCTACCAAAATTGGAAAATGTATTCAAATGCAAAGTGTTGGTGTGTATCACTTGTTGTCAAGGGATTACTTCTATATGGCTTGTATTGTTTACTGGGAACTAACCATATCTTCGCATTGGAATTTGATTCCTATGAATGGTTAAACATATACACATTTTCCATGGAAAGGTCTTGAGTATTTTGGTCGTAGCATATTTATATAATGTTTAAGTTCAGTGTTTAATAATGTGATTCCAAAGCGCTTGAGTTTCAATCTTGTCACAAAGTTTATATGTTAAGGTTTATGATTATGTGCGATACTATTTATGACGGGATTGAAATAGTGTTACAACCTTCAAATGTGGTTTAATGTGCTCTAACATGTAACATACTATGACGGGATTGAAATAGTGTTACAACCTTCAAATGTGGTTTAATGTTCTCAACATGTAACATACTTTATGAGTTGTCTCTCTCTGATTTAATGGAAAGTTATGCTACGGTAATGTTATTAGTCCCTGCCATCTGGCATCCGGCAGGGACTATAGTAATCGTTATGACCTGACTTAGCATTAGTTCAACGCTTTCCTTGTCTGTTATACGGCGGTTAGAATAAGGTCTGTGCGGTGTTTTCCTATGTTTGCTTCCCCGCTGAAGCTTTCCTATCTTATTTGGCCTCTTCCCGAGGCGGAAGAGGCCCGAACATAGGTTAAGTTGGAAATTATGCCAGTTTCATTATGCCTGACCGTCAACGGTTAGTGTTAATGCTAGAGCTACTCCCACGAAAGACGAAGTTAAGCAGATCAATTTGGGCACGGACGATGAACTAAGCCCGATATTCATCAATGCCCACCTTGCTCCTGAGGAAGTAATGTAGTATACCCAACTCCTCCAGAGGAAAGGCCTTCTATCCGTCCCCTCTAAGTCTTCCTTCTCAACCCGGCCTCTAAGGATGAGCGGCGACTGTCAGTCTGCATTTTCCACCCAGCTCTCAGTCCCGGCTGCTCCCGCCCCCTCACAGAGCCGTATTTGCAGGTCGAACAACGCATTTCGCAGGTGCATTTCACTGATCCTTAGCGGGGTATGATAGGAGCCGGGGTATGATCCTCTGTCTCTTCGAGTTCAAGAAAAAATGTTAGGGTCCCCCCCATCCTTCCCCCCCTTCCCCCCCTTCCTTCACAGTTATAAGGCTCGATGGACCCTTACGGAGCCGGCCCCCGGAGGGTACAGAATGGATCCCTTGTCTCCAAGAATAAAGCTTTATCTGGCTCGAAGGGGCCATACCGAAAAAAGAAGGCGAGCCTCTGTCTGGCTCGAAGAGCCCTTTATCTGGCTCGAAGAGCCCTTTATCTACCTCGAAGCTTTATCGTGCTCGAACTTTATCTGGCTTTATCTCGCTCTTAACAGAACGTGCGAACCCCCATCAAATCATATCCACTGCTGCGAAGCCCTTGGAGCATCCTTCACCTTCCACCCTTGCTCTTGAGGAAGTAATGGCCTGAAGCTCTTAACAGAACGTGCGAACCCCCATCAAATCATATCCACTGCTGCGAAGCCCTTGGAGCATCCTTCACCTTCCACCGTTGCTCCTGAGGAAGTAATGGCCTGAATCGTTTCCACGCTCATATCTGAGGAGCCTGGGTTTCTTACCTTGAGCCAAAGAACTACTTTCTACCTTGATTGCTACCTTGAAGAGGCCCTAAAACCTTGAGCCTGGGAACACATTAATCGTTACCCTGGCAATCTAACCCACTTACAAAAGAATAGAGTTTCGACCCTTGAGCTGAGATAGATACTACTGCCTGACTCCTTAGCTTCTTGGCTGCATGGGACATTACAGGTAGGTGTTTCAGTGATGCATAGTTTGAATATATCCAGGTGACTATAGCGGAATCGTCATTTCACATCATCATTGTGATAGAGACGAGTGGTTTCAACCAACAAACCGAGCCATGCTACCATAAGCCCACCAAAAGAAAAGCAGCCATGCCGAATAGTTGAAATAGTGGAACAGCGATGCACCTATTAATACCCTGCAACAACACCTGCACAACACCTGTTAATACCCTGCAACCTTAGCATATAGATATACCTGTTTACGAAAACGAAACCTGTTTACCAAATAACGAATTAATGCTAGCATTAACGCTAACCGTTGATGGTCAGGCATAATGAAACTGGCATAATTTCCAACTTAACCTATGTTCGGGCCTCTTCCGCCTCGGGAAGAGGCCAAATAAGATAGGAAAGCTTCCGCGGGGAAGCAGACATAGGAAAACACCGCACAGACCTTATTCTAACCGCCGTATAACAGACAAGGAAAGCGCTGAACTAATGCTAAGTCGGGTCATAACGATTACTATAGTCCGTGCCGGATGCCAGATGGTAGTAATGTTATTTGGTTATGGATTTTGATTTGGTGATGTATTTACATATGGAAATAGACATACAAAATTAATAGCGTTCTTTGTTTGTTTACCAATTTTTTTAGGTATTGATTTTAAGGGAGTTGTTGGGTTTATCAATTGAATTCTCACCACGGAAAATTTTATTTATGTTTCCTTTGGAAACTATTCGATGAGACTAGAGTAATGTGATATGATTTACATTTAAGATAGTGTGATTTCTAGGCCTCTGTGTGGCTGATTATTGTGTTTGATTGGAAGTTAACTTGGAATTATTTTGAGGGTATGAATGGCTAGTTCACCGTGGAATTGACCTGACACTTGTCTATTGTTAAGTTGTTGCATGATATTACTCCACATCAGCACCTCCCTGCTCGATCATATACAATTGGCATGCATGGATATAGCATTGGAAATATTACTCAGTTAATGTGCATGTCAATCCCACTCCCCTACATTTACTCCACCACCTGGGGTTGATCATTTCAATTCATGACAACTCCCAAAACACTAATATGTTGTTATTTTTTCCATTTAATAATTCTCCCATATTTGTAAGTCATTTCTGGTGGTTGACGAGGGTTTTCTATGTCTAGAGCTTGATAATATGGCCTACAGAAAGTATGTGCAAATTTTATTTCTCGATTATAGCTCCTCTACTCACGAGGTATGTTGTAATAACCTTGCGTTAAAATTTCATGTAATAAAATTAACAAAGGAAAAATAAGACCAAGGTCACGGGACACATATTCCAAGTTGAATGTTGGTAAAAACATCCTAGTGGGTGTTCATTTTGTTTTTTATGGTTAAGGAAATTGACAAAGGAAATAGCAAAGGATTTGAAAAGGCAAAGAGACATTAATTGGCATTTTATTTATGAAAATAATGGAAAATAGGAGAAAAGGAAGGTGAAAGGTCATAGGTTGTATGTGAGGAGTAACTTGGAGGAAAATAGAGGAAATTGAAGAAAATAGAGGCCTCAATGATAAAAATTCTACTGAGGATCAGTTCATAGCTTTTGTCAGTACAACCTTTTGTTAGTTTTCGATTGGAGTTGTCTCTCTCCATTCTCTCTCTCTCATACTATTGCACGCTTAGAGAATTCTTGGGGCACTCTAGCATTGGAGAAAGGAAGGAAAAGGAAGTACAAGAAAGCAAAAGAAACCAAGGATCAAGCAAGGAAGAGTTGGAACAAGTATCTACAACATGATTTCTTTGTAGTTATAAACTTGCATGTATGATTTCCTTGCTAGTTTTGGAATGCATGGTACATGAATGTGTGTATTTGGTTCTCTTGGAGCTCTCTCTCTCTCTCTCATACTCTTGCACACTTATAGAATTCTTGGAGCACTCTAGCATTGCAGAAAGGAAGGAAAAGGAAGGACAAGAAAGAAAAGGAAAGTAAGTATCAAGAAAGGAAGAGTTGGAACAAGCAGCTACAACGAGATTTATTTATAGGTATCGAGTTGCGTTTATGATTTCCTTTATAGTTTTGGCATGCATGGTACATGCATGTGTGTATTTGGCTCTCTTTCTATCTTTGACATGGGTTCTTCTAGGTGTGACAGTGGTTTCATCTTTGTGACAGTGGTTTCATCTTTGCCTTTCCATTTCCGGATAACAATGGTGTGATGGGGTTCTTTCATTTGGCTAAGCTTTGGATTGTTAGATGGTTTTGGAACTAAGTGAGGTGGTCTAAGGAAAATTCCCAAAAGCCTAGTAGTCCCTTGACCAGTAATAGAAGGATTACGATAAAGCCTAAGGGTGGATATGGGAAAATTACTCAAGGTATTGGTGAAGAAATCCAGAGGCATCCAAGCTTGTTTAGGGCCTAGTGATCCCTTCACCAGCTTCGATGGGATTGCGGTAAAGCACAGTAGTGCATGTTTCTTTGTTTGGGCCTAGAAATCCCTTGATCAGTAATGGCGAGATTGCGGTAAAGCCTGGTTATGTAGGTGATGGTTTTGGACCTAGGAGTCCCTTGAATGATTTTGGCAGGATTGTGATAAAGCTTGAGAAATCCTTGGTTGTTTTGTTGTAAGTTCCACATTCATGCTTGGAATATGGCACAGGGATGATTAGCTAAATTAAATATTTGGTTCAGTCCAATATTTGGTCAGGTGGTACATGGAAGTCCCTAACTTGGTTGGCTTTTGGATATTTTAATAAGTGCTCTTTCCCTCTTGTATTTCATGAGTATTTATAATTTTTATTATGTGGATTTGATGGTCATTCTATCATTGTTAGTATTTTGGTTATATGCTAGTTATAACCATGGTTTATGTTAGATTTTAGTTATGGCTCTTATCATGTTTTGATTGGTAAATGATTGGTTATTGGATGCATGACCTAATAATATTATTATAGCTATTATGAGAGGAAATTAGACCTTCTTGATGATTTTTAGATAATCATGAGACCCCTATGGTCAAATATGCATTTATAACCTGTAGATTACATGTTCATAAGATGTTTGACGAAATGTCTATCATGGTTAGGCCTGGTTATGTCAAGTTCTTGTCTAAGATTTTAGTTAATGGCTTTGTCCTAGTGTCAATCACCATTCTATAAACTTTTATCAAGTTATGGGTAGAGGTATGGATCCTAGTGTTGAAGAAGTGGTTTTGATTCTGGGGTCACATGCAGAGAATTTGGAATTCTAGACTATAGTCACTAGGTGGTAGGGTTATACTTGCAATTGGAGGGTTAAATTTGTTGGCTTTCCTTGTTATGCAAGCGAATAGAAGTCCATATCATTAAAAATATAAGTTAACTTAGGGTTTTCACATTTGGTGTGGTTGTTTGGCTCTTGGGGGTCCTATAGATCTTAAGGAAGGTCAATAAAGTTTTAGTTTGTTTATTCCACTTCCTTAACTATACTTAGGAGGCTGATTCATGTCATAATAGTCATCAACACATGTTACCATGGCAAGCAAGTTAAAGTGGATAAATATGGGAGGGGTGGTTACACATTGGTATCAGAGCATCATTCAATGCTTTGAATGGATGGAAAAAATGTGTTTTTTCATGCATGCATGTCAGTTCTATGTGGTTGTTATGCATGCATTATAATGGTTATGGTTTTCATGCCTGAGGTCACAGTATGTAGTTGGTATTTTTCATGCATGATGTTGACATGTTAATGTGGTTATGATTATACATGTATTGTGCTAATATGGACTGATTTTGCAAATGAGATAGCCTCCCTTGAACTTCACTGAGGAATGTTGATTATGTTTATATTTTGGTTTAACTGACATGGTATACTTGTAAGAATAAGAAGATCAATGATGGCTAAAAAATGATTGATTACAGTTCATGAAACTCCCCTTATAGATCAGATAAGCAGCTAGGAGATGAGTACTCTTCGAACATAGAAGACACTTTGAGAAGTTTGAAGGTAGACATAAGAAGATACAAAGAATATAATTATAGAATCATTCAATCACAAGAGAGACTTGCTAGGGCACAGGAGAAACAAGCAGAGGTCAATGCAATCATCCTTCAGAGCTTATCGGATTTGTAAGGACATGGACAACCACATATCAGTTATGGACAGGAGGACATGAATATTGGAGCATATGATAGTAGGTCTCATGATGGGCATAGGTCAAACATAGATGACACATTCAAATATGGAAGGCTCTTGGATACACCTGATAGAAGAGGTAGTAGACATGGATTCTACTCTAGTTTTGGTTAATACAGGTATCATGGTCATAATCACTAACATCCTTACATGAGAAATGACAAGGTTTATTTTTTAGATGAGTTTAAGAAAGCCAAGCCACCTACATTTGGTGGAGAGATGAAGAAACTAGAAGGTGCAGAGGCATGATTGCATGGGATGAAGAAATTCTTTGAGCTGCATGATTACATAGAGAACATGAAGTCTAGAATAGCTTTTTCAGTATCAAAAGGAAAGTAGATATTTGGTGGGAAGATGTGAAGCAGGTCAAAGACATCAGTACATAGGAACTAAGTTGGCATGCATTCAAGAAACCTTTCCGGAAGTAATACTTGTCAAAGAGGTACTATAACAATAAGGCCAAGGCATTCTATGAGCTAAATATGTGATCGATGACAGATGAGGAGTACACAACTAAGTTCTTGGAGTTATTGAGGTATGTAATGTATATTAAGGATATGAATTACAAGGTTATGATATTTTTTAGTGGATTTCCATTAGAATTTAAGGATCATATTGAGTATGATGAGCCTTAGTCACTGGAAGATGTAATTGGGTAGTTGAAGCACTGTTATGAGAAATCAAAGCATAAGAATGAATCTAAGAAAGGCTGGGAAGGGAATGAAAATACTAATGGTAAATGGCCACCAAAGAGAACATGACCTCAGGATGCAGGTGCGAAATATAATGTTGTTCCTTACGAGAAGTTTAATGCAGTTGAGAAGGGACATGGGTCTCGTCTTGGAGAGAAAAAAAATAGAGGTGATGGTAGGAGACAATTGTTGTGTTGGATATGTGGCAAGAAACATCAAAAGAAGGATTATCCATCATATCAGGGTGGTAGGCCTTAGATCTACAGTGCTCAGGAGGCACAAATAGTTGGGGATTTTGGACATAGTATTCATTGATTCTATGCAACATTGGATAATAGGCAGGATCATCACCAAGCATTTATTATCGAGATGGATGGTAATATTTGTGATCAAGTTTTTTCTATTTTGATTGACCCTGGATTTAATTATAGTTATGTTAACCCTGACCTAGTGGATACATGTGGTTAGAGAAAAGAAGTGCACGAAGAGTCTTGGTTAGTGTAGTTGGCTATAGGTACTAAGAAGAGAGTTCATTATTGGGTAAGAGCTTGTGCATTTGAGTTGAATGGTATGCCTTCATTATCACATCTAAATGTTCTTGCATTAGGAAAATAGAGTATGCTTCTGGGTATGGGTTGGTTGTATCTTCACAAGACTAGGCCAGATTGTTATGAGAAGGATATTCCGTGCTTGGATGACAATGGAGAACATAGAATCTTACAAGGTAAGGAGAAGACAACATCGGCTAGAATGGTTACAACTATGTAGGAGAAGAACAGTCACAAGAAAGGGTGATATTATTTGTAGTGCATATTTCAAATGATAAAGGTAACTATGTTGAGGATGTGGAAGTATTCAGGAAATATCTAGTATTGTAGAAGTTTCAGGATGTATTTCCAACACAGATTTTAGAGTTGTTGCCTCACAAGGATGTGAACTTTTTTATTGAGCTGGTTCGAGGAACAACACTAGAATAAAAGGCATCGTACAAGATGAGACTACCACAGTTAGTGGAATTGAAGTTGTAGTTGAAGGAAATGATTGAAAAGGGATACATTGGGCCAAGTGTATCACTATGGGGTGCACTAGTGTTGTTTGTAAATATGAAGGATGGTACTCTCAGTTTGTCTATTGATTACAAGAAGCTGAATAAGGTAACCATCAGGAACAAGTATCTGTTTCCGAGGATCAATGACATGTTTGATTAGTTGAAGGGAGTAGTGATGTTCTTGAAGATTGCTTTGAGATCAGGATTTCATTGGGTACGCATAAAACAAGAGGAAATTTACAAGACTTCTTTCCGGACTAGGTATGGGCATTATGAGTTTTTTGTGGTTCATTTTGGTTTGACTAATGTTCTATCTACTTTCATGATTTTGATGAATAGTGTGTTGTGTCCTTATCTGGACAAGTCTGTGATTTTATTCATCGATGATATGTTGATATATTCTAAGAATGAGGAAGAGCATGCCAAATACTTAGCAGCAGTATTGATATTGATAAGAGAGCATCAGTTGTATACCAATCTTAGTACGTGCAATTTCTTTCATATAAAGGTACATTACTTGGGACATGTTGTTTCCAAGGAAGGCATAACAATGGATCCAGAAAGTATCAGATCTATCATGGAATGGGCAGCTCCTAGGAATATGGATGAGGTCAGATCATTCATGGGCTTAGAAGGGAGGTTCATCAGGAACATCTCATAGGTTGTCTATCCTATTAAATACTTTCAAAGAAAAGGAAATAAATTTGAATGGGCAAAGGAATGTGCAGCAAGTTTTCAACAGTTGAAGCGGTTGTTGACAAATGCTCCAGTTCTCAAGATTGTAGATCTAAATAAAGAGTTTGTGGTATGTACAGATGCATGCAAGAGAGGTCTTGGCGGAGTATTGATCTATGAGGGAAAGGTGGTATGCTACGAATCAAGGAAACTGAATGAGAACAAGAATAAGTATGTGACACATAATATTGAGTTAGCAACGATCATTCATGTATTGAATATGTGGAGGCATTATCTTCTTGGCAGTAGTTTTGTGTTGATGAATGATCATTGTGGGATGAGGTATTTGTTTGACCAACCTAATCTAAACGTTAGGAAAGCTAGATGGTTGCCCATGCTTAGCGAGTTTGACTTCGAGATTAGGTGCATTAAGGGAAAGGTGAATAGGGTTTCTATGCTCTTAGCAGAATGGTGCATGTAAATTACATAACAACTTTAAGCTCATATGGGATGATTTACAGGATTAGATCTTATAGGGAGGAAAACAAGATGACAGGTATAGGGAACTTAGGCATAGGTTACAACAATAGGGTATAGGTGATTAGGATGTGGATTATCATCTCATGACAGATGATTTGGTGAGATTTAGAGATAGCATCTATGTTCAGAAAAATTGAACTCAAGAAGCTTATCTTAAGGGAATTTCATGTTAAGATGTATTCAGGTCATATTGGATATCAAAAGACATTGACAATGGTTAAGTAGTTATACTACTGGTCGAATTTTAAGAAAGAGGTAGTCACGCTCATTACAAGGTGCTTGGATTGTCAATAGGTAAAGGCAGAGTGTAAGCATCAAGGTGGTTTACTATAGACGATTTTGATTCCAAAGTCAAAATTGGAGGTAATTTCCATGGCCTTCATCACAATTTTGTTGAGGACATATAGATAGCATGCTTCGATCATGGTTTTGGTTGACAAGTTGACTAAGGTAGCTCACTTCATAATGGTTAAGCCTAATTATTCAGCTAGTGATGTAGCACAGGTATTCAACGAGGAGATAGTGAGGTTGCATGGTATTCCTAAGAAGATAATATCCTATAGAGATGCCAAGTTCACTTCTAGGCTTTGGAAGGAATTATTCACAAGTTTGCGTACAAATTTAGCATTTAGTACATCTTATCATCTGCAGACAGATGGATAAGAAGAGAGGGTCAACATTATTTTGGAGGAAATGTTGAGAATGTATGTTATGCACTAGTAGAGGAGGTGGGAGGATTATCTTCCACTGGTTAAGTTTTCTTACAACAACAGGTATCAAGAGTCACTGAGAATGATCCCATTTGAGGCATTGTATGGGTGAAGTTGTAATACTCTTGTCAGTTGGAGTGATTTAGATAATAGGGTATGGATTGGAATAGATATGTTAGCAGAAATGGAATAGGAAATGCAGGTTATCAAGAAGAATCTAAAGGAAACAAAGGATAGGTAGAAGAGTTATGCATATCAGCACATGATAGGGAGAAGAGTTATGCAGATCAACACAGGGAATTTAAGGAGTTTCAGGTTGGTGAGCATGTGTACTTGCACATCAAGACCAAGAAGAGATCCTTAAAGATTGTGTCATGTGAAATGCTGGCACCTTGGTATTGCAGGCCTTTCAATATCATTGAGAGGATTGGACCAGTGGCCTACAGACTTGCACTACCTTCGATAGTGAAATTCCATGATGTTTTCCATGTTTCATTTCTTAAAAAATATGTGAAGGATTTTGATCATGCGATTGAATGGTTTGTATTGAAGGTGGATCCAAAAGGAGAATTCCAGTCGAAACCACAATGTATTTTGCAATAGAAACAACTCATGCTCCGTAACCGAGAAATCAAGGAAGTTAAAGTTCAGTAGCAGCAATTTAGGCCTGATGAAGCTACATGGGAGATGTATGTTTAGACGTGAGCTATGTATCCTTTGTTATTTCCAATGAAGGTAAATGAGTTTTGGTATATGTACATATTTACGTATAGTGTTTATTGTAAATACCGCAATGTGCTATGTTATAAAGCTCTAATAAGCGGTATGATTTACTTTTTATTATCTTTGTCATGTTGGTTTTGACTTCGTCGAGTTCATTGTAAATACTGTAATGAGATGAGTGATAAAGCTCCATGGGTAGTATGTTTTGGTTTTCAATGGTCTTTCTGGTTGTAGGTGTCATAGAAAACTGAGGCTAGTGTTCCCCTAAGGGGGAGGGGTATGCAACAACCCTGGGTTAAAAGTTCATGTAATAAAGTTAATAAAGGAAAAATAAGACCAAGTTCATGGGACATGTATTCCAAGCTGAATGTTGAGAAAAACATCCAAGTGGGTGTTCATTTGGTTTATTATGGCTAAATAAATTGGCAAAGGAATTAGCAAAGGTTTTGAAAAGGGAAAAAAAATTAATTAACATTTCATTTATGAAAATAATGGGAAATAGGAGGAAAGGAAGGTGAAAGGTCACATGTTTCATGTGACGAGGAAATTGAAAGAAAATAGAGGAAATTTAAGAAAATAGAGTCCTCAATGATAAAAATGTTTCTAAGGATCAATTCACAACTTTTGTCAGTACAATATTTTGTCATTTTTGGGTTGGAGCTCTCTCTCTCTCTCATACTCTTGCGTAGATAGAGTATTCATGGAGCACTCTAGCATTGGAGAAATGAAGGCAAGGGAAGGAAAAGAAAGGATAGGAAAGCAAGGATGAAGAAAGGAAGAGTTGGATCAAGCAACTACAACGGAATTTATTTGTAGGTATCGAGTTGCATGTAGGATTTGCTTGTTATTTTTAGCATGCATGATACATGCATGTGTGTATTTGGTTCACTTTTTGTCATTAGCATGCATTTTTCTAAGTGTGACCATGATTTTAGCTTTTCCTTTCCATTTCCAGATAGCCATAGTGTGATGGGGTTCTTTCAATTGGTTGACCTTTGGATTGTCATATAATTTTAGAACCAAGTGAGGTGATCTCAGGAAAATTCCCAAGGGCCTAGGAATCACTTGATCAGTAATGGTGGGATTGGGGTAAATCCTGAGGGTTGAGATGATAAAAATACAAAACGTATTGGTGAGGAAATTTTAGGTGTTCACCCTATACGGAAATTACCTACAAACAAATTCTTCAAACAAAAAAATAAAAAATGGCAAGAAAAAACAAAAATATACACATACATTTTCCCTTGGATCCCAAAAACAGGTCTACCAGATTGATTTGTCATTATGTTCATTTCAATGTCACAATCCATATATATGCATGCCGAAACATTCATAAACTCCAATACATTAACCCTAGATTAGAACATAACCATAGTTCCCTTGACCGGATCTACAAAATAACATGGGAAGAAAACCATCATGCCCAAAACCATGTGCAAAAACCATGCACAAAGCCATGGGAAGGTTTGCCCACCATATTTTGGTCCACCAACCATCCTTAGTTCCACCAAATTATTATTCGATCCCCCTATAAACCCCCCGACAAGGGGGGCTTCTGCCCACCACTACACCCTACGCAAGGTACAATGCATGTTACTAGTCATGGAAAGAATATAAAAAATACCCAACATTCTCCCACTTGTTGTTTTCTTTCCATACAGGGGGTCATAACACAGATTTGTCATTGGTCCTGCCCTGCAATGCCCATTGTTTATCTACACCAAGAAAACTTCTCAGTGCTCACAGATTTTGTCAATTCATCTATAACATTATTCAAAGTGTCCACCTTAATTAGCAACACATTTTTTTCCTCAACCATATCCCTCATAAAGTGATATTGAACATCAATTTTCTTTCTCTTCGAATTATAAGAAAGGTTCTTAGCCAATAAAATTACACTTTGGTTATCACAGTATATCCTTATAGCTTGTTGCACCAACCCCATACTAGAACACAATCTCTGCAACCAAACTGCTCCTTTTCTTACATGAGTGGTTGCCATGTATTCTTTCTCAGTAGTTGAAAGTGCCACTACAAACTGACTGCTCCTCCAAATAGGTTGAACACATACCCACTTGTAGATATTCTCCGACCATATCTCCAGCATAGTCTACTCCTTCCTTTTGAACACCTTAACAACCCATTGGTTGAGCAACATGCGGACGACATCCTCCTAGGGGTTAATTAAAAAAAATATTTATATATTAATTTTTGTTTTTTTTAATAATAATATTTATATATTTATACTAAAAATTTATTTTTAATTATAATATTTATAAAGTAAATAATAATTATATTATTTTAAAATTAGTACATTTTAAATAGGGGAATTGGATTATTGAATAAGAAATTTTATATTTATATTGCTAATTATTAAAATAAAAGTATTATAATTAAAAATAAATTATAATCCCAAGTATTTGTGTGGCACTATGATTATGGTTTGTCCTACCAAGGAAGACCAGGGTTGGAGGACAAACCCACTTCACCATTTTCCAATTCTCCTTCCCCGGTTTTCATTTGAACCTACTTAATATTCCTACTACATGTGCAATGTTTGGTCTAGTACATATCATGTCATACATCAGGCTACCAACTACATTGACATATGGAACATGGGACATGTACTCCTCCTCTTCTTGTGCCCTGGGACACTATTCATTAGATAAATTTACACCTACAAGAATAGGAAACTTCACCAAATTACTATCTTGCATATTAAACCTCTACACTATTGTTTCGACATACTTCCTCTGGTTTAATCAGAGCTTCCTCTTTGCTTAATCTTGTTTAATTTCAATGCCCAAAATATAGTTTGCAGCATGAAGATCCTTCATGTCTAATTTGGAAGACAATTGGATCTTCAAATCCTCGATAATTTCTTTGTCATTCCAAATCAACGACATATCATCCACATACAATACTAAATAAATAACACGGTCACCAATTAATTTAAAATACACACAGTGATCCACGTTTCTTCTAGTGAAGTCAAGTCCCTGTATATATGTATCAAATTTCTGATACAACATCCTTGGTGACTACTTTAACCCATATAGAGACCTTTTTAACCTACATACTAGTTATTTCTTACCCTTCACCACAGAGTGTTCAGGTTGCTTCATGTAGATATCTTCTTCCATATCCCCATAAATAAATGTTGTATTCACATCATCCATTTGTTCTACCTCAAATTCAAAAGTAGTAGTAATAGATAAAAGTAATCTAATAGAAGCTAACTTGGGAACAGGAGAAAAAATATCACCGAAATAAATTCCAAGCAGCTGGGAATAACCTTTTTCTACCAACTGATCTTTGTATTTCTCCACCTTGCCTTATGCATTCATCTTCTTCTTAAACACCAATTTTCTTTCAATTTTTTTCCTTCCATCCGAAAAATTAACCAAATACCAAGCCTCATTTTTTTCTAAATATTCAGTTTCATCAACCATCGCCTCTTTCCCGAGTTTTCCATCCTCTAAATCTACTTCCTCCCTAATAGTTCTGGGATAATCATCACTTATAGATAAAGAGAAATTTTAATAGAAAGTAGATGGAATATACCTTTCTAGTTGCCTTCTTTCTCAAACTGATCTTCTAAAAACTGGAGTCTATGGATCTTCCTCTTTTGATTCTTGTTCTAATGTAGAGTCTTATTCTTCCTCCTTTAGTTCAAACTCTATTTTCTCATGTTCCTTTGGTAGGACTTCATTTTTAATAACATCTTTCACCTCTCTAAACACCACATCGCAGTTGTACATAATTTTCCTTGTTTTTGGGTTCCAAATCTTATAATCTTTTAAACTGTCCTTATACCCAATAAAGATGCACCTTTCATATTTAGTATCCAACTTGGTTCATTTCTCCTTTGGAACTTGTACATATGCATCCTAGCCAAAGACCCTCAGATGTAAAAGAAATGGTTTCTTACCAATCCATACTTCATGTGGCATCTTATCCTCCAATGCCGATGAAGGTGATATGTTAGCTAGGTAACATGTTATTGGGTGTGGAGCCTGATTATCTTCATTATTCAGAAGTATCGCCGCATTGGACCCCAGTTCGTAATGTGGTGATAACACCACCCGTAATATGTGTGCTACAAGGAGGGTCCGGGGGGGTGACAACGATCTTTAGGAGCACCCCCCCGGCAAGAGATCGGGGGTAGCACCCTCAAAGCTAAAAATAGATGTAAAATTTCCTTGTAAAATGTTGTAATTTCGTATTCAATCTGGGTCATTCATTAGGCGAAGATTTGACGGTAGAAGTTATGCTTAATTTAGGGTTTTTTTTCCCTAGAAGGAAACCCCTCGCTATATATGAGGGAATTGTATTGCATCTATGTAGATCTATATTCCGAGTGAGAAAGAGAGAGGAGATTGTGTGAGATCGAGGAGAGGATTACAACAGATCTGTTGTAGGTTGTATTGCTTTAGTTTATTGGATAATATAAAAGGAATGACTAGCTGTTTCTCTATGGATGTAGCCCAAATTGGGTGAACCACGTATATCTCTGTTTCTCTTGTTTATGTGTTTTCTGTGTTTATATTTCTACAATATTTTATGTGTTCCATTTCTATGTAATATATAATTTTCTAACACATGAAATATCCACTACCTCTACCCCGAATTCATGTCCTAATATGGCACCACTAAGCATGCTTCTTTCCTTTTCCATCAATGTCTTATTCATTCTTTCTGCAACCCCAATTTGCTGAGGTATGTATGGAGTAGTATTCTGTCATGCTATACCACAATTGTTACATAACTCTTCCAATTTATTCTTTCAAAACTCCCCACCATTATCTATCCTCAACACCTTAATCTTATTCTCTATTTGATTTTCCACCAGAGCCTTCATTTATTTAAACTTGTCAAAGACTTCAAATTTTTTTCCTAAGGAAATATATCCATGTATTCCTAGATAGGTCATCTATAAATGATACATAGTACATAGACTTACCCTATGATGGAACCAAAATAGATCCAAGCACACAATTGTGTACAAGCTCTAATATCCCTTTCGCCCTCTTAGCACCAGAGGTGAAAGTCACTCGATTCTAATTCCCATATCCACAATGTAAACATAAATTGAAATCCAGATAGAAATTAGACATACCATCTACCATACCATTACCATGCAGTATTCAAAGGCCCTTCTCTCCAATATGTCCAAGCTTTTGATGTCATAACATGGTATTTTCTCTAGAGACCACTAAATTTTCTACATTTTCAGGAACCACAGAACTGTTGCACCCATAAATGCTAGTACTACCCAGAAGCTTGTACAAAGTTCCAATTCAAACTCCCCGCATCAATACCAGTGGTCCCCGAACCATCTTGTAGGTATCTTTCTTGAACACTATTTTTACAACTGCATCATCCATATTTCTTCCATAAATAAGATTTCTATCCAATGCAGGAATATGTGGAACACTAAGAAGTGTTATAATCCTTACACCTTGCAACTTTAGCTTGAATTTTCCACATCTAATGATTCTAGCCTTCCTTTCATCCCCTAAGAAGAGATCATCGCCATCATATTTTTTCGTCCTCGCAAAACCATTCCCTATGAGGAGTGAAGTGAAAGGATGTGTTCTCACCTACTATAAAATGTGTTTTTAGCTGTCAAAAGAGTGAAAAAGAGTAGATAAGTTTGCAGGCATAATTAAAGCCTCAAAATGACTCAAATTCTAAACCATACCCTCTCCATTAGAAAGTTCTTTAAACAAGATTTCCATTAATATGTAGAAGTCCAGAAGTGGACTCCTGGATCAAAAGATATGGCCTTCTAAAGTTTAAAGGATTCAAGCCTTAAGAAAGACGGAATATCGAAGGTCTCACCACATCAAAAATCAAAAACCATACATTAGAGCTGCATCTCATATCATAGGTCTGATATTGTCAAGGCATCGGCACATTAGCGGTCAGTAACCAGAACTTCAAGAAGATCGGAGCTCGGAGGAGATTTGTGCTCAAAATATCACAAGATCGGTAATCAACACTCAAGACTTCTGAAATTGCGACCTTTTAAAAGGAACAACAAGGGAAATGGGTCGATAATTTAAAACTATTGGTGAACTAAAAAATAATTTTACAAAGGATTTCATCAAAAAACCAAGGGCACATGAGCCCTTTTCTCTCTCCTCCAGCAAGACAAATGGTAGCTCAGGATTGGCTCTGATAAGGAGGTGTGGCAACTTAATATTAACTCTAATAAGGACACATGGTAGCTTAGGATTTGTTTCTATAAGGACACATCATGGCTGACATCAGAATGATGTGAGTATAGCAGGACACATGGTAGTTATTTATGGCGTTTTGAGGGGGCTTATGGGGCAAATCAGGGTGACACATGACACCACTCATGAGGTGCAATGTGGCAGATGACATTGTCATAATCAAATATTGGAAATTGGAGGATGAGCATGTCACAACTCCCCTGTTATGTCCTCACTTGGAAATCACTGATGAGAGGGGTTTTGAAATCGAGGTGGCACACGGTCAAGAGGAAGTTATAGACCTAAGGGCGCAAAGTATTTTACAAAGAAGGATAGCCCCCAGAAAAAAACAAAAGGCCCTAGCACCTTAAGGCTAAGAACTTGGTTAGAGCCCCTGGTCACATGATGAGAAATGCAAAAAGGGGGGTTAACAAAGGGGGCCAAAGGAACATCGGAACTCACAGTTTTGAAATGATTTGAATATTAAAATTTCCAATAAGGCCTAAGCTCCAGTAGATATTATGGTTGTATTAAAGGGCATATAATACTCTGGTAGTGTAATACAAATATGTTATGGGATGGATTAGTTAGAAACTATCATTCAACGATACCACCAAGGCCACCACGATTGATCACTCCCGAAGTGGAGAATTCAAGCGGTTAAGGCAGAAAGTGACTAATGAACTGACTGAGAAACATAAGAGGCACATCATGGCAGAGACATGGCTTTATTAGAGGCCATCATAGGAATAACAGGGAGATATTTTCCTCCATCATCATTTAATTTTACTTTTAGCTTTTATTCTGTAACTTCTTGCATTTCAAAGAAGGAATCAAATCCTTTGTAATAATTTGGGAAATAGGCATTTGCACAGTGAGACAACTAGTTGATTAGAAATCTGGAGCTTAGGCTACGATATTTTTGTAACTTCTTTCAAAGCTTCCCCTCTCCTTATAAAAAGGGGGAAGAAACAGTTAACATAGGTTCGAGGAATTCCACACACAAGGGCCAGAATTTTGTGGTCCCATTTTATTTCTATTTGCTTGTTCATGAGGGACGTGACCTATACAATTTCTAAATGTAATAGACTGGTGATTTGAACTCTATCTTGAAGGATTAATGAAAATTTCTGGTGATTCCAGGAAGATCTATGTGCAATATGTTTCCCCTTTTTTTATCACTTCATGTGTTTTTTTCTCCCTCTGAAATATTGTAATGAACCTGCATGTTTCACTCTTATTCATGGTTGTATATTTGTTGTTGAGTAGTGAGAGTAGATGTGTTAACTACAAATTTACTTGAATTAATTAATAGCCTACAATACTTGTAAGGTGAACATATTTACTAAAGTGTATTAGGTGACAATTGCATTCATGAAACATAGATTTGGGACTTTAATTCGCGCTCCACTCTTTCAATATCTTCATCTCATCAATTTCCCTCTTCTCCTTCTTCATGTTCACCTTTACTACACCAATATTAGGCTTCCTATTGTTGTGCGTTGGCCACCATAGACAAGACATTTCTCTTTGAGATTACCCCAATTTACCCCTTGTATATTTAGATCTATGTATTTTCTTCAGTTTCACTTAATGAAGGATTATTGAACCAAGCCCCTGAATTATCTCTTTTCAATTACATGACAATATGGAGTGCAGTATACATCCCTAAGATAATATTCAAAATCACTCCTCTCTATAAGATGCCCTAGGCACTGGTCTCCAATCAACCCAAAGGTTGTCTCTAGGAGGCTTTTATATCTTCTGAAGCACTTGTGCGACTAGTGATAGAAAAATCTACAACATCTTTCTATAGCCATTACGGGGGAATGAATCTGAATATTTTTCCCTCAGTACGACAATTTTTATATTCCCTTTGTCAGGTGATCAAGGGAAGTGTGGGTTGAAGATCTCTCACCTTGGCAAATCCACTGTTTCAATCTTATTATAAACATCCTCGTGACTCCACAATCTATACCTTTACTTGATCATACTATCTTTCAAGAGGCCTCATATTCTCTTTGACACTAAATAGTAGAAAATTTCCCCTAGATATGAACTTGAGATCACTCACCTAAAGGGGTTTTCAAAATGGCCATTACTACATTCTTGGCCAACAAATTTTCCCCACTCAATTTTTCTTCTATTGCTAGCTATCCAAATCATGTTCCTTGATTTCATGAATGGTATACCTATTTTCCTACATTTAGTGGAAACCTAGATAGAAGGTTGGACTAGCACCTCAAGGATTTTCATGAATGAATGGAACAATAGGGTATTGTTTTTCAAGATATGAAAATGAAATTTTTCATGGATTCTTTAGAAGAAGATTTTAGAGTCTGAAACAAATCACTACCTTTTGGCAGCATATATTCCTTAAAGATATTTCACATAACAATTAATCATTATTGCAAAAGATTATATCCACCGGATGCTCTGTTTGAAGATTGTTGTACACATTTCAATGTTGAAAATATTTTTGAGGTTAATGATATTGCTGAAGATATTTGTGGGTCTCCACTCCAAGAAGATATCTTCTCACATCAAGAAGCATCACCCAATGATCAAGATAGAGAAGAAGAAGACATCATCGAGCTGCAAACAAACCCTCAGAGATCTTATTCTACCGAATATGATGATTCTCCTTCTTATGATGTGTATGACTCCAATGGGGAGTTGGGAGATGCAGAACCACTATAGTATCAGTCATGGAAATATGCACAAAAAGAGGAGGCCCACCAGGTGGTTAACAAAGAGGCTCTAGTGCACAATTCACATCCTTTAAATGGACAACAAGCCCAAGAAACCAGTATTTAATTTAATAAATATTCTCCAATCTATGATTTAGAAGATTACGAGGAGGATGAGACTGTTGCACATGTTTAAAGGGTACTTACAAACAAGTGGGGGGATACTACCAACAATAGCTCCTTCAAGAGGAGCACAAAGTTGAAGAACCAAGCAATGTCTGTGCCTGCCTGTTGCAGAAAGATTCCTCCCTGGAAATTGTTCAAGACAGGGAGACAACTATAAATGTTTCTCATCAATTCCATGAATCAGTAGCTCACTACATGGCATGTTTCTTTGGCCTACAACAGTATACATCAATTCCAAGGTATGTGTCAAATATTTGGTCCAAAGTTCTTATGGGGTGCATGCGTATTTTAGTCACCAATTTTCAAGAACACATCCCCATTAGAAGGTTCATGGAGGAGATTAAAAGAGTTGAGCATCAACAATAAAGTTGGAGGCACATATCAAAAAAAAAAAAACCGAGGATTTTTCGTGGTGCACGCTTGTTTTGATTTTTAAATTTCAGTAGCACGGATGCATTACGTCCAACACACAAATGTTGAACTGGTACTCTTGGAGGGTTGACATCACTTAGGTGAATTAAGCCCTATCCATAAGTAGGAGTTGTATATAAATAATCTCTCTACTTGAGAATTTAATTTCTAGTTGTTAGACTTTATATTTATGAATTTCAATATTGTGAGGAAAAGACTCCCAATAAATAAAGTTCCACGGAGATTTTCTAGTTTTATAGATTCCTTATATTTTTTAATCCATGCCCAATGGTGAAAGCTACTAGTCTATAGGTTCTCAGCATGTTGCCAATGAGGTAATGTCCCCAATTGGATCCAATGTTGTCACCTACTACAAAATGTGTTTTTAGCTGTCAAAAGAGTGAAAAAGAGCATAGACGTTTGCATGAATATTCCAAGCTTCAAAACAACTCAAAGTATAAATCAGACCCTATCCATTGGAAAGTTCTCTGAATAAGCTTTCCAATGATATGGTCCAAAAACGAACAACTCGATCAATAGATATGGCTTTCTAAAGTTTCAAGGACTCAAGCCTTAGGAAAGAGGGAATATCGGAGGTCTGATATCAGAGATCACCTTTCGAAGGTCTCGCCACATCGGAGATTAGCAATCGCACATCAGAGTTGCATCACATATCGATGATCAAACTTCAGAACATCATGGCATATCGACACATTGCATCCCAGAGGTCCAATATAATCGAAGCATTAGAACATAGGTGGTTGGCAATCATAACTTCAAGCAGATCGAAGCTTGGATGATATTGGCACTCAAAATATCACAAGATCAACAATCGGCAATCAAGACTTCTGAAATTGGGACCTTTTAAAAGGCATGACAATGGAAATGGGACAATAGTGTAAGACAGACGAGGAACTCAAAAATAATTTTACAAAGGATTTCATCGCAAAACAAAGGGCGGACTAGCCCTTTTCTCTCTCCTCCAACAGGACACCTGACAACTCAGGATTGGCTTCGATAAGGATGTGTGGCAGCTCATAATTGGCTTCGATAAGGACATGTGGCATATTGGGATTGGATCTTATAAGGACACGTGGAAACTAATGTCAGCATGACATGGTTGTATGACAGGACACATCACAATCAGCTATGGCATTTTGAGGGGGCCTATAGGGCAATGTAGGATGACACATGTCACCACTCATGAGGTGCCACACGATAGATGATGACATCATAATTGAAGATCATCCATTGGAGGATGAGCATGTTGCAACTCCCCTGTTATGTACCAAATTGGAAACTGTCGATGAGAGGGGATCCGATATTGAGTTGGCACATGGTCAAGAGGAAGCTATAGAGCCAAGGGCGCAAATCATTTTACAAAGGAAGGATATCCCCCTGATAGCAACAAAAGGTCCTAACACCTTAAGGCTAAGCACCTAGCCACAACCCCTGGTCATATGATGAGAAACGCAGAAAGGGGGGTTAACAAAGGGGGCCAAAGGAGCATCAGAACTCACTTATTTGTAATGATTTGAAGAGTAGAGGTTCCAATAACGCATAAGCTTCAATAGAACATTATGGTTATATTACAGGGCATATAACACTCTGGTAGTGTAATACAAATAATTTATGTGATGGATGAGTCGTCAGCCGTGATTCCACAACACCACCAAGGCCACCATGATTGATCGCTCCCAGAGTGGGGAACTTAAGAGGTTAAGGCAGAAACCGACCGGTGAATTAGTTGAAAAGAAAGAGAGGAGCATCATGGTAAAGATGTGGCCTGGTCATAGCCTGTCACATAAACGAAACAAAGATATTTTCCTCCATTAGCGTTTAGTTTTCTCTTATTCTTTTATTCTGTAATTTCTTGCATTTCAAAAAAGGAATCAAATCCCTTGTAATGATTTGGGCAGCAAGCCTTCACAAGTTGAGACAGCTAGTCAATCAGACAGTTGGAGTTTAGGCTAAGATATTTTAGTAACTTCTTTCAAAGCTTCCCCTCTTCTTATAAAAAGTGGGAAGAAACACTTAATGGAGGTTCCAGGAATTCTTCACCCAAGGGCCAGAATTTTGTGGTTCCGTTTTGGTTCTATTTTCCTGTTCATGAGGGACTTGAGCTGTACAATTGTGAAATGTAATGGACTGGTGATTTGGACTCTATCTTGAAGGATTAATAAAAATTTTGGGTGATTCCAAGAAAATAAATGTGAAATATGTTTCCCCTTTTTTATCACTTCATGTATGTTTTTCTTCCTTTGAAATAGTGTAATGAAGCTGTAGGTTTCACTCTTATTCATGGTTGTATATTTGTTGTTGAGTAGTAATAATACCTGTGTTAACTACATATTTACTTGAGTTAATTAATAACCTACATTACCTGTAAGGTGCAAAAATTTACTTACGGTTGTTTGGTGGCAATCGTATTCATGAACCATAGAGTTTGGGACCTTAATTTACGCTCCACTCTTTCAACATATTCATCTCCACGTTCTTCCATATTTCTGGTGGATATTGTTGTTGGTTATTCTGTGTTATGTCCAACTCTCTGCATCAATTTGCCTCTTTTCCTTCCTCCTATTTACCTTTACTACAACGCCAATACTAGGCTTCGTATTGTTGTGTATCAGTCACCAAAACCAAGACATTCCTCTTTGAGATTAGCCCGATTTACCCCTATGTATTTAGATCTATGTATTTTCTTGATTTTACCTTGATGAAGGACTATTCAACCAAGACCCTAAATTATATATTTTCAATTACGTGAAAATATGGAGTGCAATGTACATCCCCCAGATAATATTCAAAAAAACCCTTCTCTATAAGATTCCCTAGGCACTGGTTTCCAATCAACCTAGAGGCTATCTCTAGGAGGATTCTATATCTTCTGAATCACTTGTGTGATAGGTGATGGAAAAATCTACAACACGATGCACCTGAGTGAATGAACCATACCCTCATGATCTACATGTGTACTTGAAGAACAAGCCAAGTACACATCCCTGCCTTCATCTAAGGTAGTTTTCACCTCTGCAAATGGAGCGTCATGAGATCCCTTTCATTTCTCAAAATCTTTAGATCTACAATCCTTTTTTAGTGCCCTTCCTTTTTGCATTTCGACCACACCTTTATAGGTTTTCTTGGACATTTATATCTCCCACTAGATTTGGATCTCCCATTCGAGCACTTATCTTTTTTTCTGTCCCAGGACCATCCTCGTATAGAGAAGGCATCTCCAGTCTAGCTCTCCATATTTTTCCATCTCATCTCCTATAACGACAAGGATGAGACTATTTCATAAAACTTCAAGGTAGTTGTGTTGCGACCTATTGCAACAACCAAACTATCCCATAAATTTGGTAGAGAACACATTCACTTATCTTCATCTCAAATTTTTATATAAATAGATAACAAATAGCTTATCACAGTATTAAAGGCATTCAGGTTCTCTATTACCGAGTCTCCATCCTTCATATTTTGGCTATACAACTTTTTTCGTAGGAACAATTTGTTCACCAGAGACTTAGGTTGGTAAAAATTCCCTAACTTTTCCCAAAAAGCCTTCATCGTAGCTTCCCTAGATACATTAAACAATATTGAATCTGAGATACAAAACTGTGTTGTGCTCTTTGCCTTTTGATCCAACTTCACCCAGTATTCTTCTAACATTGTCATTGGTTTAGTACCCGGATCTACCACAATCCACCGATCTTTACCTACCAACAGATCCTCCACCTTGAGCTTCCACAACTCAAAAATCTGACCATTATATTTCTCAATCTCTATCTTTCCATTGTTAGCCATCTTCTTTCACTACAAGAATCGATCTCATGGATCTCCCACTGACCAAGGTCTACCACAAGCCCGAGAAAAACCCCTCAGCAGCAAAGACATTCCCTTGAAGTTGAAATAACTTTGATACCAAATGTAGGTTTTAACCCTGTATAGAAATTACCTACAAATGAATTCTTCAAAGATAAAATTAAACAATGGATAGAATAGAAAATAAATATACATAGATATTTTCCCGCGGATCCTAAAACCAGGACGACTAGATTGATTTTTCGTTATGTTTCTTTCAATGCTACAATATATATATGTGTGTGTGTCAAAGCATTCATAAACCCCAATCCATTAACCCTAGATTAGAACATAACCATAGTTCCCTTGACCCGATCTACAAAATACCATGGGCATAAAACCATCATTCACAAAACCATGTACAAAACCCATGCACAAAACCCGGGGTAGGTTCGCCGACCATCTTTGTGTTCTCCCCCCTTCCTTGTGTTCGCTCGATTATTATTGCCACATGGATCTAGTCATGGAAATAATATAACACATAACCAATAGAAATCCAAAGGCATCCAAGCTTGTTTAGGGCCTAGTGATCCCTTAACCGGTTTTGGTGGGATTGTGGTAAAGCCTGGAAGTGTATGTTTCTTTGTTTGGGCCTGGGAATCCCTTGACCAGTAATGGTGGATTGTGGTAAATCATGGTTTCGTAGATGAGGGTTTTAGTGCTAGGAGTCCCTTGACTAGTTTTGGTGGGATTGCGGTAAAGTTGAGAAATCCCTAGTTGTTTTGTTATAAGTATCACATTCTTGGTTAGAATATGGCATGATGGTGATTGGCTAAAAGAAAGATTTGGTTCAGCCCAATCTATGCTCCAGTGGTACATGGAAGTCCATGACTGGGTTGGCATTTTCATATGTTAATAAGAGATCTTCTCCTCTTGTATTTAATGAGTATGTATACTTGTTATTATGTGGCTTTTATGTTTGTTATCATTGTTAGTATTATGTTTATATGTTGGTTATAAGAATCGTTGATGGCAGATTTTAACTATGGTTCATATTATGTTTTGATTGGTAAATGATTGGTTATTGGATGCATGAACTAATAGATGTTATTGTAGTTATTATGAGAGGGAAATATACCTTCTTAATGATTTTCAAATAATTATGAGACACCTATGTTCATATATGCATTTATAACTTGTAGATTAAATGTTCATAAGGTGTTTGATGAAACGTATGTCATGGTTAGGCTTCGTTAGGGAAATTTCTTGTCTAAATTTTGTGTTAATGGCTTTTTCCTAGTGTCATTCATCATTCTGGAAAGTTATACTAAATTATGGGTAGAGGTATGGATCCTAGGCCTGAAAAAGTGGCTCAGATTCCAGGGTCACATGCACAGAACTAGGAATTCTAGATTGTAGTGACTAGGAGGTAGGGTTATCCAAGTGAATAGAGGGCTAAATCCATTGGATTCCCTTGTTATGCAAGTGAATGTGAGTCCATATCACTAAAAGGGACATTTAACTCAATGTTTGGGAACCTGGAGTGGTTGTTTTGCTCCTAGGGGTCTTGTAGTTCCTCAGGAAGTTTAGTAAAGTTTTAGTTTGTTAATTCCACATCCTTAAATATACCTAGGAGGTTGAGTCATGTCATATTAGCCCTCACTTCATGTTTACACTGACTGGCTGTTGAAAGTGGGTAAATATGGGAGGGGTGGTTAATATGTACAAAACCTTAGTCACTTGTTTTCTTTGTAGACTACACTTGGATTTTTCACATTTTACCCTAATTCGTTCCTCTTATTTACATGCGAATATATATGTGTTTTTTTCCTTTTGGGTTTTTGTTGGCTTGAGGGGGCCTGACCTTCAAAGTTATTTAGCCAAACAAATCCATACACTACTGGCCCTTTCGGCATCAGCCCACAGAGCGCGGATTGAAGTCTCACCCGAAGTAGTATGGGGGGATGTTAGAACCAAGTTTCCACACCCTTGAGATGTCTGAGGTGTCGATTTAGTCCAACTGTGCCTACCTTCGCACACTATTCTAACCTTTAATACCTTCGCGATCTATTATAATCACCTTTTGTGCAACCCTAAGCAGGGGCTAAGATGCTTTCACATTGCTATGGCAGCAACTTGCGTTATTTCCCCAAACTACAATGTGTATCTTACTTATCTTCTTACAGTTCTTAGTTAACTTCACGTAAACAAATATTCTATCTTGTATTCACTTAATCAACACAGTCATATATATTCACGCATCATATAAATAGTAGAAGTGCAATTCATACCCAATACATCCAATGCATAAAACATGAAATAAATACACAAAAATGATATAAAACTTATATTTATTAATACTTCCAACTGTTACAGACTTGACTCACCCTGCGCACTTAGCTACAGGGGTTGCACACTCAGCTACGGACTACTAGGTATGCACTCAGATGCAAAGCCTTCTCTTACTCTACGACCCAAAACTAGACTTTACACTTTAGATCTTCCGCTATGCTTCTATTCCATCATTAGATTCCATTACTCTTAAGATGTCTTACAACTTAGAGCCTCACTCTATTTATACAATCCCATGGTCTGTGGATCATGGGTAGGTCACTACAGCTGACATTACAATAAAAGAATTGAGGGCGGACAACCCTATGGCTCTTCTACAAGCTATGCGCTCCGCGCCCACAAAATGTGGAGTCTTTACATCGGAGTTACAATTTTTGACCAAAATCTGGGCTCTAAGCCCCAAAACTTCCCTTCGGGGATGTTGCACCAAACAGGCCCCCAACACAAACATCATGTCTCACCCTCGAGTCACTCTGTCAGTGTGGAGATCTTTGTGCAAAGACCTCCCAACTCTACTTGGATCGCTGCAAGATCGGCAACGCACTGAGCAACTGCTTGTTGTACTTCCTGGATGCATTATTCAAAGACCGTTGTAGCTGAACTGCTACCCTAAAACTGTTCCTGTGTTCCTCGCATCTGCGCGAGCTTTTATTCAATGGAGGCTGTAATGACATATGCCTCATCAATCCATGGCTGTAAGCACGCCTTCAAAATTGTTTCCTTATGTCGAGCAACATCCACCTGCTGCATCCGTGCGAGCCTCTATGTAAGGGCAACCGTCTGTGCGGTCCATTTTTCTTCGTCGTACATCTGCTATAGCTTGCACACCTCTGTTTCTAGGCGCTGTATGTTTGGGTCCTCCTGCAGAGTAGTGAGAACCTTGAACGACGCCTCAAATAGCTTTGTGCAGTCTTTTACTACACTGTTGACCTCTAATATTGCTGCTGTAATCACGTTAGCACATTGTTCCTTCACCTCTAGCAGAGTTGAAGGGTGTGCCTTCAATTGCAGTTCAGCTATCTGAAGGTTTAGCTCCAGCTAAACCTTGGCCATCTCTTCCTTTGCCTCACGCACCCCAGCTGCTAGTTTCTAGATGCGCTCCTCCACTTGTTCTTCTGCTTGTATGGCCAACTCCAAGACCATATGGCAGGCTTCCTCGACCACCTGGACGATATGTTGGTTCTGCGCCACTACCTCGTCGCTCTGCAGGCTCAACTGTTCAATGTTGATGCACTGCTTGTTCATTACCTGGATCGTGCGACCTTCCCTGGCTCACAGTTCTGCAGTAACTTCATCCTGCAAAACATAGAGTGTCTCCCGAAGGAGCGCAGCCATATTTATCTCGACTCCCTTCAACCCGCTGACCATAGGCCTATTAGCCTCATTTGCTGTAACTAGTGCTACCTCTGGCAGCACGATTGTGTTAGTCATCCAGGCGCGCATCATTTCCTTGGTCACGGCTGTGCCTAGTGCGAGGCTGGTTCACACAGTACCAGCCTATGGAGTGCACACCTGAAACTCCTGTATCTGTGCTCAGAGAACCCCCAACGCCATCTGGTGTTCCTCCACAAATTGTTGGCGGGCCTTCGCGATGACGTCCCTCACCGTCTCCCCAATGTCATGTAGATCTCCCTCAGTGAGGGTTATCGGGTCAAAAGAAGTCTTTGAAGCCTTCGACTTCTTTTGCAGTCCTACCTTCTCCCTTCGGCATGGTCGTTTCAGCTGGGTGGACATTGTCTGCGAGTCCACGCCACCTTGCTCTATATATATCTCTTGTTCAGGTGAAGGTGACTTTTCGCCCTCGCGCTCTCCCTATGCTGCCTTCTATTATTCTTCCACCACCTTCACAGCATCGCATGCCACCTCGGCCTTGGCTGCTACTGCTTCATTCCTATGCTTCTCTTCCAACTATGCCATCTGCATTTTCGCCTCATCCTTTTTCCTCTGTGTGGCAGGATTCTCTACTTCCACCACGGAGTTGGCTAGAGCATGAAACTCCAGCGGCCACGACTCAAGGACCGCAAAGATGACATCGTCCGTTGCCAAGTAGGGTAGCTCATTCCATGTCTTCGTAGGGTCCTTCTGCGCCCTAATGTACATGTGGTGGAAATCTACTTTGAACTCCGCGAAGCTCTATAGACTGTGGTAAACTGTGGGCGATAACCGCGACTTGTGATTAATCCGCATTCTAATGTTAACAATGTAAACTTTGAAACGGGAACTATAAACTCAAAACAGGAACTCTAGCAAAAAAATCCAAAAAAAAAAAATAAAAAACAGTGCTAAAAACGAAAAGTGTTGATGTTGGAATAACACCTTTTTTTTTTTCTAGGGTAAATTTTCAACATGTTTTAAAAATGACGGTGAAAACCAATTTTTTGTGCAAAAATTGTTCAAAAAACACCCTCAAACCGAAGTGCTGATGTTCGAATAACATTTTTTTTTTCAATGGTAAATTTTGTGAAAAAAACACCCTAAAAACGAAAAGTGTTGATGCTAGGATAACAATTTCTTTTTAACGGTAAAATTTCAACATTTCGAAATAATAACGTAAAATATTTTATCATGACCCCGAAAAACATTAAAATTTCAAAAAAATAAAAATAAAAATAAAAAAATTAAAACAATGAAAAACACAAAACAAAACAAAAAAAAGTAAGAAAAAATAACAAAACATAAATAAAAATATATACTAAAAACAAAACATAAAATAAAAATAAAAAACAAAAAAAATCAAACATCAAAAATAAAAATCAATCATAAAAATGTAAAAAAAAAAAAAAACAAAAAAACAAAATTAACCTATAAAAGATAAGAATTAAAAAACTAGAAAAAAATTACAAATTATAAACAAATAAATAGTAAAAAAAACATATTTAAAAAAAAATGGAAAAAAAAAACACAAATATGTAAACCATAAAAAAAATTTGGGAAAAGAAAAAAAAACACACACACATTAAAAAAACACTATAAAATTAAGTAGGTAAAAATACAAAAACTAAAAAAACATTAACAAAAAACTAAAAAAAAATTGAAAATTAAAAACAAACTAGATTTAAAAAAAAAAGGGAAAATTAACAAAAAGAAATTAAAAACTAGTGAAATTAAGATTAAAATGATGATTACTTTATATATATATATATATATATATATATGACAAAAAATAAATAAAAAATGTTTAAAAAAAAAAATTGTTTCATAAACCATAAAAGAATTTGGAAAAACAAAAAAAAACAAAAATAAAAAATTTATATATATAAAATTAAGTAAGTAAAAATAAAAAGATTAAAAAAATCATTAACAAAAACTAGGGTTAAAAAAAAAATTTAAAACAAATTAGATTAAGCAAAAATAGAAAATTAACAAAAAAAAAATTAAAAATTAAAAACTAATAAAATTAATATTAAAAACATTTAGAAAAAACTAAAAAGACAAAAATAATCTCAAATTATAAAAAAAAATAATAAAAATAATAAAATTAAAAGACATTCTAAACTTATAAAAAAATGTGATTTTGATTTTATATATATATATATATATATAATTTTCATTATTTATTTAAAAACAAACCAATATATATATATATATGAAATTTTGTTTTTTTATTTGAAAAAAAAAATTATTAAACAATTTTAATAAAAATTATTAAACATATTTAATAAACAAAATATATTTAATAATTTTTAATAAATATTCAATAAAGATTATTTAATAATTAAAAAGAAAAATATTAAACAATTTTATTTTTTTTTAATTTTGTTTTTATTTTATATATATATCTAAAAAAAAAAAAATCGGCCCACGGCGGCACCACCACCGGGGGGCGGGCGGGCCGTTGGGCGATTCCGGGAATCGCCCACTGGCCAGCCCATCACCAGATGGTGGCGCGGTCGTAGGTCAAGTGCAGCCCTTCGGCCCACGGTCGCGCCACCACCGAGTCGCGGATGGGCCGTTGGGCGATTCCCGCAGCCCCTCAGCCCACGGCTGCGCCACCACCGGGCGGTGGGCGGGCCGTTGGGCGATTCCGGGAATCGCCAAATGGCCCGCCCACCGCCCAGTGGTGGCGCGACCGTGGGCCGATTTTTTTTTTTTTTTTTTTTTCTATAGTAAAACAAATTTTAAAAAAAAAATTAAAATTGTTTAATAATTTTTTTTAATTATTAAATAATGTTTATTAAATATTTAATTATAAATATGTTTATTAAAAATGTTTTTATTAAATATTTATTTAAATATGTTTATTAAATTGTTAAATATGTTTAATAATTTTTATTAAAATTGTTTAATAAATTTTTTTATTCAAATAAAAAAACAAAATTTCGTTTAAAAAAAATCATATTTAAAATTTAGTTATTAGTTTGTTTTTAAATAAATAATGAAAATTTAATAAAAAAAAAATTTGTTAAATCAAAAACACATTTTTTTATAAGTTTAAAATGTTTTTTATTTTTTATTTATTTTTTATTTTTTTTAATTGCAAAAGACATATATATATATATATATATTAGATATCATTTTTGGGATTCAACTGCTTGAAGAGGAGTTCTGGGATGGGTGACCTCCTGGGAAGTCCTGGTTACCGGGTGCAAGCCCCGGAAGTGATGATTGATGCTATGTGATTCGTTCTCCACATTTCACTAGTTTCAATCCCACTTCTTCACCCCTGTGAGCATCACCCGATGCAATGAGTGCTAAGTGAACTATTCAAAAATCATGAGAAATTAGTCAGTTACGACTACCTCTCATGGAAATGGTCATACGTTTGAATGACTTACTTAACACAGTTGAATCCCAAAAATGATATCTAATATAATGCACTGCGTAATCCCCCATACTTATATATATATATTAATTTGAGCTTATTTTTGTCTTTTTAGTTTTTTCTAAATGTTTTTAATACTAATTTTACTAGTTTTTAATTTTTAATTTTTAATTTTTAATTTTTTTTTGTTTATCTTCTATTTTTGTTTAATCTAGTTTGTTTTTAATTTTTTTTTTCCTAGTTTTTGTCAAGGTTTTTTTTAATCTTTCTATTTTTACTTGCTTAACTTGATATATATATATATATATATATATATATATATATATTTTCCAAATTCTTTTATGGTTTATGAGATAAAGGTTTTTTTTAACATATTTCATTTTTTTGTTTGTCTTTTTTTATGTATATTTTTATATTTGTTTTTTTTAACTAATCAACAATGAAAAAAAAAAAACAACTTGAAAATTCGTTAAGTAATCATAATTTTAAAAAAAATTGGACATAATAAATTTTAAAGTGTGAAAAATAACTTCTCTAAAAAAAAGGTATGCTGCATCAACACGTTTAAAAATCAGTATGAAAATCACTAACATTTAAAAAGAAATTTTTATATTTGATACATAAGAAAATTTAAAGTGTCAAAAATATGCTTCGAAAAAAAAGAAGTGTATTATGCATCACCACTTTTCAAAATCGGGTCACGTTTTTACTACCGCTATGAAATGGGTAATTGTATCGGTTATTTAAAGTGCCAAAAACTATGCTCTAAAAAAAATGTGTGTTCTGCATTGCCCCTTTTCAAAATCAGGTCAATTTTTTGTTATCTCTACGAAACGAATAACAGTATCAGTTCCCGTTTCAAAGTTTACATTGATTGTTCATCTCCATGAACACCTAGAATGTTTTACCGTCCCTAATTCTCTGTGCATCTCTGGTTGCCCACAGCAAAGCGTACTTCACTACCTTCGGAAGGTCCTGCACGATCATTGGGAACTAGCTGTCCTCGTGAAATTCCCATGGCACCAGCACTATGGACAACAGGAGCCATGCATAGTGAAAAATATTTCCCTGCTCCCGTGCCTCGCGGCAATTCTTCAGGAACTCTCCGCACAATTAGTTTTCCCAGTTGAACTGGACCCCTTCTGCGCATTGCACTGCTAGTGACACCATCGGCCCGGGCACCTCATCTACGCGAAACTTCCGCATAATCTTTCTTGCCAATATTTGCATCGCAACTTTGACCACAGGGTTGTTGATGCTAGAAATCGCGTACCCTCTCTTCTTCTTCCCCATCTTAAACTTCTTCTTCATGGCTTCTGCGATGGCCAAATCATCACTCTTACCCTCCGAGATGTTCGCTGGATCCTCCCCTTTGCAAGGGAGCCAGGTAATTCTATGAGTTAAGTGGTCCATGATGGGGATGGGCTCCTCCAGCCACAAGCATCCATCATGCACTAGGCGGACCAGCTGCCTGATGACAAAAATGGTCACTGGGGCGCGATGGTAATGCGGCACCTAGAGCATGTTTAACAATCCTACTTTTTCTACACCTCTTAGCCACTGGCATGGCTCCAACTCTATGACTTTGGTCGATGTGTTTTTCTTCTGGCGCATTAGCTGCGCAGTTGCCAAATGTGGGAACTTCTCGTGGTCTGCGAGATCCCAAGTCTTCAAATTTTAGTAAAGGCACTTTCCCCAAGTGCGCTCCTTCAAAAATAATGTCGGGGAGCAGGAGAGTCTGCAGAGGACTTTTGTTCTCATCTAGATCTTTGGGTACCCTTGCTTTTCCCCTCCCCGGAGGAGCATATGCAGGCAACCTAGTCATAGGGTCCACACCCTTGGTTTCCACCTCCATTTCTTCATCCTCCTCCTCCTCCACCAGGATTTCTTCAAATTCTTCCTCCTCGTCGACCTCCAAGTTGATAGCCTTCCCCTTTTCTTCCATGGTAAGCCTAGTTCTTAGCTGGTTTCTAGGGGATACACGCACTAGTACCATAGTCACCTTGTCTTTCTTGGGTCTCGATGTGTGCGGCGATTTATGGATTTATGCAACTATCCTGACACTTTCTGGGGCTTCTACTTCCATCACAGCCTGTGCGGCTTCCTTAGTGGTCATTACTTCGGTATCCATGGCTTCCTCAGGCACTACCATAGTGCTATTCCACAATTCTCTCAACGACTCGGGTAAGTGATCAAACAACGAATTCACCTTCAGAAGATCGAACAAATCTGGGTTCATGAATGTATGGGCGAGCAATAGCTCAGTTCTCAAATTGCCAAGTGTTGTTTGCTGGATATCCGTTTGTAATTTATAGTGCCTTTTGAATTTGAATTCGACCGTTACCCGCACATTCAGTCCATTAATGCTCGATTGGGGGCAAATTTTCAAGAATCTAACCCATACAGTTCGCCTTAAATGCTGAACGCCCACTCCATTTAGTCTCAAACCAAGAATCGCATCGTGAATAGTGATTGTAACAGTCACTTTCCAGCCAACCCACGTGGCAGTGCAACTACCCTCGCATTGTCGCGGACCTTGTGACACTTCACTACTGCGAGCAGTCCTAACATCGCACAGCTCCCCAGTAGAGTCGTTTATAGTCCTGTGCCTCTTTTCAGCTACCTGGAGCTCTAAGACTGTGCTTCCATCGGCTAGTACGATGGTCAGGCCACCTATGTATGGCTTCAGATGATTACCATTTACTTTTCCTGGGAAGAGTTCGCCATTTAATTTCACCAACTGCACCACACCACCATCTGTGATCTCTTTAATAACATACGGTCCTAGCCAATGCATTCTGAGCTTCCCTAGGAATTTATCAAACTTACTATCAAATAACAACACCAAATCATTCACCTTAAAGGTGCGCAACTTAATATGTTGATTGTGCCAGGACTTTTCGTGCTGCTTTTGTACCTGTTGGTGGAATCCAATGAAAAATCGTTCTTCTTCGAGCTCCTCCAACTGTGCGAACCCCTCCTCCAGGGCTCCACGGTCCATCATACCTGTGAACACTTCTATGCACGTACTAGGGATGATGTATTCCATCGGTAATATGGCTTCCACTCCATAGACTAGCCTAAAAGGTGTTTATCTCATCAGTTTCTTGTATGTCATCATATAAGTCCATAATACTGCGGGTACGTGCAGGTCCCAATCACTTCGCTGCACATTGCATACCTTAGTCAGTGCGGTCTCCAGTACTTTGTTAAATGCTTCTACTATCCTGTTAGCTTGTGGGTGATACGGTATGCTTTTTTGATGATACACCTGAAACTCATCCATCAACGCGTTGATCGTCTCGTTCAGGAAATTCATACCATGATTGCTCATCAAGATCTTCGTACATCCGAAACGCATCAGTATCTGTTCAAACAGGAACATCGCGGCCGTCACGGTCATGCAATCTTTTACCGGTTGCACTTCTACACAATGCGTTAGGTACTCTGTCGCAGTGATAATATATCTCACACCTGTCTTTCCTTGAGGTTTGATAGGTCTTACAAGGTCGATTGCCCACTTTTCGAAGGGCTGCAACATCATTTGTGGATTCAAAGGCATCTCGTCCCTCCACGATTTCTTACCTGTTCTTTGACATACATCACATGCCTTGCAATGTGCTTTTGAATCCTGATGAAGGGTTGGCCACCACAACCCTGCGCGGAGAATCTTCTGCGCAGTTGCTCTCCCTACATAATGTCCTCCCACAGCACCTTCATGAGCATCCGTGAGGATGTTGCTTCGTTCAAACTCAGGTACATACCTTCGCAGTATTTCATCATTCCCCATCTTGTATAGATGCCCCACAATGATAGAAACATCTGTCATGCACACCACTAGTTCCTTCTTTTGCTGGATAGAGTATCCTTATGATGTAGTTCTAGATGTTAAAAAGTGAATTATATATTCAAAATTTCCATCCGGTACGTGCACAAAAAAAAGTTGCGCATCAGGTAGTCCTTCCTCCAAACTAGTAGGTTCCTCCCCTATCTCAATGCGCAACAGGTGATCTGGTCTCACGTTCAATTGTCCACACTTCACAACAACTTCAAAATCATATTCTTGGAACAATAAAAGCCACCTACATATGCGCCCCCCCAACACAAGCTTATTGACCAAGTACTTTAGCGTGGAATGATCTGTATACATCTTGAAGTGACCTCCTAGTAAGTAGTGTTGATACTTCTGGAGCGCATACACCATAGCCAGTCCCTCGTGTTCAGTGGTGGAATAGTTCTTTTCTTCTTTAGATAATCTGCAACTCGCAAACGCGATAGGGTGATCCAAGCCTTCTCCGCCATCCTGTGTGACTACTGCCCCCAGCGCTATACATGACACATTAACATTAACATGAAATTATTTCTCCCAGTTTGGGAAGACAAGAATCGGTTCAATAACCATCTTCTCCTTCAATATATCCAGGGTTTTCTTATAGTGATCGTCCCAGCAGAACGTGACATCCTTCTTCAACAATTTTTCCATCGGCACGGTGATCTGGGCATAAATTTTGATAAACTTTTGGTAGTACCCCATATGTCTTAAAGTAGCGCGCATCTGTTTCACACTATGCAGTGCTTCCAAATCTAGAATCACCGTGATTTTCGTAGGATCTACCATCAGCCCCTATCTCCAAACCACGTGCCCCAATAGGTTCCCAAAAGGAACAATAAACACACACTTCTTGAGGTTGAGCACTATTTGGTATCTTCGGTAGGTATCCAGCATCAAGTGTAAGCTCGCAACATGGCGCTTAACCAGCTCAAATACAGTCCAATCATCAAAATAGACCTCCAAGAACTTATGGATATATTCCTTGAATGCTGCAACAGCTATGCAAGAAAAGATGGTCGACGCGTTCTTCAGTCCAAATGGAATGATAGTATATTGAAAGCAACCCCACTTAGTCATGAAGGTTGTCTTGCTCCTATCCTCAGGTGCGATTTTGATCTAGTGGTACCCTGAGAACCCATCAGTAAAAGAATATTCTTCCTGACCTCCTACATTGTCCAACACCTCATCCGTGAACGGAGTTGGGAATGGATCATGCACACCGCATCGTTCAATTTCATGAGACTCACGCATATTCTTATTTCATCCTTCTGCTTATTCTCTTGCACCACCATCAGGCTTATCCAATCGGATTCTTCCACAGACTCAATGACACCTGTCGCAAGCATCTTGTTTAGTTCTGCGCGGACCTTTTCCTTGTATTTCAGATTTACGCAATACGGCCTCTGCTTAACGAGCTTCGCATTGGACTTTAACGTGATCTTCATTACCCCTAAATCCCCGATTACTCCTTTCAGATATGTAAACTTTGTCGGGAATAAGTCCTAATACTCGTGGAGTAGTTTAGCAACCTTATCTACCATTGCGTCATCCTAGTAGTTCCCAATCTTTGCGAGGTTACATTCTGCCTCTGTACCAATATTTACTTGCTTAGTCTTCACTGGCGCTGTTATGTCAGGGTTCTCTATTTGTGGTCCTTGAACCTTGTGTTGGCCTTCTGTTTCTGGAATGTTAATTTTTTGTGGATATTCATCCTCTTCTTCAGCAGTTACATTATAACACTTCAGTGCACAATTGAATTGAACAGCCCATTCAGGTTGCACGAGTTCTACAGGATCCTGCGAAATCCTAACAATTGCGGCACCTTTCTCATTGCAATTTGTTTTTATTTGGAAACCTAGGGTTTATGTTGTCTTCTCACCACCTGTTCTACCTATAAAAAATTGAAAGAAATCACATATTATCTTCCTCTTTGATAATATTTTGTTTTATCCCTAGCCCATAGGGTCTCCATTGTAAAATATGATAGATATATTCGACCCCCTCACTAAGTTATCTATATTCTTTGTTATTATCTGTTATCATATGGTGAACATTATTGAATATGTTCAAGCTTCGTGGGGGCTCCCTTTTGTGAGTAAGGGAATTGTGCCATTCGATTTTGATTTTGATCTACCACAAAGGTTGATTATATGGATACATAATTACATTCATTGTCCCTTCCTTCAGTTTTTATTTCCTCTGTCTTTCTTAGAAAAATCCAATGTCTTGTTCACAAGTTAACAAATGATTTCATTTTATTTGTCACCTATATGTCATGAAAAATAAATTAAATCCATAGCAATGAGTTTCTTTAATAAAAAGAGAGGAAGATGCAAGATCAAAGGAGTGAATAGCCAGAGTCAACTCCCTCTCACAAGTAGATGAATTGATTTTATTTTTTACACTACATTGCTTTGGGAAAAGGCCAAGTTTTTGTTGTTATTTATTCACAGGTTTATATCATGTTACTTTTTAGTTTATCTGTTGGATAATATGTTTATATTTCCACAAATACAACGTTTATATTTGTATGTTTTTTATGCAGATATTTATTTTGTGGCACCACTATGTATATTGATGATAAATGGAGAAATAAGGGTACTAGAGATGCAAGGTTCTATTTATGAGATCATGATGTGTGATTATATGTATATGTTTTGTTGGTTGACTGCATATGATTTATGATTGTGGCACAATCTGTTTATGTCTTATAATGATAAACATTTGTGAGATAATTGAAGTTGATGATTTTAATTTGATTTATGTTTTAAAAGAGACAAATATGCCTAATCGAATTGAAATGAGGGTCCCAACTATTAGTGTTTAACTCTTAACTTAAAAATTCCTAAACTATCCTTGATAAGTATGTTACAAATCCATTTGGGCACATCATTCCCATCATCCAGATCAGTGTTTTAGGGCTCATCAAACCCTAAGTTCAATTTCTACATTCCCTAAACAAGTCACCCTTTTGAATGCCTCCTTCCCAGACAGCTTCATGACTTGAAGACGTCCTGAAATGACCTCTAGAGGGACCAGCGTAGGTAGGCCCATGTAAGGGTGCACTGCAGAGTAGTTGAGTTCATGCTAGGGTACTCTACAGAGCGCTTAGGCCCTCTTTCACTTGTGCTGGGCAAGATTGAGATAAATTCACATAGGGTTTGGGGAATATTTTTATCTCTTGGAGTCATCTAGAAGTTTCCCTCACTTATCAACTCCTATGAGCTCGAAAATGGATGAGGAATGAGTTAATATGCATCCTATCCTCTCATCCCTTCCTCCATGGAACTAATTCTAAGTATGGAAGGCCATTAAATACCCCCATTTATGACATAACCTCCTTCATCCTCCTATAAATTTAACACTCATCTAAGTGATCAGGGGCTGGACTATGTTGAATTGTAAGGAGATAATGTTGCTATGAGAATTGGCTTTGAGACAAGTATTGTTATGCTACAAGTTTTTCATGCTTTTGATGTGATGTGGATGGAATCCAAGCTGGAGGAATGACTTTGAATCAGACATGATGGTTGTAATTCCTTCTTCTATTCAATAAAGTATTTGAACCTTTTTCCCATATGATTATCTTGTTCTATGATGCTTATATGTATGAATGTGTCTGATTCTATTTACTTGTATTTAATAGATCTTTTTCTTTGATCGGTTCTTTGTCTTCTATTTGTGTTTACAGGTACTTCTCAAGCATGTTAAGTACGGGAAGGAGTGACATGATCAATACAAAGGAGACAAGAGGAAAGCAGAACTACAAGTAGGTGTTCCCATCTTCTCTATCTTATCTATTGCTTATAGGAAAAGGCTAAAGTTCTTTAAACTGTTGTTCTAGATATGGCTACTTATCTAGGGAATTAGTATTTATTCATAGATACCAAATTCTCCAAAACAAATTGGCGACTTCACTGGGGAAGATAATCCTTCCTAGTAGCTTATCCACCTCCTAGGACACTCTTGCAGACCCTACTTGTGTTCATTGATTGTATTTTAGCTCTTTTGCATTGAATTTTGGTCAAAACAGTAGAAATTCTACAAATTCTCTACAAATCTACCTCTAATATCAAGAAGAAAATCTGACTATAGATTAACTCGATAATGCAATATACCAAAGAAAAATACTATAATCTACTTCTACTATCAATTTTCTTTGCGAAAGCTTAAATATCTAGTTGAATCAGAGATGAACACATATAACCATAAGAAGAAGAATCAATGCACATGAAACACAGAAAATACTCAAGGGAAAGCCTCAGCTAAACACCCCACTATTTGTATTATCATACAAGGTAGAAATACATAGGAATTATACACAGCCTTAGCTCTCACAGCTAGCCAGCTCTCAGTACAATCCTCACAGATGCTCACAGGCAATCTAGGCTTCTCACAAGCCTTCCTCTCTACCCTCCAAGCTCCTATTTCCTTGCGCAATTCCTCTGGGATGATCTCCTTCACCCAGTGGAACACTACTCTCACACACTACTCTAACACACTGTCAGAACTGCGCAATCCTCAAGGAACCTTAATCCTTCTGCATGCATGAGTTTCCTTTATAGGAGAAAATATGCAACTGATATTACACTGTCCTTGACTTTAATCTCAACTGAGTCTTTCTCATAATAGACATGCATGAGTTTCTAATGAGGGAATCTTCAGTTATCTGGAGTACACTTGTTGAGTGCATGCATGCATCAACTAACTGATAACTCACAATTAGTTCCTCAAACAGTTTGGAACTAATTTAATTGGACTTGACTCAGTAAACTGAGCTAACTAATTCCAACTCAAATATAACTCAACCTTATCTCCTTAATTAAGGGATAATCTCCTTAATTTAAGGGATAACTCTTGCATGACTTCAAAAAGACTTCTAACTTGAATTTCTCCAACTATTTAATCCATAATGAATTAATTAATTATTTCCAAGTAGCTGGTGAGACTAAATTAGATTTTAATTCACAATTTTAATTCAAGGACAAATTAAAATTGGAATATTTTGGATTCTATTTTTATCATTTCTTGTTGCTATTTTGAACAAAAACTGTGTCAAATTGCCTTTTGAAATGGCTCATTGTCACCAGCGTAGGCTTGTGAGGGACACAGTGCACTGCAGAGCACCCTTGGCTTAGGGACAGTGCTCTGAAGCGCACTGTCTTCCATTCAGGGTTGCGCTGATCCTCCTAGGGTTAGTTTCGCGCCTTTGGAATGTGTTTTTGCCAGCTTTTCTCTGTTTGTTTGCTTGCTGATTGATCAATGAATGTCATGTATCAGAAAACAAGTTTCTATCTCCTTTGCTAGCCCTACTTTGACTTGGTTGATTAATCTTTCTTAAATGTTTTCTTTGTCATTATCGATCCATAGTCAAAGCTATATTATAGTTGATTAATATTTGTTCGAAAGAAAGTGTCGTAAAAGTCTTCTTTTCCTTCGAAACAGAACTGTCGTAAAGTCTTCGTACTTGTAAAAAGATTGATTGATTATATGTGCATTAGTTTCCTTTTTTTCATAACATTAAGGGAATTGAAAAGAAAAACTTGCATCGTGTATTGAAAAATTTTGTGTGTGCTCATAGGAATACTTTAGGAAAACTGCATTACATTGTGCTCTTTTCTCTTTGATCGAAAGAAATTTGATTGATCTATCTCTATTGGCTAAGTTTTTCATTGTTAAATTGAATGGAAAGAATGCTTATCGTAATAGTTGCATTCTATGAATTGCAAACATACATCAAGCGGTGAACCTTGAAAGGAAAATTCTAAAGAAGATCAACTTAAAATTCATCTGAATTAACCTAATGGAATATTGTAACTTAACGCATAACATTTAGAGGTTCTAGGCTAGAGACGTGTTTTGGCATCGAAAAACATAGCAGTTGTTGCTAACTTGTATGAAATACATCCCGAGTGTGATATCTCATTCCACGTATGTGATTATATCATAGCTCGTCCACGTACCTTCGGGTATATAGGGCGGTGTTACAGTACATAAACTATATGGGAATGCTCTCACTATGTAGTTTTGCATTAGACATCATTAATACGGATTGGGCCTCCACGTACTTTCAGGTATATATGGGAGGACAACACTAGGTTGCTATCCATCCTTAGTTAATTGAGTCAGCTGCCTTGTACACTATGATACACCAAACAAAACATTCGGGGAGATTTCCTGCCCGTACTTCTCAGTTCACCGAGAGGTATTATAGAGTTCATAGTTGCTTCGTAAACCTTTTGCCTAGATTATCCCTCTTTTGTTTTGTTATGTTAATTGACCACGAATAACATTCTCTACGCTCACTCCTTAGTTGATCTTAGGTTGAGACATATGGCGACAAATCTGGAGCCCACCGATCAAGGAATTCCTTTTGATGGGAATCCTAGTCCTTTTCCTCCATTCGGAAATATTGGTGCTCCTTATATGGCTACATTGTCCCTTTCGGGACTTACCACTGGCTTGTCAGTATGGTTGTTTTCAACCTCCTTGGTTCAAAATGTTGTGATCTCTCCGCAATTGAGTACTCCTCCAACTAGACAAAATCAACCTCCAATCGATCCTAAAGTTGACCCTTTGCCTTCTTCCTCGGTTGTTTCTTCCTCACCTTCTTCTTCTTCACGTAGTGAAAGTATTGGTACCAATAACCAGGTGGCTAAGAAGAAGAAGAAAGGGAAGAAGAAGAAGAAGAAGAAGAAGAAAATTCAACAAGGGGGAAACCAAGCAACCATTGCTTTGAATGCAAATTCTAATGAGAAACCATCCGATAAGACCCGCAAACTGCGATATCCTTGCAAAATTTGTATGGGAGACCATCTTCTTCGAAATTGTTCTAGTATTCCTTAGATCTTAGAAGAATGGTCTTCTCATTCACATCATCTTGTGTCATCAACTTCTGGAGATCATGCTAGTGACACACCATCAACTAGTGGTAGTAAAGTTCATGGAAAGAAGGGTAACGTTAAGTCTCCCTATGGGTTATGTGAAGGGAATCACCCTATTCACCTTAGTCCCTATCTGGATGAAGCCAAAAACTGTTGGATAACTATCTTACTTCTCTGCAATGACTTCCATCTGGTTATATGAGAGTCTCCCTTAATCCTTCACTAATTGATAAAGTGACTCACCCAAATCGACAATCGGTTGAACCCACTCTCTCTAAATGTGAATCCCATGAGTCTATACTTGACCCATCACAAGTCGAGGTAACAGTTGACCTGATTTCACCTTCAATTAATCGTACCATTCCCATAGAGAGTGAGTATGATACCACTCAATTTCTTTTCATTTCTTCAGATTCAAATGAGCTTGGAGGCAACCCTCCTATTCTATCAAGACAGGAGGAAAATCCTCCCATTCTAGTAACTCAAGGGGATAATTCTCCTGTTCTTACAATACCCCCTCCAAGTAGTCTGGTCACTTCCTTTGATTGGAATCGATTGGCAGGATTCTGTCTTCCTTCTTATGTGCCTTTCTAGATCATAGTACAGGTTTGTAATATGATTGTATCTGGCACTATTATAGATGAAGGTGCATTTGTCAGTATCCTTTCCTCTATTGCTTGGCAAGCACTCAGTTCGCCACCACTTGTGTTACCCAGAATCTGTTGGCTTTTAACAGAGTAACCAGTCAACCATTAGGGATCCTTCCTCAGTTTCCTATTACTTTGGGAGGAAAAATCATTTATCTAAATGTGATGGTAGTCCCAGGCCCTTTAGATTACAATTTAATTCTTGGGTGCGACTATGTTTATGACATGGGAGCTATTGTTTCAACACTCTTTCGAGTGATTTGTTTCCCGCATGAAGGAAAAATTGTCATCGTTGACCAGCTTTCATTTCCCGGTCCAAATATGGCTTCCAATCAACCATATTCCCTAAATGGTCCTTTTGTACCAATGGTATCATCCCCGCCATGGTTTAATTATGTGGCAACCTGTTCCATGCCTACATCAAATAATGATCAATTCAGTGATGTTGTACATTATGTACTAGGGGGATTGGAACTAGATCTCTTTAATGGATTCCTTGCTACAGATCCCTTCGAGAGCATTATTTTCCCATCTGATGAGAACCTCTTGGAAGTCATGACCTCTTATGGGTCGTGATCGAGGAATATGAGGATAGTTGTTTTATGGTGTCAACCTAGTTAAAAAATTGAAAGAGGCCAATGAGGATAGTTCTTTTACTGTGTCAACCTCATTAAAAAAATGAAACAGGTCTACGAGGACAGTTCTTGGTCTTGTGTCAACCTTGTTAAAAAATGAAACAAAGGAATACGAGGACAGTTCCTGGTCTTGTGTCAACCTCATTAAAAAATGAAACAAAGGGTATGAAGACAGTTCCTGGTCTTGTGTCAACCTCATTAAAAAATGAAACAAAGGGTATGAGGACAGTTCCTAGTCTTGTGTCAACCTCATTAAAACATGAAACAAGGAATGTGAGGATAGTTCGTTGTCTTGTGTCAACCTCATTAAAAAATGAAACAAGGAATATGAGGATAGTTCTTTTACTGTGTCAACCTCATTAAAAAATGAAACAAGTCCCTGAGCAGAGTTCCTTATCTTGCGTCAAGCTCATTAAAAAATGAAGCAAGTACCCCTGGAGCAAAGTTCTAATTCAAGTTTTGATTAGGTCTCGTAAAATCCCATTCGAGTCTTTCATTTGATCTTGTAAATGAACCTTCATTCCATCCACCTGATAGCCACAAGTAGTCTACTTAGGTGAATTCAATGAAGCTTGGTGGGCATGCACCTAGAATTGAGTCATCATGTTGGGGGCATGTAAACCAATCTCAAGCATAGTTTTTTTCAAGGTTCAAGGTTGTGTAAAAATGAAACTGAATCCAAGCATATTTTTTCATTTTAAGCTTGTGTAAACATGAAACTAAATCCAAGCATAGTTCCCTATGGTTCAAGCTTGTGCAAAAATGAACCCATCTCCATTTTAACCCTTGTGATTGCCATTCTATCAACCTCTTTCCTCAGATGAGCCTTGGTTTTTTCTCCTTCCATTGTCGCTATCTAATTGGTCAATCATATGCTTTCACTTGTTTGTTTTACCCTTTTTTGAGGAACAGTTTAAATGAGTGGTCTTATTAGCCAACCTCTTCACACAAATCAAGATGTTTTGAGAAGTTCCAACATCACCGGAACCAATTGCTATCCTAGACACCACTCATTCCTCTAAGTGGAGTCCTCTTTAAGCTCTTTTCAGACTCTCTAAATATGAAAAGATTGTTGAGTGCTTGTCCTTTTCAGCTTGTGAAAGGATTGGAAACTACATCTACTGAGTATAAGTTTAACCCTTTTTCAGGCTAAGAGAGATTATTTACGAAAAAGGAATACGTTGACCGAACATGGTCAATAGGTTCTCTCTCATATTGTTTTATGTTTTTTTGGGCTTGAGAGACAAATCTACGAAAACAAACTTGTGGACTTTTCCTTTTGTCCCTTTTCAAACTCTCTAAACATGAAAAGGACCGAGTTATCTTTGTCGTTTAACTCGTTAAAACATCAAATGGTGACAAACTTGTCCATATAGACAAGACCGAGTTTCACCTTCACTAGACTCATTAAAACGTCAAATAGAGATGGATTCACCCGAAGGGTGGAATTATACAACAAGCATATGTTATCTTCCTCAAGCTTGATAAAAAATAAAGAGGTATTGGTCAACAATGACTGGGGAAAATCAGAAAAAGGGGAAAACCACTTTATTCTAGCAGGTTGCTCTTGAACATGACACTTTCACTCCATCACCATGACTATTTGGGTTGGGTTATAAGCTTGATGGTTATCATACCATTGGTCTATCATACCATCCATCACTTTGTTTTGGGTCAATGCTACCAATTCATTTCAGTGTCGCTGACATGTTCAAGAGCAGCCATTCAGTCAAAATTCACCCTTTGCAATACCATAAACCTTCATTTTTATGACCGCCATTCCTAAACCTTGTGTCGTCAGTCAAATCTCATCTCCAAAATCATTACACTCGTTTCGTGTCGTTGATGTGGGATACATCAAGGCCCTCCTGGGATGAGTCGCTTCTTGTTGACATCAGCACATTATCCAAGAAGTCGACTTAGAAATACCCTTCTAGTATCTTGAGGCTTGCATACATCAATGACAGGTTTCTCGCTTCCAGCGATAGGTTGACATCAATGGCCTTCAACTGAAAGACTTTGTATGGTGTTCGACATCAAATCATGCATTCACACCATGCAAAATGTATTGCAGTACCTTGAGGATCATTATCGTTATCAGTGATTTCACTCGCATCTATTAACAGCTTACATCATTGGCTGGTAAACAGATGGTGTCTTCCCATGTTCAACTTCTGATCACATATTCACATGGTTATACTCGTACTTGAGCAAACGATTGAACAAGATAGAAGACCCCAGATCTAGTTTCATGCTTTCAGGCTACGATTTCAGGAGTACTAAATCATATGTACAATGTGTTAGCGCTCAAATCTGCCTTAGGCTGAGGAAGGCAAAACTCAAGGCCACATCAAACCAAGCTCAGCCTCGTAGCTAACCCTACGAGGACAGGAGAGGGCTCTCTCCGGGTCTATCTCGGCATACAAGTCTTCAAAGGGGCTGAGATGACCGATAAGGAATACTGATTTTAGGCTAGTAAATTGATAAGAAAAGGGTTTTTAATAAATGATTGGGTTTTCTGGGCTGCATGGGGCAAAGACAGCAAGAGCAGAGATTAAAAGAAAAACGCAGATTATGTCCTAAGGCAAGATAAGCATGAAGTTTAACAATTAATTTTGAAATAAAATGGAATGTAAAGACTGCTTAAGAAAGTTGAAAGGGGCATTTAACAATGAATCCCTTTAGACAGAAGAAAATACACAAATACTGACGCTCCTTCAAGGCAGAGAAAATAAATTGGATTCTGCCATATCTTACTGCAAAAGCATCCAGTGAGATGATTATGAATGAAATGAAAACATTACGAGATTACATATGAAACAGTAGAAGAAACATATGTCAAATGTCATACCACAGGAATCTTAGGAGTCAGAGCTGTATTTTTCCATTAAATCCCTGTCAAAAACTATACAATAAAGCTCTGTCTTTTTTCCTCCACCAACTCTCAGAATTATCTCTCTTCTTTTACAACATGATTTTTCATACATTAAATAAAACTATCCTAGGAGAAAACAGATCGACCCAAAACAAGGGCACTATTTCACCTGAAGTTACAAAAATAGAGATAGAGTCATCTCTTTATTCTAAAACAGAAGATCGTTCCCCTTAAAATCCTCTGATGGCCAACAAACTAGAGCGCAGATCCCTTTGAATCATTAATTGAAGTCTTAAATAGGAATCAAATCCTATTCTTCTATTGTAAATATCTTTGTTTTAAGTTTGGCTTTTGGACTTTGACCTTTGAATAAGAACTAATCTTTAATAAAAATAGCGCAATACCTTCTCCATTTATCCACCTGGCAATCAACAAATCCATCCACCTGGCGATCAACAAATCCAACGCATCGGATAACTGTTGTGTATGGTCAAGTGTGAAAATAATTGATGCATCTGGCAAACTTCATTGGCGGTATGATTTTTGATGATTTCACCATGAACGCCACCAGAACCTCGCCTGTCACCTCGTGTTATTGAAAATTGCAAAAGAAATAAAAGCAGTTTCGATACCAATTTTTGGAAATGTCATTCTGTTCTTCGAATGCTCGGATTTGTACATAAAAATTGCCATTCAAATATTTTCCAAAGCGCTGTCCCAGCTTGTGCTATTGGAGAACAATTTAATATTGCATTGTTTTGCAACATAAGCCTAAAAGCCCACGACTTCCTACCATCCAGCACTTGCAATCTGATTGAGGCGTTTTTCATGAAACTGGACGCGCTAGCAAAAATTTGTTGGCACTGTGACTGTGTGCGTAGCGCGCAAACCCAACGCGTACCGCACAGCCCGGTGCATAGCGCTTGTGTATTTTTACACTGGCCGCGCGAGCCCAATGCGTAGCACTCAGCTCGGTGCGTAGCGCACACCTCCAACGCGTAGCGCACACCTCCAACGCTGTCCAAGGGGTATGAAACACGGCTTCGGCCTTCCTACTCTTCAATTTCGACCTTCAAATGAGCGCTTTGGGAATCTATGCAAATGAGTTGTCTCCGAGCAATGATATTGCCCATTATGCCCTCCCCAGGCCTGCAACTTATGTTAAAGCAGTTTATCATACTCGTGTTTCTATAGGAATGCGTTTTAGAATGTTATTTGAGACAGAAGAGTTGCGTGTTCGCAGATATATGGGCACCATAACTGGCATAAGTGACTTGGATCAGGTTCGATGGCCAAATTCACATTCGCGTTCTGTTAAGGTTGGTTGGGATGAGTCGACTGCTGGTGAAAGACAACCATGTGTATCGCTCTGGGAGATTGAACCTTTGACGACAATTCCAATGTATTCGTCACCCTACCCTCTCAGACTGAAACGTCCTTGGCCTCAGGGAATATCATCACTTCATGGTATTAAGGAGGATGATGGTGGCATAAATACACCTTTCATGTGGATGAGAAATGATAGTGGGGATCGAAGTGTTCAGGCTTTGAATTTCCAAGGAATGGGTATGAATCATTGGATGCAACAGAGATTTGATTCCAGTTTGCTAGGGATGCAACCAGATGTATACCAAGCAATGGCTGCTGCAGCCTTACAGGAAATGAGAAGCGTTGATCCATCCAAACAGCTCTTGCAGTTTCAACAGCAACATCATTTGCAACCTCAACAGTTTCAATGTAGGTCGAATCCACAGTTACAGAGGCATATTTTTCAGCAACAATAGGCGCCACAACAAAATATTCTTCAGTAGCAAGCTCAGAACTTACAGGAACAATCCCCAAAAAATCATCTTCTTCAACATTAGTTACAACAAAACTCATCTCAGCATCATCTTTTACAGCAACAACTGCAGCATTGTTTTAGTGATCAGCATGCAACCTTTGGACAAAGATCAGCAAGTTGCTCAATTTCCTTTACACTAACTTCCTTAAACGCATGACAGCTGAGCTGCTTTAGTGATTCTCTGACATTGCCCCAAATACAGAAATCTCCATTCAACAGTTCATGAAGAGAAGGCAGATAGCGAGTACAAATTGTAAGGATGGTTCTAATAGAATTATTTTTCAAATAGGGTAGTCTGCATTGATCCCTAGAATTCTAACTCTGTGCATGTTTGGAAACACTGTCATTGCCCACAACCCAGATCCCCAATACAACAGTTGCAACTGACTCTAGAATTTTATCAAGGTGTAAGGACATTTTAATGTGAAAGCTACTACAACAGGATAACCTTCATGAATAAGTTGCACAAACGAGACTGGAATTTAATAACTCGAGAGGGCCCAGTATCCTTGGATAACCTGTGTAGTATCTGAGATTTTGGCAGCCTTTTGGCATTTTGACATTTTACAATTTCCTTCTCTGATTGTTGATGAGGATTTGACATTGAAACTCTGTTTGTGCTTTTACAGGGATAGGAGCTGATGAGTCCTGGCAAGGTGACTAGGGCCTGCATTTGACATTTTTCATGAGGGCAGATTTTAAAAAATATACTTATTGCAAATAAGTAATTTGACAATTTCTTCTCCAAAACGGGTTTTGGAGAAGAATCATCCTTTTGATCATTGAAACTCTTGAAATAATAACTCACTGAACCTTCCTCTGGCTTGCACATGTTATTGAAATACTTCTGAAGACTAAACCCTGAGCTCAAGAATTAAAATGACTCTTTTCTAGACCACGGTAACATCAGTGACTGCAAATGACAAGAAATGAACTTTGGAGAATTAGATTCTGACAAGGGACTGACAGGACCGAGTCTAACATTGGCTCCAATGGGGATGGCAACTGCCGCTTCTTGGAGGTGCCAAGAACCGCAGAACTTTGGGAGAGCAGACAATGCCTCCATCCATTGGGCAATGGAGTCATTATTTCAATAGAGAACACGAGACTTCCGACTCATTTATGGACTGAAACTTGACTGAAATGATTGAAAAACTGACTCGGAAAACTTCACACTAAAACTGTAATGAAACTCAGAACGAAATGCTGCCTTTTGGATGCTTATTTATTTACACAATCTACCCTACTCTACTGTAAAAACAATAGATCAGGTAATACTGAAATGCCAGATTAACCATTCAAGTAAATCTGAGAAGAACGCTGCTTGAGAGTGCTTCAACCAGATCACAGATGTAATTGCTGGCAGCCCTTCATGCACGTAATGAGCCTGGTCACGTAAAAGACAGCCTGATCTATCAATCAAACTGAAAAACATTTCCATGTATATCACAAAAGGATCGCGAAAGCCAGACTCCGTTTGCTGCCCCAACTCTGCAATACATACCTCCAGCTGCACACTGTCAATGCAAACATCTGTAGACAACTCTATTATTTCTTGTTTCGAAGGAGAAAGAGTTTCCAAGAACTTTTTAGGGTCTCGGAAATCATACGATTGGATCTGCTCAATCAAATATTGAATCTCCTTCTCAATTCTTTCAACAACTAACTCACAGAAATCCGTTTTAGCTTCAAGAGGAAACTTCAGAGATTTTAAACATTGAAGCACGACACTGAAAAAATCTTCATTAATTTCAAAATTTGCTAACTAATTTCTTACTTCTTACAGCTTCACATAGTGCAGGGTTTGCCACATACCCTACCATTGCATAAATGGATCAGCAAGCACTGGAATGTCTGGATCGAGTTGGAGTCGACATAGTGGATGTTTCAGCCTTCATATGTGTCTGACTGTTGTCCACCATCAGCATCAGATCTGCAACTTGATCTCATGTACTGGGACAAGACAATCAACAAGTCGAATGTCACATCAACAACAAATCATCTTCCCCAGTATGGTCGCCACTATGTTAGCGCTCAAATCTGCCTCAGGATGAGGAAGGCAAAACTCAAGGCCACATCAAACCAAGCTTAGCCTCGTAGCTAGCCCTGCAAGGACAGGAGAGGGCTCTCTCCGGGTCTATCTTGGCAGACAAGTCTTCAAAGGGGCTGAGATGACCGATAAGGAATACTGATTTTAGGCTATTAAATTGATAAGAAAAGGGTTTTTAATAAATGATTGGGTTTTCTGGGCTGCATGGGGCAAAGATAGCAAGAGCAGAGATTAAATGAAAAACGCAGATTATCTCCTGAGGCAAGATAAGCATGAAGTTTAACAATTAATTTTGAAATCAAATGGAATGTAAAGACTACTTAAGAAAGTTGAAAGGGGCATTTAACAATGAATCCCTTTAGACAGAAGAAAATACACAAAAACTGACGCTCCTTCAAGGCAGAGCAAATAAATTGGATTCTGCCATATCTTACTGTAAAAGCATCCAGTGAGATGATTATGAATGAAATGAAAACATTATGAGATTCCATATGAGACAGAAGAAGAAACATATGTCAAATGTCATACCACAGGAATCCTAGGAGTCAGAGCTGTATTTTTCCATTAAATCCCTGTCAAAAACTGTATAATAAAGCTCTGTCTTTTTTCCTCCACTAGCTCTCAGAATTCTCTCTCTTCTTTTACAAAATGATTTTTCATACATTAAATAAAACTATCCTAGGAGAAAACAGATCGACCCAAAACAAGGGCGTTGTTTCACCTGAAGTTACAAAAATAGAGATAGAGTCATCTCTTTATTCTAAAACAGAAGATCGTTCCCCTTAAAATCCTCTGATGGCCAACAAACTGGAGCGCAGATCCCTTTGAATCATTAATTGAAGTCTTAAATAGGAATCGAATCCTATTCTTCTGTTGTAAATATCTTTGTTTTAAGTTTGGCTTTTGGACTTTGACCTTTGAATAAGAACTAATCTTTAATAAAAATAGCGCAATACCTTCTCCATTTATCCACCTGGCAATCAACAAATCCATCCACCTGGCGATCGACAAATCCAACGCATCGGATAACTGTTGTGTATGGTCAGGTGTGAAAATAATTGATGCATCTGGCGAACTTCATTGGCGGTATGATTTTTGATGATTTCACCATGAACGCCACCAGAACCTCGCCTGTCTCCTTGTGTTATTGAAAATTGCAAAAGAAATAAAAGCAGTTTCGATACCAATTTTTGGAAATGTCGTTCTGTTCTTCGAATGCTCGGATTTGTACATAAAAATTGCCATTCAAATATTTTCCAAAGCGCTGTCCCAGCTTGTGCTATTGGAGAACAATTTAATATTGCATTTTTTTGTAGCATAAGCCTAAAAGCCCACAACTTCCTACCATCCAGCACTTGCAATCGGATTGAGGCGTTTTTCATGAAACTGGATGCAATAGCAGAAATTTGTTGGCGCTGTGACTGTGTGCGTAGCGTGTGAACCCAACGTGTAGCGCACAGCTCGGTGCGTAGCACCTGTGTATTTTTACACTGGCCGCGCGAGCCCAATGTGTAGCGCTCAGATCGGTGCGTAGCGCACACCTCCAATGTGTAGCGCACACCTCCAACGTTGTCCACAGGGTATGAAACACGGATTTGGCCTTCCTACTCTTCAATTTTGACCTTCAAATGAGCGCTTTGGGAATCTATGCAAATGAGTTGTCTCCAAGCAACGATATTGCCCATTATGCCCTCCCCAGGCCTGCAACTTATGTTAAAGCAGTTTATCATACTCGTGTTTCTATAGGAATGCAATTTAGAATGCTATTTGAGACAGAAGAGTCACGTGTTCGCAGATATATGGGCACCATAACTGGCATAAGTGACTTGGATCAGGTTCGATGGCCAAATTCACATTGGCGTTCTGTTAAGGTTGGTTGGGATGAGTCGACTGCTGGTGAAAGACAACCATGTGTATCGCTCTGGGAGATTGAACCTTTGACGACATTTCCAATGTATTCGTCGCCCTACCCTCTCAGACTGAAACGTCCTTGGCCCCAGGGAATATCATCACTTCATGGTATTAAGGAGGATGATGGTGGCATAAATACACCTTTCATGCAGATGAGAAATGATAGTGGGGATCGAAGTGTTTAGGATTTGAATTTCCAAGGAATGGGTATGAATCATTGGATGCAACAGAGATTTGATTCCAGTTTGCTAGGGATGCAACCAGATGTATAAAAAGCAATGGCTGCTGCAGCCTTACAGGAAATGAGAAGCGTTGATCCATCCAAACAGCTCTTGCAGTTTCAACAACAGCATCATTTGCAACCTCAATAGTTTCAATGTAGGTCGAATCCACATTTACAGAGGCATATTTTTCAGCAACAATAGGCGCCACAACAAAATATTCTTCAGCAGCAAGCTCAGAACTTACAGGAACAATCCCGACAAAATCATCTTCTTCAACATCAGTTACAGCAAAACTCATCTCAGCATCATCTTTTACAGCAACAACTGCAGCATTGTTTTAGTGATCAGCATACAACCTTTGGACAAAGAGCAGCAAGCTGCTCAATTTCCTTTACTCTAACTTCCCTAAACGCATGACAGCTGAGCTACTTTAGTGATTCTCTAATGTTGCCCCAAATACAGAAATCTCCATTCAACAGTTCATGAAGAGAAGGCAGATAGCGAGTACAAATTGTAAGGATGGTTCTAATAGAATTATTTTTCAAATAGGGTAGTCTGCATTGATCCCTAGAATTCGAACTCTGTGCATGTTTGGAAACACTGTCATTTCCCACAACCCAGATCCCCAATACAATAGCTGCAACTGACTCTAGAATTTTATCAAGGTGTAAGGACATTTTAATGTGAAAACTACTACAACAGGATAACCTTCATGAAGAAGTTGCACAAACGAGACTGGAATTTAATAACTCGAGAGGGCCCAGTATCCTTGGATAACCTGTGTAGTATCTGAGATTTTGGCAGCCTTTTGGCGTTTTGACATTTTACAATTTCCTTCTCTGATTGCTGATGATGATTTGACATTGAAACTCTGTTTGTGCTTTTGCAGGGATAGGAGCTGATGAGTCCTGGCAAGGTGACCAGGGCCTGCATTTGACATTTTTCATGAGGGCAGATTTTAAAAATATACTTATTGCAAACAAGTAATTTGACAATTTCTTCTCCAAAACAGGGTTTTGGAGAAGAATCATCCTTTTGATCATTGAAACTCCTAAAATAATAACTCACTGAACCTTCCTCTGGCTTGCACATGTTATTGAAATACTTCTGAAGACTAAACCCTGAGCTCAAGAATTAAAATGACTCTTTTCTGGACCACAGTAACATCAGTGACTGCAAATGACAAGAAATGAACTTTGGAGAATTAGATTCTGACAAGGGACTGACAGGACTGAGTCTAACACAATGGATTTACATTGATGGTCATTCCGATCATGGGTCTATGTATGTAGATGACTGTCTATGTACATGTAATGAAAGTTTATAAGTTGAGCATGGGTACGCCTTCCCATAGCAATTCATGTAAAAATCAAAATATCATGATATATGTATTGTAATTGATGCAAGTCAACTTCCACTTCGAAACGTCCTCATCACATCGTAAAGCATTTCATTCTACATTTACATGTTTTGTCTTCATGCTTTAGGGGGCAGTTGTTACAGATCCATTTGGGCACATCACTCCCATCATCCATAGCAGTGTTTTAGGGCTCATTGAACCCTAATTTCAATTGCTACATGCCCTAAACAAGTCACCCTTTTGAATGGCTCCTTCCCAGACAGTTTAATGACTTGAAGACATCGTGAAATGACCTCTAGAGGGACCAGCACAAGTAGGCCCATGTAAGGGTGTGCTACAGAGCAATCGAGTCCATGCCAAGGTGCTCTACAGAGCACTTAGGCCCTCTTTCACCTGCACTGGGCAAGATTCAGAAAAATTCACATAGGGTTTGGGGAATATTCTTATCTCTTGGAGTCATCTAGAAGGTTCCCTCACTTATCAACTCCTATGAGCTCGAAAATGGATGAGGAATGAGTTAATATGCATCCTCTCCTCTCATCCCTTCCTCCATGGAACTAATTCTATGTATGGAAGGCCATTTAATACCCCCATTTATGACATAACCTCCTTCATCCTCCTATAAATTGAACACTCATCTAGGTGATCAGGGGCTGGACTATGTTGAATTATAAGGAGATAACGTTGCTATGAGAACTGGCTTTGAGACAAGTATTGTTATGCTACAAGTTTTTCACGCTTTTGATGTGATGTGGATGCGATCCAAGCTGGAGGAATGACTTTGAATCAGACATGATGGTTGTAATTCCTTCTTCTATTAAATAAATTATTTGAACTTTTTTCTCATATGATTATCTTGTTCTATGATTTTTATATGTGTGAATGTATCTGGTTCCATTTACTTGTATTCAATAGATCTTTTTCTTTGATCAGTTCTTTGTCTTCTGTTTGTGTTTACAGGTACTTCTCAGGTGTGTTAAGTACGGGAAGGAGCAATAAGATTGATACAAAGGAGACAAGAGGAAAGTGGAACTACAGGTAGGTCTTCTCATATTCTTTGTCTTATCTATTGCTTATAGGAAAAGGCTAAAGTGCTTTAAAATGTTGTTCTAGATATGGCTACTTATCTAGGGAATTAGTAATTATCCGTAGATACCAAATTCTCCAAAATGAAATCCCTCTTATTAACCCTAATGAGACTAATTAGGAATGCAACTAATTCGTTTAAGTTTTGAAACTGTCAAACCTACTTGAGGCCTCTTTAGAAACATGACAGGTCTATTAAGGTAGGAGAAAGGAAGTTGTGAAGGGAGGTATGCTACAACAATATTAGGTTGTTATTTATTTCTCTGATTTTATTTTATGTAAATTAGAGATCTCATATTAATGGTGAAAGTAGTAATATATCTAAAGGAGAGACCAATTAAGGTGATTTCCCTAAACTATTCAAGGATTTATAAATGTATCTTTTGTTCTTTCTAATCATTTACTTGTTGTTTGGAAGGTTTGATTTTTGTTTTTGTCTTTGCTAACAAAGATCTTTATGTAGTAATAAAGCTCTCAATTCACGCAAATTTCTTTAAAGTCAATATGTTGCCATTTTCATTGGTTTTCCTTGACTATTGTATATGAGTTTTTACACTGCAGTAGTTTGAGTCTTAGAACTAGTCAATGGTCTTTATAGACACTATGGTGAAGTAAAATTATAAGTGCAGACACGAACAAATTCCTCTAGCCCGATAATGGGTCTAGCCACAATAGATACATTCTATGGAAGATTTCCTTAGGTTAGAATCAATCAAGAGGGCCTACCTCTTGGTCGCTTATCCTACTTGATGATGTGCTCGCTTTCTTACTCCAGTAGTTTCTCACTTTGTCCTTCAAGCTCCTGAAACAAGTAAACAACAGCAACACATAAACATAATAATAGAAAAAATGCAATTCAACCTACATAATGAGTCAAGAAGCATTAATACACGAATATGTAATATTACAAAACATGTAGGAAATCAATCGATAGTTGCATATATTAATATCAAAGAGAGATTACAACCATTCGTCTTGACGTCGTAGTCTTCCTCTGACAAGACCAAGTTCCCACACACTTCTTCTAGCACTTCATGATGGCTTCAAACAACAATAGTTTAAAGGCTCTTCCCTTTAGACTTCACTCCAAACAAAACTCACTTCTCCCTCACACAACTAGTAATAGCTTCTTTTTCTAACCAAAATAGTATACTTACACTCAGCCAACACTCTAACTAGCTTGTGCTTGGGAAGAAGGGAGGTTTATATAGGAAATATGGATGGGAGATGGATCCTCTTCTCATGGGAGAAGGACTTATCCCTTGAGGTAGTTCCATCATTATAGGGAAAGGAGCCCAAACTATCATCCTCGACCCTATCTGGCCAAACCATTTACCAGACTTCTTTTACAAAGCTTCTAGAGCTGGAAGCTTCGGCTCTAATTTAAAAAAAATTCCATAACAGGACCGACGTGACTGGAACACAGCTCAGTGACACTGAACAGCATGGGGAATAGTACTAATCTCTACACATCAGTGCGGGGGAGACAAAGGTCATTAGCGCCAACCTTGTAAACTGGAAAAAAGAGAAGTTTCAGGGGAAATGGTGCAAAACGGAAATGATCTACTCATGAAGAGGGACATAATGGGAGTTTCTCCATGAAGGCAAATCATGCGGGGTTCACTGTAGAGGTCCTCTAGGATCAAGGAATGGAGAGTACAGGGACAGTGACGAAATGTTGTGTAACAGATGCCCCCTAAAGCGTGAAGGCCGAGCCAAAGTGAGGGATGAAATGCTTTATAAATCAGTGTGGGGAACCGGTCTGCCGTTAGAAAACCTACAAGAAAGTATAGATACATATACATAAACTGAGATCTCTGTCAAATGATACATGAATTGTGGCATGGACATAGCCATCCGTCAAAGAGGATCATAATGAAACCAAGGTATGGTCGCCACCATCCAATAATGAGAAGGATCACATGTGGTAACTCATGGTTTGGTCGCAGCCAGCCATCTGAAAGAGACATGCATATCATCTTAACCATGTCACACCACTTCAGAACCTGGACATTTTGTGATCTGAGTCCAGGGTATTACTCTCTAACATGACCTGATCAAAGTACAGATTCTAGCATGAAAATAGATGTGTTGACGTCGAACATGCTAGAAAGTTGCTTGATTACCAGTCAATGATGTAAACTATTAACAAGTGCGAGAGAAACCACCAATAATGACAATGGTCCTCAAGGTACTATCAGCATAATCCACAGAATGTGAATATAGGAACTGAAGTCAAACACCCGTGAAATCACTCGATCGAAAGCTAATGATGTGAACTTGTTGTCAAGTGTGAAGAACTTGCCATTAGGGCATGCAAGCTCTAAGGTACTGGAAGGGAATCTCTCGGTCAACATCCTAGATAATGAGTTGAAGTCGATGGAAAGCGACCGTGTTGAAGGAGGGCCATAATGAATCCCACACCATCGACGCGAGATGAGAGGATGCAAAATGATTTTAGATGATACAGAGAATTAGAGGTAAGTGTAACTGCAGAAGGACAACTCTTGAACATATCGGCGACACAACTGGAAGTTTGGCAGCTTTTGGATCCATGGGATTGGTGGTCATAATGACGTGGCAGAGATTAAATGGAACGCAAAAATGAATAGCCCAAACCCAGGAAGTTCAATGATACAAAGGAGGATGTGCCAACCCGACACGAAGAAAAGAGTGTCATGTTCAAGAGTAAGCTGCCGACACGACTGATAGATTTCCAAATTTTTTCCCCACCATTTCTGGCGAGTACCCCAATTATTTTTTAATCGCAAGCTTGAAGGGGATAACATATGCTTGCACTGTAAGTTCATCCTACAGACAAATCCAACCTAGTAAGTTTAATGAGCCCTAGGAAGGTGAAGCTCATGTTCGCCATGGCGATGAATCCGATGTTGTTTAATAGTTTAACGAGTTCGACAAAGGTGTAACTCGGAATATTTTTCATGTTTAGAGAGTTTGGAAAAGACACGTAAAAGAAGACTCCACATGGTCCCTTTTCATACATTTGTGTCTCTCGAGACTGAAAAGGTAGAAAATAATACTTGAGAAAATCGCTTGACCATTTCAGCCAAGGAGTACCTTTTTCATAACTGTGTGTCCCAGCCCGAAAAATGGGTAAACTTATATTGTGCACACGACATTTCGCATCGATTAACGAGTTTGAAAAATAAATAAATAAATAAATATTAATTAATTAATTAAACTATTTAAACAAATAATTAAACAATTCTATTACATAATTAAACAATTCTGAAAAACAAAAAACAAAAAAACAAAAACAAAAACAAAAAAACCAAAAACAAAAAAAACAAAAACAAAAACAAAAACAAAACAAAAAACAAAAACAAAAAAAAAAAAAAAAAAACGAAAAAACATAACTAATTAATTAGTTAGTTAATTAATTGATTGATTAACTAATCAAACTATATAAACATAAAATTAAACAATTAAACAATTCAATCACATAATTAACTAAAATTCTAAAAATAAATAAATAAAATAAATAAATTAGTTAATTAATTAATTAAACTATATAAACATAAAATTAAACAATTAAACAATTCAATTATGATACTAATATTGAAAAATAAATAAATAAATAAACATTAATTAATTAATTAATTAAACTATTTAAACATATAATTAAAAATTAAACAATTCTATTACATAATTAAACATTTCTATAAATAAATAAATAAATAAAATTAATTAATTAATCAAACTATATAAACATAACTTAAAAATTAAACAATTCAATTCAATTACATAATTAAATATTTTAAAACAATTTAAAATTATTATTAAAAAAAAAAAAAAACAATGTCGGCTTCCATTCCCTGTGCATCTCTCATCCCTATTTGTTAAAACTCAAGGAGATTTGTCCCACACAATTACTGATCTATCCTGATGATGAGCCACATTGGAGGGCTTGAAACGTCGATACAAACAAATCATGGACGCGAAAACTCTGGAAGAAAAAAACACACAAAGCGCTGATCGCAGAAGCCTCAAAGCAATAACATCTTTTCGCTTTTAAAGGGTAGGAAAAGAGTTGAAAGTAGACCCCCCATTTTTATTCTATTTAATGAGTCAAAAAGGGAAAAATACTCAACAATCTTTTCATATGAGTTTAACGGGTCGAGAAAAGAGCTAAAATGTGACTCATCGCCATCGTCGAACATTCATAACCTATTGCTGCACAAGGCAAAGTGTATTATCGAGTCCTTGAGGAAAAATAGGTAAAAAAAACATTTACAAAACCTGATATTTTCATGAAAAATGAATAAAAAGGGGAAAAGTAAATATATTTTTACCATTTACCATTTTACCTTTGTAGTGAAGACTTTTTACCCACTTTTGCCCTTGTTTTTCCAGAGTAGATTGCAGGAGATCCGGGAGGTCAATCGACGAGCCATTAGTTCCAGGTAACATCCAAGGCCTTGAGCTCCATTTTCATGCCATTCATTTATGTTTTTAGCCATATTTTTGTATTTTTAGGGAGGTTTTTGAGAAAAAATTTCGCCCTCAGTCGGTGAGATTTCCGGGAACGAGATCGCACCAGCCCATGGTGATTTTCATAAGCATTTGCCCTAACCAGTGCGACTGTTTCTAAAATAGGCACGCGAGCGCCGAGGATAGGGAAAAATGATTTTTTCTCAAGAACTAACCATTAAAACTTGAATTTTATGTGCCAAAAATGATCATTGGCTCAAATAAATGACTTTTGCAAGAGAGAAATCGCTGAAAATGGTGGATTGGAAGGAAAGAGAACATGAAGATGTTGACACCCAGGCATTGAATGATCCAAATTTCTTGGAGGCTTTGAGGGCTTGCAGGCTCCTCAAATTTTTCCTTACACCAGGGATGCGGGCCCAGCTCAAGTTGCTTTGATACTTGATAAGCCTTTGGGACATCAATTGCGAGATTTTTGTCATTGGGGACCAGGAGCTGGAGTTGAAAACTTCAGATATCTACTTCATCACTGGACTGTCTCACAGAGGTGAGCTAGTGAACTTGTATGGGTCACGTCCGGTCGGGCCAAGCATATCTTCCCTGCTTGCCGAACATTGTCCTAAGGCCCTAAAATCCAAGAGTGGGAAGATAGAGATTTCCAGTGTGTGGGATCTAACACTAAGGGTGCTTTTGTTGACTATCAATAGAGTGGTGGGGTCCCAGGTGGAACACGAGACTAACAAGTTGAAGTTCCTTTATGCCATTGATTGCACAACTCCTATGATCTTCAACTTGGCAGAGGCCATGAATATTAACATCTAGTGCTAGTTGTCCAAAGCCAAGGCGGGGAATCTGAAGCAATTCGGATTTGGATCAATACTTGTGACCTTATTCCTGGAATGAGTGCCACTGTTGTAGTATCAGTTGACTGAGGTCAACCCTCTTGCACCATGTGATTTGCAGATGGCTCGTTGGAGTCGTTTGCTGCCCAGGATCACTGGGTGTCATCATATGTCATATCGACCGACATTCTTCTCATGGCTACAATGAAAGAAGATCGTCGTGGATGACTGGCCATACAACGACACTGATTTCCATGGAGACCCAGATATGCCCTTACCAGATGGAGAGGATTTTGATGATGAAGGTAAAAAATCAAATTTTTGATTTTGATGTTTTTTAATTGTTTTGGTATATGCGTTCTTATAACATTTCTTTTGTTTGTGCAGATGTTGGACTAGAGCAGCCAACCAGGATGTCCCCGACAGCTAGGCGCGTCCCCCGTCCTATTGATTTTTTCGACCCCTATCAGGAAGGGAGCGATAACGAGGACGAGATCACGAGGAACCTCGAGGGGTTAACTCATGGTATCCTAGAGTATGCTCGGATAGGAGACATGCCTCGGCAGTACTAGAGGCACACATTGGGAGTCTCAGATTGGATCCGCCGACTGCTGAGTCGTGTTGCATGAGTTGTCTCATGCTACCATGACCACCATGCTGAGTAGTTCCTAGGTCCAGTACTTACATATTTTTTGAGGCCCGTGTGCCACGGATGTACGAGGCCTACGAGCTGCTGATGTTATTATAGACACACATATTATTTTTTGGGTTTTGATGCATCTAACATTCTCTCTCTCACACACGCACACACACAGATATATACATATATATATATATATATATATATATATATATATATATATATATATATATATATATATATATATATATATATATGTTGTATTTTCTTATCTATTATGGTACAAATGGTTTGTCTTATCTTTTACATGTTTCGTAAATGTCTACCAACACGTAATTAGCTAATGCATCTCTCAATGTATTCGTGCATCTAGGAATATAATGATATGTAATATAATCAAAATGTCTTTCCAATAGACGAATACAAAGATACATTCGTAATATTTGAGGGTTCCTGACAGAATATTTCCCGTTGAGTTGAAGGACGACAAGATGTGAACCCAGGTTGACAACCAATTCCCTGATGCCCAGGTCGATGGCTTTTGACACTAGTTCGATGACCACATTGTATTTAGAAATGTCGTTGGTTGTATGACCTAGGGGGATACCTTCAAGGTCAATCAACTCACCGTTAGGGTCATAGATAGCCCATGCTACGGATGATAGGTTTCGGGTACTACGGAAAGCACCATCAGTGAAACAAATGTGAGGATTTGCAGACATCTGCAAAGCAAGAAAAGCATAGTAAACATGAAAGTTGTTTAAAAGCTATCAGACAAAACCACACTATAAAAAAATGAATCACACACTAATGTACATAAGTAACCATGCAAGATGACCGAAGCATAGTACTTCGTGAGGGATTCCATGTTGGGACTCGGGTAATCAATCAACACATAAGGACACTAGAGTTTTACCGTTTTCATGATGAGTGAGCATCGACTCGGCCAAATAAAGGAGTATAACTCATATAAGGCTTTACCCCCATGCCCCCTGGCCGAGGGACGGTTACGAGTTAGATGGCAACCTCGTTGAAATAATGGGCAATCAGTAAAAACTCGGGGAGGATGAAAAATCCTGAATCTGTAAAGGGATAAAGGTGCCCTCAGTTGAAATATCTTGATTATGTCGGGATAAAATGACACATCAATAAGAAGCGGGGAAGAGGACTCTTCGAAAGCGATAGACATAACCACCAGGCGAGGCAGGAACGATGAGCAATGATGAGTATTGATCCATGGTAGTTCCTCGAGAGACATGATTTCCATGATACCTTCATTGATGAGGAAGGTCTCAGCTAAGGGATCGGATGATTCCAAAGTGCCAAGCTAGGGGGATTGAAAGTGCATATCGACAAGAGAATTAGAGGATGCAGAGTTTGAAGCGGAAACGATTTCCACATAATTAACTTCAGCAGGACTAAGCCGCATGACCTTGCCCCAAGCATCAACAAGATTTGGTGCAGGTATGACCTAGGGATCAGATTTGATTGAGACCATGTTGACAGAGGCAACATGAAGAGGTGGGAGTGGAAAAATTACCATTAAGGCAGAATCTTTGAAGAGACCTGCCCCCACACTCTCATAGGGAGCATCGGAGTGCTTGACGTATAGAACATTGCCATCTGATGAGGAAGAGGCAAAGAAAGATAGCTGATCAATGATGATAATATTCCCTTGATGGGCAAAACCGATCATGTGAAACAAAGAGGAGTCCACAGCATGCATGGTATGAGTCCAAGTTCGGTTGAGTAGAAGATTATAATTGAGATTGGCATCAACAATATCTACTTCGACTTGCACTGTCTTGCCTTCTAGGGTGATGGCAAGGCTAGGTAAGACACCAAAGGGCTGCGAATCGTGCCCATTGAAAGCTTCCAAAGTGTTTGAAGACTGGTTCAGAGTAGGGGAACCAATAGCGTTCCAGCATGAAATTGACATGATGTAGGTGGAAGCACCTTCATCTATGATAATGTGGTGGATGGTCTTCTCATTAATGATTACCTGAATAAGAAAGGAAATATGATGAGGGAGTTGTGGAACATGGTTCTCCAGATCGAAATAGATCAAATTAGAATTGGTGGGATCGATGCCCCTGATAGCTGACAACAAATATTTCTGCTGCGATGGGCAGCTTTGGAGTATCTCGAGAGCCGACATGGCTGACGGAGGTTGAACAAAATCTTCAATGATATTGTAGTGTTGAGCGGCTCAGGTGTTGGGATTATATGAGGATTTCTGCAGCACACCTCGAGAGGGTGGCCGTGTAGCGGAATCAGGGTTAGGGCGCTCAATTTGTAGAGGGCCAGAACTCGAGGTAGAAGAAGAAGGTGCAACTTCTTTTTCTTTCCCAGCTGCCAGAGCTAGAGTTTGATAATCTTTCAATCAGGTAGCCACATTAATGGGTGTGCTCATCATGAACACTTGAGATCTAGAGGAAGCAGATCGGGGTTTGTCTACCATCCGAGCTACTGAGACGAAATGGCTCTTTAAGGATAGCAAGGGTCCCTTTGAGCAGGAAACTAACTTCGGATCATCATGGACAATCCTTAGTATAGTGATCCTCCTCGCAAATGAGGCGGGGATACTTAGGTTTCTATTGTGAAGATTCGTCAATAGATAATTTGGGGGGATCCTATTTCAGGACATCGACTTTAGCTTTGCCTTTGACTTTCTTTTTTCCTTTCGAGGATTTTTCCACTGAGGTAGACTGGACAACGTGGACCTATGAGGTTTTACCAGAGCCTAGTGGATTTTGAGATGAACTATTAGGAGCAGCATTCGAGACCAACTTCTATTTGGAAGAAGTTTTAGCAGGGGTCTGGGATACTAAACCAATAACTCCATCAACGGGAGGAACAACTGGTGACTTTGATGTTGCACGATCAGACGATGGCCACGGAGCATCGGGTAACAGCTCGTATAAGGTGCCAGACTGAGAGTAAACCAGATCCAAGTACTGGGCACGGGCAATGGCTTGCTCTTCAGTGACGCATCCACCCATAGCTAAATCGCAAGCAATTGGGGCTATGAAAGATTTGGTAAACTATTCAGTGAGTAACTGATCAACTATTTCGAACTTGATTAGGCAATGTCTACATCTCCATTCATGGATATGATCAGATATGTGCGTCGGAGTGTCTTGCTTAAGCAATGTGAGAAAATAGCTGCTAGTTTCATAACGAACCGGCAACTGAAAATGCGTGAGGAAAGCCATCACTAATGAATTGAAGTCATGGAAAGTACTTCAAGGTAGCTTGATGTACCATTTCATTGCGGCACGTATGAGGGTCCTTTGGAAAAGACAAAGACGAATGGAATCATCCAAGTATGAGTTTGACGAGCACCAGAGGTGATATGTCATCACATGGGCTTGAGGATCTTCTTTAGCTTTTCCATCGAACTTTGGGCAATCACTTGGTATATTGGACAGCACCAAAGGCCAGTATGGTGAATGAAGGATCGGATTGTTCGTAAGACGCGATACATCTGGAAACTCAAGTGTAGCCAAGAAAGGTAATTGAGTGTTAAAAGGCATGGGAGATCGATAAGCAAGCCCATAAGGAGGAGCCCATCCCTATTGGTAAGGATTTTGGCCCCACAATGGGGGATTTTGGCCATATGGCATCTGAGGCTACCCCCATTGTAGATTACCTTGACCAAAGGGAGGATTTAGACCTTCAATACCTTGAAACTATCTAGGCACATGTTGTTGATAGGCAATGTATGGGTTAAAAGGTTGTTGAGCTTGTTGTCCTTGGACATATGGATATGGGACCTATTGTCCTGGAACATGGGGTTGTTGGGCCTGTTGTCCCTGAACAAGAGGGTTTTGGAATTGCAATCCTTGGGCATAAGGTTGATACACTTGTTTCCATTGGACGTATGGGTTTTGTACTTGGTGCCCTTGACCAGCAGGATTCTGAACCTGTTGACCTTGGACAAGAGGATTCTGCACCTGCTACTGTAGGATTTGACCTTGACCCTGTCCCTAGCAGGGTTGACCTTGTTGATATGTATACAAGGGTTGTTGCTGCCTGGGTTGGTTTTTTTGTTGCAAGGGCTGACCTTGCGGTTGCAAAATTTGTCCCTAGGTTTGTAGTGGTTGGCCCTACGATGGTATGGGTTGAGAGGCATGTGGAGCATATTACATCTGTTGTTGCACGACCTGATGCAGCTATTGGAAGGACTGACCTTGCAGTTGTTGTAGGTGACCTTGCTGCGGGATAATCCACTCTTGCTATTACGTGGAAAACCCTTGTTGCAACAAAGGTTTCCCTTGCAGTAACAAAGGCTGCCCTGGTTGTTGGAACAGTGCCCGAGAAATTACCGAATTGAATCTGGCTGTAGCCAGGCTGGATGTACTGCCCATATTGGAGGTTGTAAGGTTGATTAACCAATCATTGAGAACCATATGGAACGTAAGGATTTTGGTATTGGACCTGAGCCCCATAGGGCTACTGATAGTGAACATTGCTTGATCCAGATGGACCACCAAGATTTTGAACCTATTGGTACTAGATATTTCTTGATCCAGTAGGATCAGCAGGGTTATAAATAATACTAGAAGAGGGTTGGTACCAAGCATGTGAGCTTGTGAGTCGCTCACATTAGTGGCACCTGACACCATAGAGACATTCAGGTTCTGCCCCCCAGGTGGTGACACACTCTGGCCACTGACTAATGGGATAGAAGAACTAACAAAAACAATCTTTGAAACCGTTGGTTGTGACTGACGTGTAACTGGGATTGATGATACAAGAGTATTCAGAACAGTGTGTTGCACCAGGACTGAAGTAATAGCTCATTGGGAACTCGTGTTCGTGACGAATGGACCTGACGTAGGCCTAACACCTAATGCCCAAACAGGGACATGGTAGAGTGATGAGGCACTAGGTGTGCCTGAAACTAAGTGCCCTAAAGACACATAGCCAAGTGGCAAGTTGGCGGGAATACCTTCTGAATAAGGGAAACCCTTGGGGGGAAACTGTAACTGCAATTCTTCCGCCTCAATAGTGTGTGGAGGAGAAACTTCGAACTCATCTGGAGAAGTGACTATAGCATCACCTTCGGGTTCCATGTCTAAAAAGAAATGAAGATGAATAGACGAACGTGTACTGGGGGATAGTTCCAAAGTAACACCCGGTTGGTCTTATAGACTATAAGGACGCTACAGTGATATCTCAACAATTTCAAATAGAGGGTTCAGAGAATATATAACCAGTCCAACTTGACCATCAATGGTCGGTGAGTTCTTTGGAGTTCGAACGGGATTATCCGGAGATTCCGAGCCAAGATCAGCAGATGACCCTAAATCAAAAGTAGGCGGAGGACGAGATGACAATGGTTGAACACTGAAAACAATTGTAAGTTCAGCATTTTGGTCCTCAAGTGACTCTGATAACTCAAGAAACAACTCCTCAGACAATCTTTCAGACAGAGGAGAGGAAGATGAATTGGGTGAACCAGATGGCTCAGCCACAATGACCTTGTCTTAGTCAACAGAATAAATAACTTCAAGGATTTAAAATTTCCTCTTAAGGGAACTCACGATTTGGTCAATGAGACTAATAGGATGTTTTGGATCGTGGGCAATCAATTATTAAGACGCATAAAAGACTGATGTTCTTTCATTTTTAAAGAGTCTAGAAAGAAACAAAGATGACTCTATCACTTTCAATTGGAAACGAGCTCGAAAGGACAAGTGCTCGAATGATATTTTAAGCTTAATGAGTCAAAAAGATCAAATGACTACTCTGTATGATCTAGGTAAACAAGATCACCAAGCAAACATGAACCGCAGAATACCTCTTGGCAAACCAAGAAGTACGAACAGGCAATCTCCTCAAATGTTGTGTTTGGTGTATCACGTTCACAAGGTGGCCGACTCGGCTTCCTAGGGATAAAAGGATTGTAGCCTAGTGGGGTCTCCTGTTATATACTTGTGTTGGAAATAATACTGAGAGGGGGGGGTGAATCAATATTATCAAATTCTTTTCAATATGCCTTCCAGATTTATACTTTAATTTATTCTTCAGATATTGATCATTAATTTGTATGTCAATGCCATATAATAATTAACAAGAGGAAGAAAAATAGATAAGCACACCAGATATAAGGTGGAAACCCAATGTGGGTGAAAATCACCTGCTGCAATATGTCTCTATCTTCTTTCAATTAGAAACTTCTTTTACAAGGATTTTGTACTGGTGCAGTCCTTTACCAGTACGCAAGCTACAACCTGCAGAGAGCTACAACTCTCTCTTGTTTTCCAGTCTCTCTTGGAAGGGAGCTACAACCCCCTTTGCTCTTTTACTTCTTTAAGGACCACGTTTCATTAATTTTCAGACTGGATCCAAGAAGATCAAATAATCATCAAGTACATGCAAATCACCCAATCTCCTTATACAATCAACCAATGAATCACCCAACTTCTCAGAATGCTGTAAAAAGAAAAGTAATACTAGATTCTAAACCCAGAACTCTGCAGCAATAGACAAAAGACAGCCAACAAATGTTTTAAGACAGGTCCGCAACTTCACCGATATAAACCTGCGGATATCTGCAGCCTTTCTGTGCCTGAACTGCGCAGATCCACACCGTATCCTTCTGCTGCTCTGCGTACCACCGCACTTTCTCCTTCTGCTGAACTGCGTACCTCAACTCAGATACGCATTGTACTCTATGTCTGACTGCGTACCTCCGCACTATTCCTTATGTGCCTCTGCATATCTCTGCACCTTGTTCTCTTCTGTGCTGCGTACCCCACACTGTGCCTTCTGTTGCGCTGCGTACCTCGCACTGCACCTTCTGTTGTGCTAAGTACCCCCGCAATTACACTGTGTATCGCTTACGAACCTCTGATTAGGGCCAAATTAACAGTCCTCCAATGTGCCACAGTCAGTCAGATCCACATATCTGATCATGCGCCCGAGAGATCATGACTTATCAATAGATTCACCTAAAATTTTCTCCTTGATTTATATCTAGCTTTTAAAACCAATTACCCAAACATTCAGATCTTAAGATATTCATATTTCACAAGTGTCTAGCCAAGTGATCTCCTTCCCCTTTTTATAGTCAAACCCTTATCCACACCATGGGACAAAACCATCAAAAACCAATACAAGGGATCCAAACCGGGGTTCAATAAATTAGATCCTATACCACGGGCCAAAACCATAGGATCGTAAAAGATGGGCTAAAAACCAAGGGCCAAACATAGGATACCCCACGTGAGTGCACTTCTCTGCATTGGAGTGAGTGAACTGGGGGACTGCACCTTATGAACGGTGAACCTGCGGGTATGTCCGCACTCCCTGGACGGCGAACCTGTGGGTCCGCACCTTTTGAATGATGCACCTGCGAACCTCTTATTTTCCATTATTTTAAGAGCCTGAATAGAGTTTTGCCACTTGAGTGAGTTGCCATCAAGTACAACACCTGTACCATAGAGCCAAACCAGAATCATAATGCCAACAATCTCCCCCTTTGGACTTGATGGCAACCTCAAGATCCTCATCATCATTCTCCCCCTTTGACATCAAGGGAAAAGGGTTATGCTCCCCCTGAGACCATGCTTAAATCTTTAATCATGCTCCCCCTGACGGTAAACCAGATCTACAAACCATAATCCACCATACACCATAAGAGAAAGAGATAGAGACATATTGCAGCAATATTTAGATCAACATCCATGTTCTCCTTCTGTGCTACCATAATGCCAACAATGCATTATATGTGCTCCCCCTGAACTTGTGCCATTCGATCTTCGACCAATCCATAAGCCAGCAAATGTACGCGTATACCCCATATGAACCTCGCGTGCAACCAACAATCTCTGAAACAAATGATATTCAACAACAAGATGATACATCAACAACCCCCAGCTTTTGCCTGAGGTATTCAAAGGTCTCCCTGGGCAATGGTTTGGTGAGTATATCAGCAACTTGTTCCTTAGAAGGAACATACTCCAACTTGACCTTTTGTTCAAGCACTTGTTCCCTGAGAAAGTGATACTTGATCGGTATGTGCTTGGTATTTGAATGCATGACTGGGTTCTTTGAAATGCTGATTGCACTTGTATTATCACATAAGATGGAGATAGGTGGAGTACAAGTGATTTGAAAATCCTGCAAGGTCTGCATCATCCAAAGGAGTTGAGTGCAACAAGATCTAGCAGCCACATATTTCGCTTCAGCTGTAGACAAAGCAATCGAACTCTGTTTCTTGCTGAAACAAGATACTAATCTGGAACCCATAAAGAATGCACCACCACTTGTGCTCTTCCTGTCATCCACGCTTCCGGCCCAATCTACATCTGTATAAGCATGAAGTGTGAGATCTGTATCTCTAGGATACCATAAACCATAGTTTTGAGTTCCTTGAAGGTACTTAAAAATTCTCTTCACTGCCTGAAGATGAGTTTCCTTTGGATTTTCCTGAAATCTTCCAACTATTCCCACTGCATGCATGATGTCTGGTCGGGTACCTGTTAAATAAAGTAGACTTCCAATCATAGATCTATAGGTTGGTGCACTGCTGCTGATTCATCATTTGCACTGAGGCGACATCCTGTGACCATGGGGGTACATACTGGTTTTGCATCTTCCATGCCATATTTCTTCAAAATCTGCTTGAGATACTTGGTTTGAGACAAGAAAATCCCGCCTTCATTTTGTTGGATTTGCAAACCAAGAAAATATGTCAGTTCTCCAAGCAAAGACATTCCGAATTCTTTCTACATCACCAAGGCAAAGCTTTGACTCATAGCTTCTTCATTGCTGCCAAAGATAATATCATCTACATACACAACAAGTATTAGTAATTTGTCATTTTCAATTTTTATGTAAAGATTGCTATCTGCTGATCCCTTTGAAAAACCTTGTTGATGAAGATATTTTTCCAAACGGTAGTACCAAGCCCTTGGAGCCTGTTTAAGACCATAGAGAGCCTTCTTTAGTCTGCATACGAGATTTGGATCATTCCCAAGGATGAACCCATCTGGTTGCTCAATGTACACTTCTTCTTCTAAGTCCCCATTCAGAAAGGCTGATTTCACGTCCATTTGAAAAACTTTGAACTTCTGAAAGCTTGAGAGAGCAAGGAACATTCGGATGGCCTCAAGTCTAGCAACGGGAGCAAAAGTTTCTTCGAAGTCTATTCCTTCTTGTTGAGCATACCCTTTACACACAAGTCTGGCCTTGTTTCTAATTACTTCTCCATTTTCATTCAACTTATTTTTGAAGATCCATTTTGTCCCTATGACATTCTTATCTTTTGGTCTAGGAACCAATTCCCAAGTGTTGTTCTTTTCGATATGCTCAAGTTCTTCATCCATCGCCTTGACCCAGCATTCATCTTTGCATGCCTCTCTTACATTTTGTGGTTCAGTGGAGGAGAGCAATGCCAAATAGCTTGAGGCTTCTGCAATTGTTCTTCTTGTTTGTACACCTGCTTCTTTCTACCCCAAAATCTGAGATTCTGGATGATTCTTTTGAACGTACCTGGATGGATTCTTCTCTTCTATCCTTATTTGCTCCTCAGGTGCCCCTTGAGGTTCTTCTTCATCATTTGTCTGATTTGGAGAGTAGTATTCATCCTCTTCGATATTTTCATGATTTACTTGCCTAGGGATGTATCCTTTTTCATCAACCACTACATCAATGTTGCCAACAATTCTTCCAAGTCTTTTATTGTAACACTTATATGCTTTGCTGTGGGGAGAATAACCAAGGAGAATGCCTTCATCTGCTCTAGGTTCAAGTTTGCCAAGCTGTTCATCGGTGTTTTTGATATAGCATTTGCTCCCAAAAATTTTGAAATGCTTTACCGAAGGAGTCTCACCATACCAGAGCTCATGAGGAGTTTGAGTGTTTTTCACTCGGACATTTGTTTTGTTGAGGATAAAAACCGCAGCAAATGCCACTTCACCCCAGAAGGTTGCGGGAGTCCCAGACTCATCAAGCATAGCACGAGCCACTTGTTGGACCGTTTTGTTCATCCTTTCTACTACTCCATTTTGCTGAGGAGTCCTGGCTGTAGAGAATTCCCTTCTTATTCCATGTTCTTCACAGAAATCAAAAAATTCATTTGAGGTAAACTTGTTATAGCTCCAAATCTCACTCTTATGGTTTGTGATGCTGCACTCATGGCCTAGGGCAACCCCTCCTTCCAGACCTAGTCCAAAAATTTAAAAAACAGTGTTTTATTCCCTATACGCGACATTGCCCTGAGTTAAACGCGTGTACACGCGGGTCTGTCATACCCAACCCGCGTGTATCTATTAAAACACTTAAAAAAATAATAAATTCCTCTTTTTCGGGCGGAGATCGCAGGTTTTACCTGCTAGATCACCTGTTAGTGCCCGTGGCCCAACTGTTCCCAACCAACTCCTAACTAAAAAACTACTTCGGAGAGGGTATAAAAAGACACCAAAGGGAAGGCCAAGGGGAGAGAGAGAGGAGAGCAAGATTATTATGCTGAGATTTTTCCCTTAGACCAGGTCTGAAGTCCTTGGTGCTTTCTGCACTTCCCCCATTTTGCATAGGAAACCCTTGTTTCCATGTGTATTGGTGATCATTCATCCTTGATATCATCATTGAGTAAGACTTGGAAGGAGCTCTTGTTGGAGGCTTGAGGCTGGAACGAATCCAGGAGGAAGCTTTGCTTGGAGCCTGCTGAAGGTGTTCAGGTGATATCTTTCCGATATATGTACTTTATTTGCCTTTATATATAAAGAAACACGTCTTTGTTCCCGAAACAATCTTTCTTTATGCTTATGAGATTCTTGTCTTGAATTCTTATGCAAGTAGTTACTTAAAGATTTTTATAAATAACTTTATAGCATAAAGATGGTTTATACATAAGTTTCTGTACATGTACTGTTGTGTTCTTTGATTTGTTTGCCTTGCAGGTCAAAGAAAGAAGAAGGGAACTCCAAGAAGGGTTTGCACCCTAACGGTCTTCTCGAACGTAGGACCTTAGGTATGTACCCTAAACATTAGAATTTGCTTAAAAGTAAAAATGATGGCTGTGTGTGTGTGTTTCTTTGAATAAGCAATTTTCAGTCTGGTAGAGTCTTAGCCCAAAGGACCCTAGGGGTACTTTCCCTTCAACCAGAATTGGCGACTCCGCTGGGGACAACACTCTTGTTGTTCCTAGTTTGGGTAGTCTTCAAGCCAATCAAGGCTCAGCCCCTCTGTTTGTTGGTTCTGACTGTCTGATATTTTCTTGAACTCCAAGCTTTTCCCGTTTTTCAGTCTGTGTTTTTTTTATTTTTCTTGAAAGACTTCAGATACGCTCTTTTTCTGGATTACAGAAGCGTATATACGCAAGTTGCACTAAGTTAACCCGCGTATACGCAGGTTTCCTTAGTTACAGTCGCGTATACACGCATTCTGCAAATAATTGCAGGCGCGTATATCACATAATTTTCAAGATTTGTAAATTTTCTGTTGGCTGAATGTTTGTCTGGTAGTTTGGGTTAGTTTTAAGCAGTTATTTTCCAGTAATAGTTCTCTATTTGACAGGGGGCATCTTGTTCTGAACTCTTTCTAGTTATAAGGAGTATTAGTCTTATTTTCGTTGATTGCAAGCGTCATTGATTTTTGACACACAAGATTTCTGTTTAAGAATCTTGATTGCTCTGTTTCGGCAGAGTGAGAAGATTGGGTTCAATCTTTGTGTCCATTTTGCTTTCATGACATTTTTGTTTGCTTAACGAAATCATTTTTTATGACCATTTGCTCCTTCGTTTCGGAAATTTGTTTGTTACCATTTTCTTGAAACTTGTCTTTTGATATTTTGGACTTTCATTGTTGCTTTTGATTGTCAAAAGCGATTTCAAACACATTTTATTTTTGTTGAGTTTTCATCATTTGAAAGGTGTCAATTCACAAAAGTGTTGGGTTGCTTGTTTATCAATCATTGGTGTCAGTATTTTTGAGAGCTTTCCTTTGAAAAAGACTTTTTGGTTTGATTGAAAGAAAATCTTTTGAAAGTTTTTGAGTTTCGCTTTCTTAAACTTGCTTCTCATTTGATTTCCTTTTTTGCGAAGTGAAAGTGCTTTGTTTTTATCTAAGAACTTGTTTTTATTGTTTGGACGAAATGATTGGTAACACATCATCTTCTATCTAAGCATTTTAGTGGCAAGACAAAATTTGGTAAAGCAGCAACTTTCCTTCTTTGTTTTTAGAAGTAGTCTTTAAATCTTGCATCCACATATAGTTCTTCCATTAGGGTAAGATTTGCATCTCTTTTTAGGCATATTTAGTTTTGTTAGTTTTTGTAAGTGTGGAGTCTGAAAAGAAAAAGAAAATTTGTTTATATTACAAGTGCCTCTGAACCTCATAGAAATTGCTCTTCATCGAAAACAAAAGTGCATGTGCATGTAGCTAAGTTTTATTAATTTCTTTTGCGTCCATAAAACACCACAAGTTTCACCTTCATTACCTTCTGACTTAAAGAACAGCCTAATAAAATCAAGCGCTTAATTAAAATCCACTAGAACTTTTTGTTTTAGTTATTACACCAACAAGTTTAGGATTTTAGGGCCTTGGATTAGGCGAGTGGAGAGTTAACTCTCCAAGGCCACATAAAACGTCAAACATAAGAGTCTGATTAACGAGAGTAAATCCAATAACGTTAGGAAGACCAGGAAAGCTCCGGATCTGGGAGTTAAGCACGAGGGTCTGTGAAGACAGGGAAGAGAGATACCCCCTCTCCTACTTGTCCGAACTTACCTCACGACTGTTCTGCCTGGCTTCTACGACGAGTTGGTACCCATAGTTGCCTCTCCTAGGGATCTGCATAGGTGGCTGCGGAGGGGAATCCTGTGGCACCTGAGGTCGACGTTGTATCACTCTCAACAGTACTTCTGGAGGGCACCCTTGCGAAGCTTGGGGGCTTGCACCGGCACAGGCTGTTGTTAGGAGGTCAGCGTAACTTCCTCTGATACCTTCGCTGATAGGACTGGGCCCTCATCATCCCAGACTATCTTCGGAAGGCCCTTTGATTCACTTTCTCGTATTTTGGTGTCCGGTCCCAATCACCCGGAGCGGAAATACTTGAAAGTTGTTTGACTGGCTGTATCTTTAGGAACTTTATAGTGTGTGCTCTATGCTCCTAGTCGGCTTAGCTTTTAATTTTTTGAGTCTTTAGTTAGATCATAACAAAAAATTCAAAGTGGCTGACCAGTCTCCAAGACGGTCTCGAAGACTTCGTGGTCTCTCGCCACCTATTTTAGAGCCTTCTCCTAGAAGGCGCAGAGGGGATACTACCGGTGGGGTCCGTCCCACGCCGGTTGACGCATCGGGGATTGATCCTCCTCTCGGGGATATTAGCGGCCAAGCAAGGCCTGGCACTTCTGAACAAGAGAGGGACACTCCAGTCCTTTCTCGAGTTCGCTTTCAAGCGGAGAATAACGTAGAGGTAGAAGAACTTTCAGAATCATTAGTGATTCCAAATTCTCCACTACCATCTAGTTATCCAGACGTATTGCAATACGTTGGGACTCCGTCGCATAGACCAGCGAGTCCAGGTTACGCTACGCGCTTACCTTTTATGATCACTACTAGAAGCATGGCTTCTACGAGTGCTGCGACTATGCAAACCCCAACATCGGTGCAAGGGGGAGGAACCATTTCCATCCCCTCCGCTTCCTTGTTCGGATCGTTTGCTAGCACATCTTTGGTAGGGTCTACCTCCATTCCGTCCACGAGTGGAAATGCCCAAACCAATGCTTTTAGTACTGGTTCCTTCCTTTTTGGCACCCAATCACAGGGTATTCCATCGGTTCCGTTCAGTGCCGCTACGTCCATGATGGGCGGATCGGCTTCATTCCAGGGTTTTCCTTTTGGAAGTGGTCATATCCCACATTCCAACCCAACGGTAGGATCCATGCCTTTTTCTTCAATAGGACAAAGCAGCAATCCTTTCCAAGGTTGGAATAACCCTGGGGTTAGTAGCGCAGGAACTGCGAATCCATTTATCGGCCAACAAGGAAGTAGGCCGTATTCCACGGTTAGCATGTTTCAAAGTATTCCTCCCCTCGCTTCGGCTTGGAACCCATATCAGCGGTTATCAACCCCTTACCATTCTTTAGGAGGAAACTTTGCAGGCTATGGAGGTTATACGGCAGGAGTTGGTCAAACTCCGAATTTTGCTGGACCACAAGGCTTGCCTTTTGGTTCAGCCGGTTCTACTGGTCACTTGGGGCAGCCTGGTGCCTCTCAAATCCCAGGACAATCTTTTCAGAACTTTGGGAGTTTTGCCCAGTCTGGGTGGAATCCCCTAGGTCCTCCTAGGCTTCCGTTTCTGGCAACGTTAAACTTGCCAGATCTCACTAAGCTAACGAACGACCCTATCAGATACAATCCGGCCTGGCCTCCAGTCCCAACCAAACTCCCTTCGGACATCCCAAAATTCGAAGGGAAGAGTGGTGAAGATCCAGGCGATCATGTAACCACATTCCATTTGTGGTGCTCATCCAACTCCCTCATCGAAGATTCGGTTAGGTTGAGACTCTTTCAGCGCACCTTGACTGGTAATGCGGCTAAATGGTATATAGAGTTGCCAGGGGGCAGCTTTACATCGTTCACAGACTTAGCCAATATCTTCTTGAATCACTTCCAGTTACCTGTCCGCTATGATGCTGGAACTGAACTTCTAGCTACCTTTCGTCAGGATAAGGCAACCCACATTTCTGATCACATTCAGGAATGGAGATGGAGAAAAAGGCTCATTAAAGCCGAAATCCCTCCGGAGTACCGTCTAGAGTGGTTTTTGAAGTCTTTGCAACCCGAGATCTCCAAGGATGTCTCCATGTCTGGGGTCTATTCTGAGGAGCAAGACATTTTCAGGGCCCAGCAGTTAGAACTGATCTACTCTCAGTCTGGGATCCTCCAAAAGTACTTGCCGGATGCTCCTGGATCTAAGGTTGATTTAGCTAAGCCAAAGCCAGGTCCGCACGCGGATGGTATCGTGGGGTCAGTAGACTCGACTACAGTGAACTTGTTGAATCAATTGCAGCAGTTGTCATTACAAACTGCTCCTAACAACCAAGTCACAATGTCTAATCCTCAAGCTTCCCAAAATTCTTCCATTAACGCCGTCCAGTCCGATAACCCCAAAGGAAATCAAAATTCCAATGGGAAAAAGAAAGGACGTGGTAAGAAGAAGAACTCGGATGGGAAGCCCGATGCAAATAAATCCGGCAACAACGCTGGTGGTGGTGGAAATGAGTCGAGAAAGAAAGTCAAGTTTCCTTGCAAGTTGTGCAATGGAGACCATCTAACTCATCTTTGCCCCAAGATTCAAGACGCTCAGCGCTTGTTAGGGCAGCAAGGGACTTCTAGTTCTCAAGCTGTCTTAACTAACCCATTTCCCCAAGGGTTTACACCCTAACGGTCTTCTCGAACGTAGGACCTTAGGTATGTACCCTAAACATTAGAATTTGCTTAAAGGTAAAAATGATGGCTGTGTGTGTGTGTTTCTTTGAATAAGCAATTTTCAGTCTGGTAGAGTCTTAGCCCAAAGGACCCTAGGGGTACTTTCCCTTCAACCAAAACTCCCCACCTCTGTTTGTTCTTGATGTAATTCATCCCTGCTTTACCTGATGATCTCCATTTGGCTTTTGCTCATTTCTCCTTGCTGCATCAAGATAACTCTTTGAGGTGGATGCTTGAGATGTTTCTCCATTATAACCCAGACCTGTCTTAATTAGTGGAGAACGTTGTACATTGATAATCTCATCCAGAGTTTCAGATCCTTTAACAAACTTAAGATTAAGAACCTTTGTTTTCTCAATTTCTTTTCTAAGGCCAACAATTTCACATTCTAACTTCTCAAGAGATTTTTATTTTTCATCAAGTTGAAATTGCAGAGTATCAATGATCACATTCTTTTCTTCTAAACATGTCCTGAGTCTAGAAATCTCTTCATAAAATCATCCACATCTATAACATCCATGTAATCATCATCTTCAAAAGCCATTAAAAGTTTATAATCATTACCTCGTTCATCTTCATCACTATTTGATAGGCCATCACTGTCTTCATGAGTGTAGTAACTTTTCTTAGTTGCATTCTGTTTCGTGTTCCATCTAACAGGTTCCTTCCCTTTTTCAATCTTATCCTTGTGAGGAAATTTGGCAGCATAGTGACCGACTCTTCCACAAGCAAAGCATTTGAAAGGTAACTTACCTCGGAACCGTCCAGTACCCCGTTGAATATTTCTGACAAAATTTGATTCTTCTTCTTCTGCTGACACGTGTCCTGACTCGTAGTACTTGCCTTTGCCTGAAGCCTTGAAGGCAGCTTCTCTCCTGTCTGATGGACCTCCTTTCCTCATTTCATAAGCAAGTAGAATTCCGTGCAGCTGTGACATTTTAAGGCTTTGTAGATTCTCTTTTTCTTCTATAGCAGAAACTTTAGATTCAAACCTAGGGGACAAAGATCTTAGAACTTTTTCAACCACAACAACCTCTTTTATTTCTTCCCCCAAATTTTTCATACAATTAACAATCTCATCTACACGAAGAAAATAGTTAGCCACACTTTCATCATTATACATCCTGAGATTTTCATACTGAATCCTGAGGGTTTGAAGTTTTGCTCGTTTTACCTGATCTTCCCCTTCATAGCTCAGAACAATCTTGTTCCATATCTCTTTTGCAGATTTAAACTGCATTACCTTGACAAATTCTGATTGAGATAGACATCCTAATAGAGTATTAACTGCCTTTGCATTTGTTTCATATTTCTTCTTCTCAGCCGGATCTGTAGGAGTTGCTGATGCAAAAGTATACCTTGTATCTATGATATCCCAGACTTCTGTACCAAGAGATTGAAGATAGGCAGTAACTCTTACCTTCCAATAAATGAAGTTTGTCCTATCAAAAATCGGTGGCCTGATTGATGCTTCCCTCTAGTAGTTGCTCATGATGCAAGACCTTTCTTCAAGCGATCAAGCTTCTTCTGAAGAACCTGCTCTCATACCAATTGTTGGAAATAATACTGAGAGGGGGGGTGAATCAGTATTATCAAATTCTTTTCAATATGCCTTCCATATTTATACTTTAATTTATTCTTCAGATATTGATCATTAATTTGTATGTCAGTGCCATATAATAATGAACAAGAGCAAGAAAAATAGATAAGCACACCAAAGAACACCAGATATAAGGTGGAAACCCAATGTGGGTGAAAACCACCTGCTGCAATATGTCTCTATCTTCTTTCAATTAGAAACTTCTTTTACAAGGATTTTGTACTGGTGCAGTCCTTTACCAGTACGCAGGCTACAACCTGCAGAGAGCTACAACTCTCTCTCATTTTCCAGTCTCTCCTAGAAGGGAGCTACAACCCCCTTTGCTCTTTTACTTCTTTAAGGACCACGTTTCATTAATTTTCAGACTAGATCCAAGAAGATCAAATAATCATCAAGTACATGCAAATCACCCAATCTCCTTATACAATCAACCAATGAATCACCCAACTTCTCAGAATGTTGTAAACAGAAAAGTAATACCAGAAATCTAAACCCAGAACTCTGCAGCAATAGATAAAAGACAGCCAACAAATGTTTTAAGACAGGTCCACAACTTCACCGATATAAACCTGCGGATATCCGCAGCCTTTCTGTGCCTGAACTGCGCAGATCCGCACCGTATCCTTCTGCTACTTTGCGTACCACCGCACTTTCTCCTTCTGCTAAACTGCGTACCTCAACTCAGATATGCACTGTACTCTATGTCTGACCGCGTACCTCTGCACTGTTCCTTCTGTGCCTCTGCGTATCTCCGCACCTTGTTTTCTTCTGCGCTGCGTACCTCGCACTGCGCCTTCTGTTGCACTGCGTACCCCCGCACTGCGTCTTCTCCTTCACTGCGTACCCCGCAATTACACCGTGTATCGCCTGCGAACCTCTGATTAGGGCCAAATTAACAGTCCTCCAATGTGCCACAGTCAGTCAGATCCACAGATCTGATCATGTGCCCGAGAGATCATGACTTATCAATAGATTCACCTTAAATTTTCTCCTTGATTTAGATCTAGCTTTTAAAACCAATCACCCAAACATTCAGATCTTAAGATATTCAAATTTCACAAGTGTCTAGCCAAGTGATCTCCTTCCCCTTTTTATAGTCAAACCCTTATCCACACCATGGGACAAAACCATCAAAAACCAATACAAGGGATCCAAACCGGGGTTCAATAAATTAGATCCTATACCACGGGCCAAAACCATAGGATCGTAAAAGACGGGCTAAAAACCAAGGGCCAAACATAGGATACCCCACGTGAGCGCGCTTCTCTGCATTGGAGTGAGTGAACTGGGGGACCGCACCTTATGAACGGTGAACCTGCGGGTATGTCCGCACTCCCTGGACGACAAACCTGCGGGTCCGCACCTTTTGAACGATGCACCTGCGAACCTCTTATTTTTCATTATTTTAAGAGCCTGAATAGAGTTTTGCCACTTGAGAGAGTTGCCATCAAGTACAACACATGTACCATAGAGCCAAACCAGAATCATAATGCCAACAACTTGATCATACGGGGAACACAAATCCATGCTAGCATTGTCTAATGTCGAAGCTAACTATAGCTGCTAGGTTTAGAGACGCCAGAGCATGTCTCTAGCCTAGACCTTCTAGATATGACCGTCAATGTTAAATGCGCTTGAAGTTAATTGATCTTGAGTTAAGTTTTAGTTTTTAGGTCTTAGCGATGCGACTTGAAAAACCTAAAATGAAACTAAATGGGACAAGACCCTTTCAATTTGATGAAATGCCTACACTAGAGAGGGTAGAAACTACTCAATCAAATGCAAACAATCAAGAAATTGAAAACAAAATGATCTTTTACTACTTCACTTTTTCAAAAAAAATAAACTAATGAAAAATGCATTCCAATTCCTAATTTCTTGACAAGCACTTATCTATTGTTCCTTTCAAAATGAAAAAATTCTCTTCCTTTTTCAAATGTTGATGCAATTCTAGTTTTTAAGAGATGCAAATCATAATGATGCAACAAGCTAGAATTTCATACTTTCTCATGAAACAACGAAACAAAATTTTCCGCATACAATCCTTCAATGAAAATTTTTTCGAGACTATGAGCTCTTCAAGTAGATGCAAACATGAAAAGAGAAGTTCATTCAAGTCAATGAAACACTGACTTTACCAAACACAAGATAGATAATGTAATATATGCCGGAAAAAGATGTTCAAACTAGTAAACGAAACTTTTTCAAACTTGTGCAAAAAGAGGTCAAAGTCGTAAGAGGGACCAAAAACAAATGCAAGGAGCAAACACACCCACAACCGAACTTCATGAGTCCACAAGTTGCTGAATGGGTGACTAACTAGATATCCTAGTGTCGCTGGCCACTCAATGACTCAATCAATCAAACAACAAGATGACAAGCCAACAAGCAAGCAAACCAAATAAAAAGTAGCTTCCTAATCAAGGAGAAAATAATAAAAAAGGTTCATGGGGTCAAAAACACAAGAAAAAAACACACTGGCCAATATTGGGGTCTAGCCCTAATCTTCATTTACAAGGATCGACGTGACTGCCTAACTGGAAACAAGTGCCAGAGGTGGGTCGGCGCAACTATTCCTCCACAATTTGTGCTGGTCGGCACGATTGTCAGCTGATTAAACACATTGTCTGAGGGAACTAAGGAAAAATAAAAAATAAATCAAAACAGGGACCAGATCTGCTACTATGAATTTTAGACTTAGGCTAGTAAGCAGGAGAAAAGAAACAGAACCAAAGGCAAAACGTGAAATTAGCAAAGTTCTCACGAAATCATGAAATCCAAAATAATGGGATGTCCCCAGCAGAGTCGCCAATTTGTGGTGAAGTAAAATTTTAAGTGCGGACACGAATGAATTCCTCTAGCCCAATAATGGGTCTAGCTAGAATAGATACATTCTATGAAAGATTTCTTAGGTTAGAATCAATCAAGAGGGCCTACCTCTTGGTCACTTATCATGCTTGATGATGTCCTCGCTTGCTTTCTCCAGCAATCTCTCGTTTCCTTCTTCAAGCTCCTAAAACAAGTAAACAACAACAACACACAAACATGATAATAGACAAATTGCAATTCAACCTACTTAATGAGTCAAGAAGCATTAAGATATGAATATGAAATATTACAAAACATGTAGGAAATCAATCAATAGTTGCATATATTAATATCAAAGAGAGATTACAACCATTCGTCTTGACGTCGCAGTCTTCCTCTGACAAGACCAGGTTCCCACACACTTCTACTAGCACTTCATGATGGCTTCAAACAACAATAGTTTAAAGGCTCTTCCCTTTAGACTTCACTCCAAACCAAACACACTTCTCCCTCACACAACTAGATGGCTACAACTAGTAATAGCTTGCTTGTCTAACCAAAATAGTATACTCACACTCAACCAACACTATAACTAGCTTGTGCTTGGGAAGAAAGGAGGTTTATATAGGAAATATGGATGGGAGATGGATCGTCTTCTCATTATAGGGGACAGGAGCCCAAACTGTCATCCTCGACCCTATTTGGCCAAACCATTTACCAGACTTTCGTTACGAAGCTTCTAGAGCTGGAAGCTTTGGCTCTAATTTGAAAAACTTTCCATAACAGGACCGACGTGACTGGAACATAGCTCAGTCGCACCGATCGGCACAGGGAATAGTTCTAATCTCTACACATCGGCGCGGGGGAGATAAAAGTCATTAGTGTCGGCCTTGTAAATTGGGTAAAACAAAAGTTTCAGGGGAAATGGTGCAAAAGGGAAATGATCTGCTCATGAAGAGGGACATAATGGGAGATTCTCCATGAAGGCAAAGCATGCGGGGTTCACTGTATATGTCCACTAGGATCAATGAACGGGGAGTATAGGGGCAGTGACAAAATGTTGTGTAATAGATGCCTACTGTTAATATTTGGCTATTATTTCAAAAATCAACTAGTTCTTTTACACAATCTGCATCTTTATATACCTCTTGCATTTTGTTAAATTTATTCATTGTTTCTTTCACAACTTATGCTCTATAGGATTTCAACTTTTTTGCCTCAAATACTTACTAGATTTTTTTTTTAAATTCAAGTCTGATTTTTCTTTGTTTTAGTACTTGTTTATCATTTATCTCAATGTGTATATTTGTTTCATTAGAGAAATTTTGGGGTAAAAAATGGGCCTGAAAACAAAATTGTACAACAAAAATCAACTTTATAGGAGCTGATAAGATTGAATATGATGATGTCAACCATGGGGGATGATTGACCATTTTTGGAGTAAAAAGGTCAAAAGATAAATAAATAAATAAACTAATTTTCCAACTCGTATTTTCGACTTATCTACTTACGTTTTTACTCAAATTTTGAGTAGGATCACTCGTTTAATGCAGAATTTAATTTTGCATCCAAGGATTACCCATGTTGCATACTTTTGAAGGACCCTACTACAAGGAAAATGTGAAATACATGAAAAAATGTGATTGCAGTCACCTTTGTTCATGTATTTCACATTTTTCATGTAGTAGGGTCCATAAAAAGTATGCAACATGGGTACTCCTTGGATGCATAATCAAATTCCGCATCCAACAGGTGCTCTCACACAAAATTTGAGTAAAATGATAGTAAGATAAGTTGAAAAAGTAGGTTTTCCTTTTTCCCTCCAGAACTTGATGATGTAATCTAATCTTATTTTATTATTTCCACTATTATTTTATAATATTCCTTAGGAGGCCCATTTTAGACCTCAAAATTTCTCTAATGTATCTTTCTTCTCATTTAATATTTTTATCATGTAAATGCATCTAAAACAGAAAATACCAAATATATTTCCACTTTACATTGTACATTCTAAGCAATCTATCTCATTATCTTACTATGATAACAAGATTCGAGGAGTTGATGAGTTTAGTTTTCCTAACTTTAACCAAACTATCAACATATTTTGGAAACCATTATGGGGAGTGAAATTATTTTTTCTCCTTAGTTTGTCATTTTGTTAAGCATGTGCTCTCGTTTGTAAATTCTGGTTAAGAGTTTTCCTGGGAATATTTGTCCAACTTTCACTGGTTCTTCTAATGAATCCTCTCATGATCATGCAATTAAGTTCTTAATTTTTTTCATTCAATAGGAGTCTATGATCTTCATATGACTTCTTGTCTATTTACTCACTATTTTTGGAGAGACAATAGACCCATGCCCTGATATTTTTAGGCCAACCCACTTTGATGGATTCATCTGTAACTTTCCTCCTTCATGTAGGCCTCGCCAACCACAGTTCTAGTGTAATTCTTGCGAAATTACCCATGATCCTTCAAATTTTTGAATTGTCATCAAATCTGGGAGGTAATGCAAACTAAAAAGAAAAAATCCTATCATTTCTTATCGATTCCAATATAGAAATTTTGAAGCCCCATTTTCTTATGGATTCCAATATGCAAACTAAAATATTTTCCTATGGCTTCCAGTTTGTAGATCTTGTATCTACATCCCCTATTGTTTATAAAAAGGTTGCTTCCAATCCATACTTAGTTGATTCAAGATATGCATGTGATATATTTCCATTTGATGACTCTTTCTTCAAAGAAGATCTCGAATGTCATGCATACAATGACTAGTGTGAACCTTAAGCCAATCTCGAACTCCTTTGTATTGAAGTTGATGTTATTTGTGAGGACTTTGATCTCAAAGTGTCGAATCTTGATGATGAGGATAGCTTTCTTGATCTACATGACCAATCATTTTTCTCATCTTCTAATGAAGAGGTTCTGACTCCTGGTCCTTAGAACATCTTTCATTACTTGGATATTAACAATGATGACCATGCTATTTTTACGATTTTGATGAAGATAGATCCAACCTTAGTCATCAAGAATCATTTCATGGTAGGATTGAAGATTCATTTTTTAATAAATCTCTAATATATGATAAATACCATCATCCCAAGGCTATTTTTGACCTTCTTTATCCTAGTTACAGTGTTATATATGATTTGTATGGAGAAAATGATGTTTTTTTTCCATGATACTGGAGTCTAGGTTAGAATCTTACAATCATTGATGATATCAATCCATGTGTCACAACAAAATACTTGCACAACGGAATATAAAGATGCACTAAATCAACATGTGAACAACTATAGACAACAATAGAGTTAAGGCTTCTGTGATCCATATTAGTTTTAGAGAAGATTCTTCGGCGAAAATCACATGGAATCTCATTTGTCGACGCGTTTCGAACCAACTAGTGTGGTTCATCGTCAAGACAAATTGAAGAAACAGATCCAGTCTAGCAAGTTAAATAGTCCAAGCAGAGACTCCAACGGCTACAAAAGATTAACGGCTAATTTCTGACTCTAGAACCCAGGTTTAATTATTATTTTATTAATTTAATATTATTACTATTATTTATAACCAAGTAAAAATGAATTAACAGTTAGTTTTTAAAATATTACTTTTATATATATATATATATATATATATATATATATATATATATATATATATATATATATATATAGCTTAATTAAAATAATAATAATCGAATGATAAGAAAAGGTTAGGATTAATAAATTAAATACTAGGTTGGTATAAAAGTTAATTTAATTGTTATATATTAAATTAATATATATTAATTATCATTAATATTTACTATTTTAATTTCATAGAACTAAGGTGAATTAGGTACAAATAAACAAATTAATGGTTATTAATTCCTATATTTATTTAAATTATATATATATATATATATATATATATATATATATATATATATATATATATTTATTTATTTATTTATTTAATAAAATAAAATTATTTAATTAAAATAATATGTATAAATTGACCAATGGCTAATATAAGGACCATGGTCAAAATAAGTTATAATGGATGAAAGTAATTATAATTAGTATTAATAGTTAGTTAAAAGATAATATTTAATAATTATGAGCTACTTAGAAATCAAAAGGAAGGTAGGACCTCCCCTGATATTATAAGACTAAATTATATTTATATAAAAATATAAATTATTCCATTAAATAAAATAGTAAATAATAATAATAATTAATATAATGAATAATTTAATTAACAATTAAATTTAACTTTTTATACTATCCTGATATTTATTTTATTAATCCTAACCTTTACATTTGATTATTATTATTTTAAGTATAATATATATATATATGAGTAATAATTTAAAGAAATAAATGAATAAAAAGCTAACCAATAATTTATATTTTTATATAAATATAATTTAGTCTTATAATATCAGGGGAGGTCCTACCTTCCTTTTGATTTCTAAGTAGCTCATAATTATTAAATATTATCTTTTAACTAACTATTAATACTAATTATAATTACTTTCATCCATTATAACTTATTTTGACCATGGTCCTTATATTAGCCATTGGTCAATTTATACATATTATTTTAATTAAATAATTTTATTTTATTAAATATATATACATAATTTAAATAAATATAGGAATTACTAACCATTAATTTGTTTATTTGTACCTAATTCACCTTAGTTCTATGAAATTAAAATAGTAAATATTAATGATAATTAATATATATTAATTTAATATATAACAATTAACTTAACTTTTATACCAACCTAGTATTTAATTTATTAATCCTAACCTTTTCTTATCATTCGATTATTATTATTTTAATTAAGATTTATATATCTATATATATATATATATATATATATATATATATATATATATATATATATATAAGTAATATTTTAAAAACTAACCGTTAATTCATTTTTACTTGGTTATAAATAATAGTAATAATATTAAATTAATAAAATAATAATTAAACCTGGGTTCTAGAGTCAGAAATTAGCCGTTAATCTTTTGTAGCCGTTGGAGTCTCTGCTTGGACTATTTAACTTGCTAGACTGGATCTGTTTCTTCAACTTGTCCTGACGATGAACCACACTAGGCGGTTCGAAACGCGTCGACAAATGAGATTCCATGTGATTTTCGCCGAAGAATCTTCTCTAAAACTATAGACAACCTTTTACAATTTTTAACACACAACTTTGTTATATCAACAAAGTATAATACAATAGTCTAGGGCTCCCGTGCTAGGGATAATGGCCTTCATACATCCACTGATACAAAGATATACAACTATGGTTTGGTGTCGTTCCTTTAACAACTAATATACCATGAACAAGATTCAACATGACCTACTCGCTCATGGTGGCCACACACAACCCTTTCATTCCATGTACCATGAACACATCTGCCCAGTCCTTTGGCTTCAATCTGCAACACCTATAACCTACCTCTACCATTGAACCAAATCCATTAGGTCACTGAACATGGCTCCAAATACTCTCTAGCTAATCGTTAGTCCTTCAACCCGTCAACACATAGAGACTCCTGTCGATTTGTTCACAACTTCATTTGTAAATAACTCTCAACTACCCATTGCTTCTCCTCATCTCCTTTGTGACTTCTTTCCCACTATCTACTCATTAGTCCTTCAAGGAAAAAACTCATAGGAACTTCGTCCCACTAGTGCCTTCTTGTGTTGCCTAATTACGACACATTTAGGAAATGGAGGGCTTCCTACTTTAGCTGTAGATTTTCTTCTCTTATAAGTAATCTCGGAATAAGTAATCTCGGGATAACATAATTTACTCTCCTTGACCTCCTTCCTTTGTCCTTCAAGGATTAGTCCTGATCTTACACAATATTCACCCTTCTTATAGTTTCAAAAGTCGTTCTTGTCAACTGATCTAGGGCTACTAAGACCATCCACTTGTTTCCCTCCTTACAGCCTTAGGATGACCTTCCAATTCTATCCAAACTAGGATGCTACATGCTCTAGCAAAAAATCAACCTTAAACACATCATCAACATACCTTAGGGTTGATGTATCCTTGTTGTAGGTTTGTGGTCTAGTTAGGGAAAAATAGGAGTCCACATCAACCCTTCTAGTCAGCTACAAAATCCTTTCTACAGTTGTGGCTACCCTTCACCTTAGCTCCTCTTCCCTTCACTAGCTACCAAGACTATCCTACTCCCATTTATAAGCCTTTTAGACCCTCCAACAAGCTGCTACAAACTTTGGCCTGCTGTGTAATAACCATAAGGATATGTGGCCTCTAGAATCAACATGGAAACCACCTAAAATGCCAAACAAACAACCCATAAAATATTCAAAATAGCTCAGCCCAGGTTCGAATCTGTGCGGCCCTCAAATAGTCCTAAAATATGCCAAAGCAAGCCTCCTTCTCCTTCAATGATGTATTCCCTAATCTTCAGCCTAAAATAAACGTGTAAATTATGATTTTATGCTTCTTGGATGTCCTCATGTAGCCTCAATGAACCTCACATTTTTAGGCCTCTCCTAGTGTGTGGATGAATTGTACTTAGGGTACATATTACACCTAACTGACCTAAATTTTATGCCACAATCCCATTCAAAATAAAAATAATTTTTTATCTCTAAAACTACCTGGAATCTCTTGTTTTTTTAGTGTCCCCTTTCTCCTCTAAGGGTTGCGTACATCGTCCAAGTGCTATGTGACAAAATATCCTTGTGGTTTCACATGCACAAGGTGGGTTGTGAAGCCCACACATTGGGTTCTAAGCCCACAAAGCCACTTGTGGTGCCCATTCCTCCAAAACCTTGAACCCTAGGGCTTGGAGTACCCTAAATCTACAAATCTCAACACTCCCTCTTAGCTAGGGAGGTACTTCCAACACTAGGAAGTCTCCATCAACAATACCAATGACACTAGCCCATCTGGTGTCTGGTGTCTATTACTGCATCATACTCTGTAAAATGAATCATGCTATTATGGTAGTGACTTTGTGTTATACCATCATTTTCCACCTTTGTATACTTTATTCTCTGAATCATGGCCTTGGGCAACCCTTTCCCTTCAGACTTGGTCCAAATATTAAAATATATTATTTTAAATTGGATATGCGACTCTTCCCTACAAAAAGCATGTTCACACGTGGGTTTAGCTATACCCAACCCATGTATATGATTTAAAATATATAAAAAATATAAAATCCCTATCTTTTGGGTGGGGTTTATAGGTTACATCGGAAGCCTACCTAAAGGAGCCCGTGGACTAACTGTTTCCCAACTGAAAAAAGATGTTTTGAGGTGATATAAATACACCTCATGGGGAAGGCCTAAGGAGAGAAAGATCAGTATTGACCTTATATCCAACTTGTCCCTGATCAAGTTTGATTTATCCATGTGCCTTCTACACTACCAGCTATAGGAAACCCCTGTTTCCTCATTGTGATGTCCATATCCTTTATATGGCATCCATGTGTATGCATTTGAAAGAGGATTGTTTAGGCTTGGGCTGGACGGATCCAGAGGAAGGTTTCGCTTGGAGTTGTGGACGAATCAAGTTGTATCCTTCCACATTCTTTTGCAGTCATCAATAAAGAAGCCATGTCTTGTTCTTGATGTTATGATCTTAATGTTTTAATCTAACTAATGTATGATTTATTTTTTATACTTATATGCTTATATGATCTAACATTTATATGATGAACATGTTTTCAAATACTACTGGTATATGTGCTTTTCTTGAATGAGTTGTAGGTTTTGAAGCATTGGAGGAAGCAAGGGGTTTGGACCCTACAGGAACGACCTCAAACGTAGTACCTTCAGGTAATACTTCTTCTTCCTACTTCAATAGTTTAAGTATTGAGTCTTCTTGTTCTTTTTCTTCTTGTTGGTGGATTCCCTCTGCTCTATTGGCGTGCTCAACCCATACCCTAGGGTGTATTATTCCCGTAGCACTCTGTCTCATATGATCTAAACCTGAATACCTCAAACTTCCATAGGGTTCCTCCCTCTGAAGATAGACTCCCTCTAAGTCAACACGATCTCCACTGAATCAACCTCTTACTGATCTCATTTCCTACAAGGTTAATCTAAGTTTTTGTCAAACTTGGTCCATCATGGCCACAACCTAATCTTGCAAGAACCCATCCTCCTAGATTGAACACAACTCATACACATCCCTACAATATCAGATATGGAACAAAATCATCCAATGAAGTAACTAGCCTGTCAACATGTTGTCCATCACATGAAGCAATCTCGATCATACCAATCCCATCTATTCCAAAGCAATCCTCAAGCTGTCCTAAAAATCTGTTATATACCTAGGGGGGATAATATGGGGTACCAAGGGAGGTACCCAAGGTAATAATGTAATAATGGGATGGGCCATAGTAATAAATAAGGTGGTTAACCCATGTCATGTAAGGGACCACAAGTAGTTAATAATAATGTAATGGGCCCATGGTATTAGTTTGATGGTATGAGGGAACCATGGTAATGATCCATGGTATTGTATGTATGAGGCCTATATAGAGGCTAGAGACTCCACATGGAGAGAGAGTGAAGGATTATTGTATGAACAGGCATATGGCTTGTGGAGCGCTCTCCTTTCTTAAGGAGTGAATGAATGGTGTTACCCTACCATAAGGGTTTTGATCAATAAAGAAGCATTTCTATCCATTTCTATCTTGTTCTTTCTTGGGTTATTTTCTATTCTCATATATTTTTGGATCAGATCTATAACAAGTGGTATCGGAGCACTTTCTTGGGCAAATAGTGGAGAATTTTATTTTTTTTTGCAGGGTTTCAGGGCGACGAGTTTGTAGATCAGATCTGTACGTTTTTGTCCAAAATCTACAAAATCTAATTGCAGATCTAGATTCTATGTAAAAAAATACCGTTTTCAAAAAAACAATCGGGTGAATCGGAGTCCGGATGAAGGAGATATCGCTGATTTAAAAATCAGTGGGGTTACAGACAATTTTTCGGGCCAGCAAATTGGCGGCACAGATTTGGACGCCTTGGCATAATATTTGCAAAATATAATTGCAGATCCTGGATTCTTTGTGAAAAAATACCCAATTTCGAAAAAAAAATCAGTCGAATCGGAGTCTGGATGAGGGAGATATCGCTGATTCAAAATCGGCTCTTTTTTCAGAAATTTTGGGTGACGGCGGGAGAGTTGCAGCATAGATTTGAAATTCTAGTGTCTGGATCAAGATTTCTATCACATGGGTAGATGCAAAATGATTGTTCCATTTCTGAAAACAGGTCATAATAGGGATTCTGAGCAATATTAACAAAATTGTGACAAATTCAAATTTTCACCATTTTTTTTTTTTCAGAACCCTCTTCATGGCTTCTAGCAAGGTTCTATTATTTACAGGAGAAGATAATGGTCCTACTATTGAAGAATACATAAAAAACAGAAATGGTTATGGAACAACAATTGGAAATGGTGGATAGTGCATAACTTTAGAGATGAGATAACCACATGGTGGGGATTACTTAACCAAAAAAAGTGTTCCAACCTGCTCGATGAAGAATTTGAAAAATTACTTTTAGACAGATGGTCTCATACTAGAAAACAAGATAAGGAGAAACATGTGGGGTTATTTCCTACTGGTATATCCTTATTGCAGGTTCATGGATTAATTCAGAAAGAGAAGATCATTGTTTCTATCAATCCTAGTTGTAAACATAATTTTATCAATGTTAATTTGGCAAAAAAATTGCAAGTTCCAGCAAAACAAATTGAAAATACACAGGTTGATGATGAGGATGTTCAAATTTATAAGGATTTGAAGCTTTATATGGATAAGTATGTGTTTCATGGTGATTTTTATGCTTCAGATATGGATAATATGGATGTTGTTTTGGGATATCCTTGGATGGAATCTGCGGGTACAATCAATATTAATGTGCAGAAGAAATTCCTGAAGCTCTGGTATAAAAAGAAGAAAATTACATTACATGATATTTCCATCAATAAACAGGTAGAGTACATGGAGGCGGAAGCAGAAGATGTTCCAAGGACTGACCTATCAGATGATGAGCCTTTGATGATCAACAATTAAACACAAAGAGAGGCTAAAGAAGAAAAGGTTACAGGTGATGATACATCAGAGGAGGGCTCAGTGGTTGAAGTCATATTGGAAAAGAAGACACCACAACAAGCACCACAACAGGGAGAATTAAAGAAAAAGACACCGTGGGTTAAAACTTCAACATATCATCACCCACATCACCCCGCAAGAAAACAACCAACAAGATGGCAACCAATTAGCCACAAGGACAACAACCCCTGTATAATGAATAGCGAGGAGTGAAGATCCACCTACTACACATCAGCACAGAAGAGATGCCATGGTCAACTTCCATCTCAAGCGAGCGAGGCATCAGCGAGATCGAGGTTTCACCTTTCTCTTGGATGGCTAGATGCACATGCATGGTACCAGTGGACTACTCTTTTGAGTAGATCTTATTATTTGTGTTCTTCCCATGTTTCGGGGACGAAACATGCAAAGTGGGGTGGAATGTTATATACCTAGGGGGGATAATATGGGGTACCAAGGGAGGTACCCAAGGTAATAATGTAATAATGGGATGGGCCATAGTAATAAATAAGGTGGTTAACTCATGTCATGTAAGGGACCACAAGTAGTTAATAATAATGTAATGGGCCCATGGTATTAGTTTGATGGTATGAGGGAACCATGGTAATGATCCATGGTATTGTATGTATGAGGCCTATATAGAGGCTAGAGACTCCACATGGAGAGAGAGTGAAGGATTATTGTATGAACAAGCATATGGCTTGTGGAGTGCTCTCCTTCCTTAAGGAGTGAATGTATGGTGTTACCCTACCATAAGGGTTTTGATCAATAAAAAAGCATTTCTATCTATTTATATCTTGTTCTTTCTTGTGTTATTTTCTATTCTCATATATTTTTGGATCAGATCTATATGAAAATATAAGAGAATACAAATATACCCAGAAATAAGATAGAAATAGATAGAAATACTTCTTTATTATCAAAACCCTTAAGGTAGGGCAACACCATACATTCACTCCTTAAGGAAGGAGAACACTCCACAAGCCATATGCATGTTCATACAATAATCCTTGACTATCTTCCATGTGGAGTCTCTAGCCTCTATATAGGCCTCATACATATAATACCATGGATCATTACCATGGTTCCCTCATACCATCAAACTAATACCATGGGCCCATTACATTATTATTAACTACTTGTGGTCCCTTACATGACATGGGTTAACCACCTTATTTATTACTATGGCCCATCCCATTATTACATTATTACCTTGGGTACCTCCCTTGGTACCCCATATTATCCCCCCTAGGTATATAACAAAATCCATGGAAAATCATTGGAAGTCCATGATCAACAATCTATCCTACAACAAACTATTGTTCACTAGATTCGCCAACAATCCACCGAAACTCACATCCTATCTCACTACCAAGCTAGTCAAGACTCCATCTCCATGTCTTCAGTTAAAACCTCTTCTCCATGATCTAGATAATCTCAACTCCCTCTAAGTTTCTTTGCTCTACACACTCTGATTCACTCTCCCTCAAATGTAGCTATGATTCCATGATGTTTTTCCATGATACTAGAGTATAGGTTAGAATCTTACAATCACTAACACTACCAATCCAATTATCACAACAAACTAATTTGCACAACAAAATTTAAAGATGTAGTAAATCAACATGTGCACAAATATAGACAACTTATTACAATTTTTAACTTCCCAACTTTGTTATATCAACAAATTGTAATACATCAGTCTAGGGATCCTGTACCAGGGATAATGTACCTCATACATCCACTGATAAAAGGATATAAATCTAGAGTTTGGTGTTGGTCCTTTGACAACCAATCTACCCTGAACAAGATATAACCTCAGCTACTTGTTGATGGTGGCCACACACAACCCTTTCAGTCTGTTGTCGCTTCAAATCACACCAGCAGCCCAAATGCTATAGGAGAGATAGAAAGCCCCCTAGAGACAACCTCTGGGTTAATTTTAGACCAGTTCCTAGAACATCTTGAGAAGAGGAGTGCATGGAATATTATGAGTGGGGTTTCTTATGCACTCCAATTCTCATCTAATGAAAATAAGAGGGGCTTGGTTTAATAGGCCTTCATTAAGGTAGACTCAAGCTAATAGATGGATCCAAATTCGGGGGGTATATTGGGGCAATCTCAAAGAGAAATGGTTTCTTCTAGTGGCTGACACACAACAATGAGACAACTCAATACTGAAGTTGTAGTAATGGTGGAAAGGGAGAAAGGAAGGAGGGAAATAGATGCTTAGGGATGTAGCAAACATAATCCTCAACAACAATGTTAGAGCAGAAATATGGAAGAGTGATCCAGGTGGATATTGGTGTCCACCTTCCTATTCCACTTGGATCCCCAACCACTGTCTCTTTCAGTTTTTTGGTTTCCTTAATTGTAGCACAATCTACTATTTTTGGCAGTTTTTCGGGTCTTGAACTTCCTGAGCCCTTTTGAGGCCCTAAACAGTGTTTTTAGGGAAAGCGGAGAGACCAAAAACATTCTAAACATGCTTACCACTTTTTTAAGCCTTCTCTTAGAGATCTTAGAAACGAGGTATTATGACAGCCAAACAGAGATAGTATGCCAAAGTTACAACCCCGGGAAGTTGATGTACCAATTTACCCAAAATGGCCCCATAGTTTTGGCGCTTCATCTCCTAGGGTTAGGTTTTTGGATGTTTAGGGTTTTCCATTGTTTCTCAATAATAAATAGGCCTTTGAGCCTCATTGTAACACAGTTATGAGGTGTGTAGCCACCACATCTCTTCTCAGAGATAAGCCACCATCGCCTGAGCTAGTCTTATTGCCATTCTATTTGTAAGCATATTTCAGTATTTGATGTTAATGAAATGAAGTGTTATTTCTACTGTATCTTTGCATTTATGGTTATATCTGTAATTTGTTGTGTTCCTATTTAAATCTTGGTCAATGGTATCAGAGCGGTCTGCTCTTTCTCTTTTTTCTTTGCATGTCCCCAATGAGGTCGGGATATAAGGAGTTAGCACTTGAACTAGTTGAACCTTTGCAAGACCAGCGTCGAAAATCCCGACGGCCTCCCATGGTGGATGAAAATAAAGACAAGGGGGCAGGAGATCCTATCAAAATATTGCTCCAAGAAGCCCTTGAGTGACAAAGGAACGCGATGATGGACAACTTTGTCCAGATCCTTCAGCGAATACCCAAGGGCGACGGATCTACTTCCAGCAGCTACTCTGGAAGCGCCACACCCTTTAAGGTACAAGTTAACTTTGATATTCCCATATTTGAGGGTCAGATAGACGTAGACGCTGTAGATAAATGGTTAAATATACTAGAAGGATATTTTTCCATTCATGATTTTTCCAGCCAGGAAAAGATCACTTTTGCACTTCTCAAAGCAACCCCCCACGTTAAGGACTGGTGGGAAACCTACTGTGAGTAGAAGGATGAAAGTAAAAACTCATTGTTTTCAGCTGCACCCACTTGGAACTCGTTCTGGGATGCCATCAAGGAGCAGTACTACCCTCTCAAGAGCTATGAGGATAAATACATAAAGTGGACAACACTGTCATAGGGAAGGGACCAAGATGTACCGGAGTTTACCAATGTTTTTCATACCCTTCGCACGAAGCTAGGTATCAAGGATTATGAGAACCATTTGGTTCTCAAGTACTGCATCTGCCTACACAGGTACATCCAGGATGAGATGGAGTTCCTGAACATCTCCTCGCTCGCATGGCACACCAATATGCCATCAATATTGAGAAAAAGTTTAAACAGAAGAAGCGAGACTTTGGATCTGCAAATTCGAAGCAAGGGAACGGTACCCCCAAACTACAGAAAAAAAGGAAAAATCCAAGGCAGAGCAGCCTAGGACAACCCACGAAAGCCACAAAAAAATAACAACATCGCGAAGCCGAAGAAGGACACGGGAAAGTGGTGTGAGTTCCATAAGAGCTCCACTCACAACACAAGTGAGTGTCTGGCCAAGCAGTCACTTGTGGCTGAGCAAAAGGCCTCAGAATCAGATGCATGTTCTGACTCTGAGTCAGAACCCGACAAGGGGAATGACAAAGGGAACCAGATTATTGATGCGAAGCCCAATGCCACCGTTGCCACGACAAAGATCCAGAAGGAGGAACCTGAAGATCCAGAGGAGGAGGAATGCCTCTTCCACTCCCAGATGTGGGTAAAGGGTTCCCCGCTATAGTTCATTGTCGACAGTGGGAGCCAAAAGAACCTCATTTCGGTAGAGGTTGTGAAGAGGCTAGGCTTACCAACCACAACACATCCACAATCGTACACCATCAGGTGGCTTCACCAAGGACGGGATCTTCGTGTCAGCTAGTAGTGCCGCCTTCCATACAGCATCAAGCCCTTCACGGGTGAGGTATCATGTGACGTTGCTCCCCTTGATGTTTGTGATGTATTATTAGACCAACCATACTTATGGAAGAGACATGTTATGTATGAGTCAAGGCCTCGTGTTATTATTGTTACTTTCGGAAATAAGTTGTACAGGATACCGGAGGTAGCTCCACCTACCGCCATCTTTTTGGTTACTGCAAAACAATGTAGTAAACTCATTTCCAGAACAGGCCCCCTCTGCATGAAAACAACAGATGGAAAAGGTCACGAAGGAGTACGAGGACATATTCACCTCCTCCGCAGGGGTGCCTCTTCACTGTCATGTCAAGTACTCCATCAATCTGACCCCAGGTGCGAAACTGCCCAATGGACCAATCTATCGGTGCTTCATTCTGGAGAATGACAAAATCAAGAGGAAGATTCAGGAGTTGTTGTAGAAAGGTCACATCCGGCCGAGTTCATCGCCCTATGGGAACTTGATCGTGTTGGTACAGAAGAAGGATGGGACTTGGAGACTCTGTATTGACTATCGGGCGTTGAACAAGATCACTGTCCAGAATAGGTACCTGATCCCACAAATTGATGACCTTCTGGACCAACTGAAGGGGGAAAAATATTTCAGCAAGATCGACTTGAAGTCAGGATATCACCAGGTACCAATCAAACCCTCCGATGTGTGGAAGACTACCTTCAAAGCCAAGGAGGGCCTTTTCGAATGGTTGGTTATGCCTTTTGGGTTGACGAATGCTCCTACAACCTTCATGAGGCTGATGGATGACATATTGTAGCCATTCACCAAATCATCTGTAGTGGTATACTTGGATGACGTCCTAATCTTCAGCCAGAGTTAGCAAGAGCACCTCCACCACATCCGATAGGTTCTCCAAACACTGCTGAAACACAAGCTATGTGCCAATTTGGAGAAATGAAATTTTGGCATGACCCAGGTTCAGTATTTGGGATACATTACTGATGAACATGTGGTGCATGTGGATCTAGCCAAGATCCAAGTCATCCAGGATTGGCTAGCTCCAAACACTTTGATAGAGCTCCGCAGCTTTCTAGGTCTTGCAAATTTCTACTGCAGGTTCGTGTTGGGATTCTCTCATATCACTTGGCCCTTGAGTCAAGTCACGAAGGGAGGAGTGAAATAAAAGTTCTTTTGGTCTGAATCTGAACAGAAGGCATTCAGAGAGTTGAAACATTGCCTCTACTCTACACCAGTGCTCACATTACCAGACTTGCAACAGCCATTTGAGATCGAGACAGATGCCTTTGACTATGCTATTGGGGCAGTCCTTACTCAACAAGGGTATCCAGTGGCATATCACAACGAGACACTTTCAGAAACAATCTGGAAGTATCCCACTTATGACAAAGAGATGTATTCCATTATGCAGGCCTGCCGACAATGGAAGCATTACATTTTGGGGAAGGAAACGGTCATCCACATACACCACCATTCCCTGCAATTCATACAGAGGCAAGGGAAGTTGCAAAATCATCACCATCAAAAGTGGTCCACATACCTCCAACAGTTCCATTTGAATATCAAGTAGAAAAAGGGTAGCACCAATAATGTTGCGGATTGCCTCAGTTGACCACCGAGCATGGTGTTAACCACTGTGCTCAACTCTTGTGGGCACGAGACTTCTAATTGGCCACTTCTCTACAAAAGCAACCCAGAATTTGGCCACACATATCAAATGCTCTTGGAGGGTCAGAAAGTTCCAGATTTTCACCTCTAGGATGCCCTATTATGCCACTTGGGACACCTTTGTGTTCCTTCAAGAGAGTGTGCCAAGATGATTTGGGAAGCACACTACAATCGGGCCGTTGGGCATTTCGGGGTCAAGAAAATGGTGGCAGTACTGCAAAAGTATTTCTATTGGCCGAATCTTCGACAGGATGTCGGGAAGTACAACAGATCCTGCACTGCCTGCGCCATTGCCAAATTGACCATCAAGAGGCAAGGCCTCTATACTCCACTGCCTACCCCTAGTTGACCTTGGGAATCCATTTCCATGGATTACATGTCACGCCTTCCTTCTACTAAGTATGGAAATGATGTGTTTTTGTAGTCGTCAACAGATTCTCGAACATGGCCATTATGGTGACCTACAAGAAGAATATCACAGCAGAAGCCACTGCTAAACTCTTCTTTGAATGAGTGGGGGTACACTTTGGGATCCCACAATCGATCATCTCAGATCAAGACAACAATTTCCTCAGTACATTTTGTTCCAGTATCTGGTCGATGCTAGACAACAAGCTCACTAAGTCCACAACTTTCCATCCCCAAACGGATGGCTAGACAGAGGTCATCAATAGGATGATCATACACATTCTGCGTATGTACAACTGAAAGCATCCATGCACATGGGATGAGAGCCTCCCCTATGTCCACCACAACTATAACTGAGCTCTCCATAGCTGGACTGGCCACAACCCTTTTCAAGTGGGCTTGGGATTCCAGCCACTATGTCCCATTGATGTGGCCATGCCATTTGCAACTACTCATGCAGATTCAACTCATGTCCAGTCCGAAACCGATAAGGAAAACAACTTCATTGAGCACATCCAACATATCCGCTAGTAGTTCCATAACATTTTGGAGAAATCAAATGCCAAGTACAAGCAGCGACATGATCAACATCAGGTGCCACACAAGTTTCAGGTGGGTGACAAAGTTTGGTTGCATTTGCAAAAGGAACCCCTTGCCAAAGCCTATTGGAAACTTAGACCACTCCGATATGGTCCTTACACCATTACCAAGGCGGTGGGAGACAATGCATTTGAGCTCAACATTCCCCCATTCCTTGGCCTGCACCCAGTGTTCAATGTGGACTGCCTTTGACCATACTTCCCACCATTGCTAGGCACATTAGACATTGCAGAACAACTCACACCTACAGAGTTAAATCCAGATTGCATGGAACAAGACACAACTGATTAGATCATGGACATGTAAATCAAGAACACCCGATAGCAAACGATCCAACTATATCGAGTTGTCAAAGCAGGCCAAATCCACCAGGGCAAGTGGCTCACCAAGGACCAAGTTCAGCAGAAGTTTCCTCATCTCATGGAGGAACTCAACATAATGGGGACCATTGCTTCCTAAGGGGGGAGGAATGATCCAAGTGGATATTTTTGGCCACTTGCCTATTCCACTTGGACCCCCAACCACACTCTCTTTCAATTTTTCATTTTCCTTAATTGTAGCACAATTTACTATTTTTGGTAGTTTTTCGGGTCCTAAACTTCCAGAGTCGTTTTGAGGCCCTAAACGGCGTTTTTAGGGAAACCGAAGAGACTGGAAATGTCCCAATTTGCCTCTCCCATTTGTTTTCAGCCTTCTCTTTGAGATACTCAAAATGAGGTATTATGATATCCAAACGGAGATCGTATGCCAAATTTATGACCTTGGGAAGTTGATGTACCAATTTACCCAAACAGGGCCCACAGTTTTGGCGCTTCATCTCCTAGGGTTAGGTTTTTGGATGTTTATGGTTTTCCATTGTTTCTCAATAATAAATACACCTTTGAGCCTCATTGTAACACAGTTATGAGGCATGTAGCCGCCACATATCTTCTCAGAGATAAGATACCATTACTCGAGCTAGTCTTATTTCCATTCTATTTGTAAGCATATTTCAATATTTGATATTAATGAAATGAAGTGTTATTTCTACTGCATATTTGTATTTATGGTTATATCTATAATTTGTAGCGTTCCTGTTTAAATATGGATCAAAGATGGAGGTGGAGTGATAGAAACAGTGGAGAAAAAAGAACGCTTCAGGCCCAATATAATATGGTTATCATTGTCTGCCAAAAACATAAGTAAATCTAAGCTAACCCAGGTACTGCAGGTTAATCAAATACACTAGTAAATCTGTAATTTCTACAGGTATTGTATGCTAGTGAATAACACAAGTAAATCTGGATTATGCTACAACATAAGTAAATCTATGCTCATATCGGTACTGCAGGTTAATCCAATAACACAAGTAAATATGTAGTTACTACAGGTACTGTTCTTTGTTTAATAGCCAAGAGAAATCCATTAATCAGAGAGAAACCAACAGCTCATTACGCCATTTCAGAGGAGGAAAAAAATGTTATGGAATGAGGTTACAGAAGGGAAAATAAATTGCACATTGATCATCATTAGAATCACCAGGGGGTGTCATCAATCCAATATGAGTCCAACATATCAGTCTTCAACATCTGGCACAACATTAGTCAAGTCACCCATGAGTAAACAAATAGAACCAACATGGCATCTCAAAATTCAGACTGCTTGGGTGAGAAATTCTGAAACCTCCCAACCCTTGTTAAAGTGTTGCTTACCCGCTTTTATAAGAAGAGGGGGAGATGGAATTATAGTTTACAAAATATCTTAGCCCAGTGCCAGCTATCCGACAGACTAGCTGCCTGAGCATGCGATGGCACTATTGCCAAAACGATTACAATAGGGATCTGCTCCCTTTCTTGGAAATAAAATGGAAATTACAGAACTAATGAAAGAAGGAGGAAAAAAGAAAGATTAAGGAGCAGGTTTCCATATGTTGTTCCTGTGGATACCCTTGGTCAAGCCACATCTCTATCGGCATGTGCTTCCCCTGTTGCTCGGTTAGTTTTTGTCAATTCTTTCTTAACTACCTGAGTAGCTCGTTCAATCGAGTAGGGAGTGGGTCGACTGTGAATGCCTATCGTGAATTGGGAATGGATTGTTTCCAAGTAGTCCTTTTTTGTGTGACAGAGTGGAGCACCATGTTGTGCCATTAAGTCTTCCTAAGTCCCCCCCATACTGATCTACTATTGCGCCAAACTTCATTGACTACCTCAGTCATTGACCCATACACCCTCAATGCCCTGTATTGTGCTAGCGGGGCCTTGCTCTAATCGGGAATTTTACTTCTGAAACATTACGCATCCGCGGGCTATGATCCTCATCAACCCCATTTGGTTTAGATCCTTTCTGCTTTTCTTATCATATGACTAGGGACTATGACCAAGGGCTTAGCCCCCAGGAGCTAAGGCCTTCAGGCTCCTGTCTCGGGGACCTTTTTCCTTTGTTATATAGAATACCACATCTGAGTGAGTTATAGTGTTCTGCCTGTGGCATTTCCCTTTATCCTTGCGATCATTGATCTCCGGGATCGGGCCCACCAAAGATATCGCAATCGCAACCACGGAGAGGGGGACCTTCCATCTTCTTTCTCAGCGTTGTCCAACTTTTTGAATGCGAGAGCTTTATAGGCCCGATCACATATTATATCGCGTCCGAGAGGATCCCCTCTTATCGCAATTGCAGCCCAAGAGAGAATGAGGTGTAGGAGTGCCTTAGCCTATGTGATCGTTGATCACTAATCTGCGGGGGGTGACGCCATTACTACCATGTGTCACTCAGAAATGCCCCTATAGGACACCTAAAAATGTCGAACTGAGTGACACATGTCCCTTGTATGGCCGCATCACCTTCTGTACTTCCATGTGGAGGAGAGAGAAAGGGTCCGCCCAGACTTTATTTTTTCATGAATTCCTTTGTTAAATAGAATCAGCGCCGCCCTGGAGATTTAACACTGTATCGTAAATCCGCGATACTGCAAGGCTTTTAAAGATAGAACCCCACTGCCACACCGATCGTCGATATGTGGTATTTACTGTGAAGTTGAGGGATGTAGGATTGCGGCATTGCAGGACTACAGGGTCGCGGTAATGTGGGATCACGACACTGCGGGACTGCTAGGTCATGGCACTGCGAGACTACGGGATTGCGGGGATGTGGGACTGCAGGATCATGGGATCGCTGATATGCGGGATTCAAGATGGCTGATATGCGATGATTTTGGCTCCTTGTCCTGCGACATGCAATTTTCCTTTGTCCTTTGGTTTTTTCTCTTTGTTTTCCGGGCTTTCCAATGGTAACGTCAACATGCTCTAACTTCTAATCTAGAAGTCCATTCTTAGACTTCCATATACCGTTGGAAGCTCTTTCTGAGCACTATGCAATGGAGAGGGTCTGATTAAGCTCTGATAGCTTCTGTGACTTGGGAAATGGCTTCAACTTCACTTCTCTTTTGCATTCTAGAAAATGATAACTTGTAAAGCAATGAGTGACAATACTATCCACGTGCCCTAAAAACATATCCCGAGTCCTTCAGCTTTGATCTAAGGCAACTCCAACCTAGCTCTATCAATGAAACAACTCCATTAGGTTATTGAAAATGGTTCCAACTACTCTTTAGCTGATCGTTAGTTCTTCAACCCATCAACACATAGATACTCATGTCTAGTTGTTCAAAACTTTGTTTGTGAACAACTCTCAACTACCTAGTGATTCTCCTTGGCTCCTTTGGGACTTCTTTCCCACTAGTTTCTCCTTATTCTTTCAAGGACACAAACCTTACGGACATATTCCCACTAGTGCTTTCTTGTCTCTCCTGATGAAGACATACTTAGGGCATATAGGGTTCCCACTTTAGCTGTAGATTCCCTTCTTTTACAAGCAATCTAGGGATGACATAATCTACTCTCCTTGTCCTCCTCCTTTGTCCTTCAAGCATCATTCCTAATCTTACACAATCTTCACCCTGCTTACAATTTCCAAAGTCCTTATTGTCAAATGATCTAGGGCTAGTAAGCCCATCCACTTGTTTCCCTCCTTACAACCTTAGGATGACCTTCCAATTCTATCCAAACTAGAACTCTACATCCTCTAGCAATAAATCAACCTAAAAGACATCATCAACATACCTTAGGGATGGTGTATCTTTTTTGTAGATATGCGGTCTAGTTAGGGCACAATAGTAGTCCACATCATCCCTTCCAATCTACCACAAAATCCTTTTTGCAGTTGTGGTTTCCTTTCACCTTGGATCCTCTTCCATTCACTAGCTAACAATATTGATATACTCTCTTTTCTAGGATTTTCAACCCCTCCAACAGGATGATACATAATTTAGCCATATATGCAATCACCATAGGGATAAGAAACCTCACGAATTAGTAAGGAAACCAGTAAAAATGTTAACCAAAAATTCTAGAGAATCTCCAAAATAGTTTGCCCCTACTCCTAATATCTAGGGCTGTCAAACAGTCCTAAAAGATGCCAAAACAAGCCTCCTCCTTCACTAAGGTATACCCTGATATGCGACCCAAAATAGATGTGTAACTTGTGGTTTGATGCTTCTTGGATGTGCTAAAATAGCCTCGACAAACCTCATATTTATATACCTATCATAGGGTACCAACTAACTCTCATTACGGCACATCTTACACCTAGTTTACGTGACTTTGGTGCCTTAAGCCCATCCAACATACAAATAAATTTTTATCTCCAAAACTACATGGCATCTCTTGGTGTTTTGAGTGTCCCCTTGCTCCTCTAAGGGTGCCCTACATCCTCCAAGTGACAAGTGTCAAAATATCCTTGTGGTTTCACACTCACAAGCTTGGGTGCAAAGCCCACACCTTGGGTTCTAAGCCCACACAACCACTTGTGGTGCCGATTACTCCAAAACCCCAAAACCTAGGGCTTTTAGTACCTATGAAGCTACAAATCTCAATTGATGAGTCAAATTATGTTTCCCAAGGGTGTTTCCATCATATGAAAGACACTTCATCCTTGAATGAACCAATCCATGATGAAGTCCTTGCTTGTGAAGAAAAGAGTATTAAATACGAAAACCATTGTCATGACATGAATGATGATGACTCATTTTCTACCCAACCTGGAAAATAACTCTCCCCTTTTGGTCTTGGGAAGGCTTCTCACTTTATTGAAATGGATGATGAGACCTTTTGCGATAAACATGAAAAGAAATTATGTTATGAAACCAACTTACAAAAAGATAGAAAAGATATATCAACGACTTAGAAATCAGCCTCTTCCAAGGGGAAACCTCCTTTACATTACACAAATGAACAATTCTTGGATCATACAAATGACAAGACCTCCTTTCTATATAGGAGTCTAAGAGGTCATAATATAATCAGAGTTGACATAACAATAATAATCTAAGGGCACAACAATAACAATAGTGGGCTTCTATGGGGCACAATAATAACAACATGGGGACTACATGGGCACAACAATCTAATAAGGGGGTTGCACTAATAACAATAAGGGGTTACACTAGTAGTGTAGGGGCCTAACATGCCCCTCTCCTTCAAAAAGTGTTGTCCTCAATGCTTGAGTAGTTATGGATGCTTCTGTATAAAATTATCATCCTTCCATGTGGAATCTTCAATAGGTAAGTTGTTCCACTTAATGAGATACTCTGAAATTGATCAATTTCGTAGCTGTCGATTTCACGGTTTTGTGACTGCTTCAAGTTCCAATATGATTTTTCCTTCCTTGTCAAGTTCTGGCAATATTGTTTGAATTTGGATCTTTTGCAATTTTTGAATGAGTTCCCACCCTTCTTTGCCATTCTTCCATTCATCCGTTGCTTCGTTTATCGAATTTGGTTGGAATTTATACCAACCTCTAACATTTCTACAACCATATGTTCAATTTCACTCTTTTGGGCATATGGATATCTGTAAGGCCTGATGTTTGGAGGAACACTTCTTGGAATCAAATGAATAGCATGATCATTATCACGAATAGGTGGGAGGCCTTTGGGGGTCTCAAATACCTTGGAATGATTGTCCAAGACTTTTTGGAGATCTAGAGAAATAGATGATTTCGATGTGGGAACCTCTAGTGAACATAATTGTGCAATTATGCCTCGTTTTTATTTCCTTAGAAGCTTTGTCATTCCATTCGAGCTGATTACCTTTCCTGGTTTCCTTGTGATACCCCTTAATTCAACTTCCTTTCCTTACAAATAAAATTTCATGAAAAGTTCTTGAAAATTAAAAGCTATTGTACCCAAGGATTGTAGCCATTGGACTCCTAGTACAACATCAGCACCACCCATTGGAATGGAAGGCTTTGGGCTATTCAATACATATTCTCTCATGGATAACTTGATATTATGGCACTTTCCAGATAAATTTATGGTTCCTCCACTTGCAACCATCCCTTGACACTCTGGTGCTAGATATAGGAAGAAATTCAATTCCTTGGCTATCTTACAATGAATAAAATTATCGGTACTACCCGAATCAATCAAAACTATTGCCTTTTTCTTCTTGATATGTACTTCTATCTTGATAGTTTGAAGAGTGGTAATTCTGACCAATGCATTACAAGATATGGTCAGATTCATTTCTTATTTCTTTAGGGTTTATTCCTGGTGTATATCCTCTTCTTTTGACGTTTCTTGCTCCTTTTCTTCCTCCTCTTCACAATCTATGTAAAATGATTTCTTCTCAGCACACTTATGAACTTTAGTGTATTGTTTATCACAACTGTAACAAAGCCCTTTTTCTCTTTCTTTTTTTCCAACTGTTATGGTGTCAACCTTGTAGGTTGTGGAAGGCTAGGCACAACAACACTTCCATATTTATAGTTGTGAGTGGTAGGCTTCCTTGTTGCCATAATTTTTATTTCTATTTTTCTTGCCATCCTGAATGCCTTCTCCAATGAATCAGGTTCCCAAAGGCGAACATCATGTTGGAGGTTATCCTTTAAAGTCCCTATGAACACATCAATCCTATGTTTCTCTGTAATATCTTTTACCCTTATATTACATTTTTGGAAGTCCTCAATGTGCTCCATCATTGAACCCTTTGGTTTGAAATTTATCAATTGGCTAAACAAAGTGTTGCTTTTTTATCCTCATACTGTGCTATCATTTCTTCCATAAAAATTGCCCAAGTGACAATTTGTGTACAAGAGCAAAGCCATTGATACCATACAAACTGATTTGGTTCCAAATATAAAGTTGCAATGCGTACCTTTTGTGTGTTTTGCACATTATGGAGATTGAAATATTGCTCCATCTGTAGTATCCATGTTACAGGATCCTTGCCATAAAACTGACTCATATCGATTGTTGGAACATGGTGGGTCTTCAGTCCGCGGTTAAAGTCTATGAAATCATGATTAACATCTATTTTGTTCTCATCATGAGTTTTCTCTACTACCTTTTCACCATTACAAAGCCTTTCTTGTAGAAATTTTTTCAAAACTTCCTTCAAATATTCCACATCTTTCTTCAAATCTTCAATGTTGTCATTCTTCGAATTATGATTAACATTTATTTTGTTCTTATTATGAATTTTCTCTACTACCTTTTCGCCCTTAGGAAGCCTTTCTTGTAGAAACCTTGTCAAACCTTCCTTCCAACCTTCCATGTCCTTCTTCCAATTTCAATGTTGTCTTTCATACCATCCATCTTAGCTTCCATGTATTTCTTTAAACCATCCATCTTATCTTCCACGTCTTTCTTTAAACCATCCATCTTAGCTTCTGTTACTTTTTATGAGAGTGAAATTTTTTGCACTTGGTCTCATAATTTTGATATATCATTTTTCATTTCTTACTCTTCTTCATGAGTCATGCTAGAGCTTTCAAGTTTCTTACTAGGTGTTTCCATTGTCTTTCCTCGGGGCATCAATTAATGATAATTATTCTTCACTATGCACTTTGAATTCATTCAAACTATTTTTTCAAACCCAACTTATGCAAAATTTTAAAAAACTACACGCTTCTTTTCACTTTGTAGGACCTCGATATTGAATTTGATGTATCTCTGAAATTTCATATCTCCAATGTCTAAAATTATGAAATGTGGTAGCCTACCGAGTCATCTATCCAATGCTACCAGTCTTATCGAAATTAGATTCTCCAAGAAAGCGTTATGTCCAATCTCCCAAGATGACGTGATTATACACTTTTTGAGTAGAGCGAAATTGTACGAAGTGCCACGTGTCACTGTTTCAACCTTCAGACCTAAAAATGATTCACAGAAAACTAAATTTCATCCTCATTCTGTAACTTCTTACAAAATTTAAATATGATAGTCAAAGAGAAAGTTATGAATATTTTCCCAAGGTCACCTATTTGGGATGTAATTCGGAAGCCTGCAAAAACCCTAACTCCCTTGGATGGTATCTCTGAACATATAGCAAGGCAAGATCTGAAATGCAGACTTGAGACTCAGAAGTATTTCAGCTCAAATGGGTGTTAATTACAGAGTCTGAACCTTCGTAGAAAAACATTTATAGCGAAAATTCCATGATGACTTATTTTAGATGGAATTCTGGAGCTTCCAAAACCCCTAACGTCCTCAGATCATATCTTCTAAAATATAGCGAGACAAGATTTTAAATTTGGACCTGAGGTTCAGAACAATTTCGGCTCAAATGGGTTTTCTTTTTTAGGTTTTGAAACTTCATAGTGAAAATGTTATAATGAAAATTCCACGATGACCTATTTGGAGCAGCAAAACCCTATAATCCAAAGCTCTGATACCAAATGTTATGAAACCGGCTCACTAAAAGATATAAAAGATAGGACAACGACTTAGAAATTATCCTCTTCGAGGGGGAAACCTCCTTTACATTACATAAATGAACAATTCTTGGATGATACAAATGATAAGACCTCCTTTTTATATATAGGAGTCTAAGGGGTCATAATATAATCAGAGTTGACATAAAAATAATAATGTAAGGGCACAACAATAACAATAATGGGCTTCTATGGGGCACAATAATAACAATATTGGTATTGTATGGGCACAACAATATAATAAGGGGGTTGCACTAATAACAATAAGGGGTTACACTAGTAGTATAGGGACCTAACAAATTAACCATTTTCAACCCTATATATGGCAAGGCTTCTATTTTCATTGAATTTTAAAGGTTTGAACTTGAAATTCATAAAACACTTCATGATACGAACAATGTCATTAATCATTCTATAAATTTTAATTTTGGGTATTGTGCACATGAATCCCCTTGTTTACCCATTATGGTATGTGACTGTCAGAGCACACTTGATAGTTGACACGCTATGCATGATGATCAAAAATATTTTTGGATTTTCATTAAACCATTGTCACAACCACACAATTTTGTTGGTTGGCAAGGTAATCACCCTTGCCTAACTACCATCCAATGAGTTATGAACTTTTCATGTTTGATTCACGACACATTCCTTTATGCACAATTTCATCCAATATGAGTATCAAAACTCATCACATTTCCTCATGTACATAAATAAAAAAATATATGATGATGATGATGATGATGATGATGATGATGGTGGTGGTTAACGTCCACTGAGACCAAATTGGTCTATCGGACCTACAATTTTCTTAATTTTTACTTGTTTGGCTCCTCGTCTTTCTTGGCGAGATTGGTGTTGTAGCTTTCTTTCTTTTCTCTACGGTCTTCCAACTTCCTTTGTCTTGCATCTCCTTCATCTCTTCTGGTTCTTGGGACATTGGTGTCATAGCTTCGCGATCTATAGTCGGAGAAGTTTGGTTTAGGAGATCTGCTTTGGTATTCAAATCCTTATCACTGTTGATTTGTTGGGGCGGGCTTTCTCCTTGCTTGCTTTGAGAGTTGTTTCCTTCTTCCTTGATTTCTTGTGACTCAGAGTTTTCTCTAGAATATTCTTCTTTGATGACAGTGTAGTGTTCTTTTTGTGCTCCTTCCCACCATGTAGATCTGTGGAGGTTTTTTCTAGCAAAATTTTTCTCAGAGGCTTTTGGGCAATTTTTTTATATTATATATATATTTTATATATATAATATAAAAAAAACTCCAAACTTTTCATTTGCTTTTCCCTAGCTTTAACTTGTTTCACTATTTTAATCTTTTTCTTACTTGATTTGGTTTATTTTCTGCAGTACTTTACTTGTTATTGACAACTCTTCTTTTCATATTTCATGTCCTTTTCAAAAAGGTTGATTATGTTTAGTATTGCTCATCAGATAAAACAATCAAGAAGGCCTAATCGCAACATATCCTTTAGTAAGTAATTTTTATAAAGGGAAAATGCTTATCTGAATTTTTACACTGGATTTTCTAAAAGAATTGTATCTTTCTAAAATAAGACATCCTTGCAGCAAGATCTTTTGTAGAAGAACCAAGCACTCTTTCACCTTATCATTACAGGGACATTCCTTTAAGTGTTAAACCCTATTACTTGCATAATTCATCATAAGTTATGTCTCTTAGTCCCATTTCTTACTACCCATGCTTCCCTCCCTTTGGACAACTTGAAACCTCCTCTTTTACATTCATTTACCTTCTATATAACCAAAGATTCTAAGTCCTGACTCAATTTTCAAGTCTCCCTGTGAAGTTCCCAATGTTGAACATGGTCAACACTAATTACACCTGCAAAACATTTCATATTAAACAATGAACTCTGTAATATCATTTGTTATATTTGATTACCACTTAAAGACCTAATAGGTGGGACCCCTATTATAAGAAAAAATTGGCCACAAGGAAACTACTTCTAAAATCAAATTTATATCCATGGCATGAGTGATTCATTGGATGATAATTAGTTATTTGTTTTTATTCTATTAATTGGATGAACCACACATAGGTTTCAAAGATATACATATATTACATGCTACCAAAACTGAAAAAAGGGTTCAAATGCAAAGTTTTGATGTGTATCGCTTGTTTTCAAGGGGTCACTTCTATATGGCTTGTATTGTTTGTTGGGAACTAATAATAAATTTTCATTGACATTTGATGTCCGCGACTGGTGAAAATGTTGGAATAAGGAATTGCTGGGGGGGGGTGGGGTGAATTAGTAATTTAAGAAACTATTAATTTTCTTTTCTTACTATGCCTACCGTTCTTTCTTAGATTCTTTCATATGTGAGAAAATTCATTCATGAAACAGTAAATCAATAAACTTTCAGATACATATACTCAAATGAAAATCTCATGAGCATCACACATTTGACAAAATATTTTCATGTGGAAAACCAGAGGGAAAAAACAACCAATTTTATTGTTTGTTTTATGATGTAAATTAAGCACCAACATAATTACATCTGTTTGTTTGTGAGCACCCACTCACTAGAGGCATTGACCCCATTTTTTTAGCAAGAACCAACTTTCCAAGAGGAACCAACCTCTTAAGTATGCATGCACTAACCTACCACTGCCACTATTCTACTATTTCATACAATTTTCAGACTGAAAACAGAGGCATATAATTTTACATGTAAAATAGCAACTAATGGTTGTCTACGGATTCAACTTCTCCACTCTACTTTCTAAACACTTGTGGCATACCTCCTCTTTCTGCTCACAGCAACACTTCCTCTATGCTCTACTTTCATTGTGTAGGGATCTCCACTGACTTCACCTCAGCACTACCCTTGCAACACGCTACTTAGATGCATTCACTCACTGCTCTGCTCTCTTACACGTATGCTCATTCTAACCCCATATCTCTATGGAGGTTCTGAGTTTTGTTCTAGTGATGCACTTGGCTTGATGTAGCGACTGTCAACATAAACTTTGTTTGAAACATGTACCCCTGGCATGGAACCCCATTCCTTTGTTGCTTCACGCTTTATCCAATTCTGTCGCAAAATTAAAATCATCAGACTAGGCGATAATCACTTCTATGTCACATTTTTAACTCTCCATGTTGTGTATTTAATTTCAGTCCCCTTACACATTTCACGAAGACTCCCCATGCATATTTATGGCTCGTAGAGATCTAGTTCTACATCCTCATGGATTCTCTACTGTTCATTTATATTTATAATCCGTGCACAAGAAGTCTTTGGCCATCAACCTTACTATTATGCATTTAATACTACAACTATCGATTCATACATATTTAATGGCCCCCTATACCATTATATCAGATCTTTTCATCATCGTGTTCTATAGTGGTGTAACACTATGAAATAAATAATTGCCAACCTCCGATTATGTCTAGCCCCTTTTGATTCGACACATATCAAACTTCCATTATAGGACCGAGGGCAGTGACTGATGGCTCAGCCTCAAGGCGCTAAGACCTCCAAGCCCTCAATGGGGGCTATATTTCCTTTTTTATCCCCTTTTCCTTTGGTTTCACGTTTGTTTCGAACACACACACTTAATACCAATGAAGCCCTTTTATCGGGGATTTCTACTTGTTGCTCCTTATTCCAGCAACAATAAATCATCGATTGTCAATTGCCTATATGATCCTCTACTAATCCCTAGCCTTCGGTTCGTTAAGACTTGATGACCACCCGGTAGCCCTCAAATTGGTGATTCCCAATTGTGGAAAATGTTCCAACCATCATAAACCTCTGATCAATGATTGTTGATATGATGTCATCACCACCACATGGCGTCTTCTGAGAGGTGACACATGTCACCTCAATATGGCCCATTAGGATGCCTCAAAACAACAAAACTGCCTGCCAGGTGTTCCTTCATACTGCCACATCATGCTGATTTCAACAACCACTTGGCATTATCAGAACCAATCAGATCCTACCATGTGTCCACATCGGAAATCATCTATGAATGCCATCTATCCTTATCGGACCCAAATGGATGCCTCCACGTGTCCTGCCTAGAGGAGAGTGAAAGGGGCCTCACCTACCCTTGTTTTACATCAAATTCCTTTGTAAATTTCTCTTTGGATCTTCTGACTATTTAACAAAGGATGCACAGTCCTAGATTATTTAATTCAATTAACATTCGTTGATCAACGAATTTCCTTAGCTGTTGGACCGCACCTTGGAGTCCTTCAATTTTCAATATGTCGGGACCTCCGACATGCGATATCGCTAATCATTGATCCATAATTCACAGTCGTTGTGCAGTGCTCCTTACAACCTCCAGATGCCAATGTGAAATAAGTCGGGACCTTTGATTGGACACTTGTCAGAAGGACACCAAACCATTTTCCTTTTTCTTCTGGTTTGGAGAGACATAACTTGAACTGGCTCTAAATTTTGATCCAGAAGTCAATTATGGGACTTCCACATACTGCTGGAAATATTATTCTGAGCAATATCCAATGGAGGGGGTTAGATTGATCTTTGAGCCCATAGGCTACGACAAGTATGGATCCAAAATCTCTACACAACTAGAATCACAACCACCAAGGAATGAAGCCCAATCATCGGGCTAAGCCTTGTTTGATATCAATCATAAAACTTACACAACCAACCACCTAAATAGAATCAAATTTCCAACAATATCCCCCTTTGGAAATGATGGAAATGTTTCAAACTCCCCCTCAGGCTTGGCATGGTCTGTTCCAATGCCAATCTTCAACCCCTTTGACATCAGTGACAACAAAAACTTCACTTGCACTCCCCTTGAACCAGTGTAGCCTACCCTAATGAATTTGATCTTCTGAGTAGCTTCCACCACCTATCAAAATGAAGTCATTTGGAGGGAGGAGTCACAACTCCTATCTGTTGCATGAGCTACTGAAATTGTTCCCTTAACAGTGGCTTGGTAAAGATATCTACAAGCTTCTCTTTAGTGGGTACATATACAAGTTTAACAATGTTAGCTGCAACTTGTTCCCTCAAGAAATGATACTTTATAGGAATATGTTTGGTTTTTGAATTCATGAATGGATTTGTGAGATGTTGATTGCACTAGTGTTGTCACACATTATTGGAATAGGATTAGATAACTCTACCTATATATATTTTAAGGTTTGCTTCGTCCATAGAATGTATGTAAAGAAAGTAGTAGCAACAATATATTCTGCTTCAACACTCAATAGAGAGATAGATCCTTGTTTCTTACTGACCTACGATACCAAGCATTCTCCCAAAATCGAGGTTGCACCAGAAGTACTCTTCCTAGCATCAAGACTTCCAGCCCAATCTGCATCTATGTAGGCCTTCAAATTGAAGTCTTTACTCCTAGCATACCATAGTCATACTCTATTATACCTTCAAGGTATTTGACTATCCTCTTAATAACAACCACATGACTTTCTCGTGGAAAATATTGAAATCTTGCGACAATTACCACTGCTTGCATGATATCTGGCCTTGAAGCTGTTAGATACAATAAGGTTCCTATCATCTACTTGTATTTAGTCTGATTTACCTACGATGTTTCATATTATTTGCACAATTTATATCCTGTTGTCATGGGCATACTGATAGGTTTGCAATCCTCCATTCCAAAATTCTTCAGAGTTTACTTGAGATATTTGGACTGGGATATAAAAAATCCTTGTGGAAGCTGAGTAGTTTGCAGACCTAAGAAGAAGGACAGCTCACCAATCATGGACATTTCAAACTCTGTTTGCATACAATTTTTAAATTGATGCCCCAACTGCTCCACATCGTTGCCAAATATTATGTCATCCACATACACAACCACTATCAATAGATGATCATCTTTAGATTTTACATAAAGATTGATGTCCATTGAGACTTTCTTAAACCCTTTGTTGTTGGAGATGCTTATCCAGCATTTCATACTAGGCTTTAGGGTCCTGTTTCAAACCATACATGGCCTTCTTCAGTTTTCATACGAGCCCTTCACTAGAGGAGAGCAGAAAACCTTCATGCTGCTCAATGTAAACCTCCTATTCTAAATCTCCATTGAGAAAGGTAGACTTCACGTCCATCTGATATACTTTGAAGTTCTTATGAATGGAAAGAGAAAGAAATATTCTTATGGCTTCTAGTCGGGCTACTGGTGCAAAGGTTTCTTCAAAATCTACCCCTTCTATATCGGCATACCCTTTGTGTATCAACAGAGATCTATTCTTGATTACTTGACCCTTTTCATTCATTTTGTTCTTGAAAACCCACTTGCTTCCAATAACATTTTTCTCTCCTGGCCTTAGAATAAGCTCCCATGCATCATTCTTTTTAATCTGGTATGTCTCTTCATTCATGTCTTTCATCCATAACTTATCTTCACTTACTTGACCGAGGTTCTTGGGTTCTATCTAAGACAATAAAGCCAAATTTGCATGATTTCTACTTCCCACAAGTTTCCTTCTAGTATGGATACCCTATCTTTGATCTCCAAGAATCTGACTCTCAGGGTGTTCCATCTGCACATACCTGGAAGGTGTTTTTAGCCTTGAAGATGTGCCTGCTTCCTCACCTTCATTGTCTGAATTTGTTTCATTCAGATCGGTGGTCCTCAAATCTGAACTTTCTTCATCATCTGAGTTCATATTACTTTCAAAGGGTTCAAGTTTTTAGCTTACTTCATCAACTACTATGTCAATGCAATCTTCTATCTTCCTCATCCTCTTGTACCATCTATACCCTTTGCTTCAAATATAGTATCCTAGCAGTATTCCTTCATCACTGCATGAGTCAAACTTCCCAAGGTTCTTTTCATTTCTTTTAATGAAGCACTTGCTCCCAAACACCTTGAGGTGCTTAACTAATGCAGGTCTTCCCTTCCATAACTCATAGGGAGTTTTGTCACTATCCAGCCTGAGATGAGTTATTTTTTGAAAGTATACTATTCCGTGAGTTGCTTCTCCCCAGAAGTTGTGGGACACTCCTGCTTCTTCTAACATTGCTCTGGCCATTTCCTGAATTGCTTTTTTCTTCCTCTCCACTACTCCATTTTGCTGAGGAGTTATGGCCACTGAGTACTTCCTTCTATTGCCTTGGTCTTCACATAATTCATCAAGTTCTCTTGAGGTGAACTCTCCCTGTCTATCTGATCTTAAGAATTTTATCTTCAGATCTTTCTCATTCTCTACCTGAGCTTTAAACTTCTTGAAGTGTTCAAATGCTTCCAACTTTTCTTTTAAGAGTAGAATCCAAGTAATCCTGGTGAAATCATCAATGAACAACAAGAAATACCTCTCTCCTTTTGATGTTTTTTCTCTAGTTGGGTCACAAATATCTGTGTGAATAAGCTCCAAAGATGTAGATGAGGATAACTATTTTGATTTGGAATGAGCCCTAGTCTTCTTGCCAAGTTGTCATGACTTGCAGATGGTGTTATCATGCCTTGATAATATAGGTAATCCTTTTACTACATCTATCTTGCTTATCTTTATCAAGATTTCAAAATTCATGTACCTGAGCCTCTTATGCCACAACCATGCTTCACTTGTTTTTCTCAAGTAATAGCTGATCCTTGAGTCTTCGAACACATATATGGTATTGTGGGTCCTGATTACCTTTCCCACTAGTTTTCCATCCTTTATATTATGGATCTCCCAGTATTTTGATCAGAATTTCACATCATATCCATTGTCACACATCTACCTAACACTGAGCAGGTTAAGTTTGAGGCCTTCCACATACTATACATTATGTGCTTCTGTCTTTGGATCAAGACTGACCACTCCTTTCCCGTTGATTCTTGCTGGAGCATTGTTTCCAGAAGTGACATTGCCTCCTCTTTCTTTTTATTTCAATGAAAAAAACCTTCATTTGACCCCAGTCATGTATTTGGAAAAAATTCTATCCACATACCATTTTCTTTCTTTATCATGCGCTGATAAGGCGAGTCCATATGGCATGCTCTTTTTGGTCTTTAGTTTCCATCTTCTTTTATCCTTTTGGATATGTGTATGCCTATCATTTTCCAATTTAGACAAGTATTCAAACTTTATTCTACACTCACTAGCCTTGTTCATGAAATTATTGCATTTAAAGAATTCCAATTCACTTTGTAGGGGTGAGAAGACATTCTGATTCCTAAGAGAGGAATCTTGAGACTTAGCAGACCGGTGTGTATTAAATCTCAAATTTTCATCTCTTTCAACTTTAACACTTCTGCAATCAATGGCTTTGTGTCCAAAGATATGACACTTATAGCAATGATGATAAAAGAGGTAGGCACACCTATTGATAAAAGAATTATGTCATTTAGCATAAAAATACCTTGGTCATCTAATGGTTTGGTTTGTCCTCCATTAATGATCTCCTCTTTGTCCAGCTACTATTTTGTCTTCATGAACTCTTTCATGATGATTCTTCCTATGACCCTGTGGTTCTTCAACTCCTTCAAACTTGGAGTTTATATTCTTCTTCCCAAGAGAATATTCTCGTCCCTTAGAGTACCCTAATCCATTTCTGATTCCTGAGGGCCTTTAACAACTTAGAATATGACTTAGTCTTATAGTCACTTCAACAAATTTCTCATTTAGATCCTTCTCGGTCTTTGATTTCTCAAGGTTATTTCTTAGAGAGGCAATCTCCACTTCAAGACACTGACATTTTTCTTCCCATTCTTGAATTATATCTTGAAGCACCTCTTCCTTTCATTTGGCCTCCTCCAATTCAACCTTCAAAGATAGAAAATCATCTTTGTAGATTCTAGAGGTCTTTTCCCTTTTCAACTTGATCAACTCATGTTTTAACCACTTGTTCTCCTCTTCCAGTTTTTCACGATCTCCTTTTTCTCCTTAAAGTAGAAGATATAGACTATCTTTCTCTTGATAGCTTCTTCAAGTTTTTCTTTCTGATAAGAAAACTCCTCATTATCAGATTTATACATTCTTTCTTCTGCATGTTGCAACTGCTTATTTTTCTTCCTTCCTTTCTTCAACTCATCAAGGGAACTGATGAGTTATCCTTCAAGGTCCACCACTCCTTCCTCTTCAGAGTAAAGAATACTCTATTTCTTGGAGTCTGTTCCGAGGGCCATAAGAAGATACTTATTTGACTTATTTTCCGGTGAGTTCTCACTGTCTGATTGCAGTGCTGAGCTACCCTCTTTTGAATAGAACCCCTTCTTTCTTATAGGGTTTCTTCTTCTGATATGTCTAAGAATTATATCTAAATTTCAGATCTTCTTCTCTTTCAGCGTTTTCTTTGTAAGGGCACTTGGAAGAGAAATTTTCAACTCTTGCATAGTCAAAATGATTAAAGGGAAACTTCCTTTTGTATTTACCAGAGCCACACTTCAGTTTTTTGGCTAGTTGAGCTAGATCCTAATCAGATTCACTGCTAGAGAAGTCTTAATGAATTTTGTGCTTTTTGCCCTTATTGGATACTCTGAATGTCACTTCCTTTGGTTCATATTTCTCCATTCCTACTCTCATCTCATAGGCTTTGAGAATACCACGTAGCTGATCCATCTCTAGATCCTTTAAGTTAGGCATTTCTTCAATAGTTGAGATTTTGGCATTAAATCTCATGGGTAGATATCTCAATACTTTTTGAATGATCATTTCTTCCTTGACTTCTTCACCAAGTCCTCTAATCATGTTAACCATGTCATACTCTCTCAGGAAGTATTCTTCTATGCTTTCACTCTCAGACATATTCAAGCTATCAAACCTCATTCTGAAAGTCTGAAGTTTCGCTTGCTTGACTTTCTCATTTACTTCATGACACTGGTTAAGCTTCTCCCATATTTCATAAGCAGACTTATAGTGCATAACTTTCAAAAGTTCTGACTAACTAAGACCAACAAGAATAACATTCTTGGCTTTACCATTGCTCAAATATAGCTTCTTACCATTTGCATCTATGCAGGGGATATCAGGGGCATTGTAATTTACTAGTAATTACGTCCAAACATCTACCTGCAAGGACATAAGATATGCCTCCATCCTTACTTTCCAAAAGGAATAGTTGGCTCCATCAAAGACTGGCACCCTAATCGAGTAAACTTATTTACTCTCTTGCCTATTCATAACTCCTTATTGATCTACCTTCATGTGTTTAAACTGTCACTGAAGAAACGTGGCTCTAATACCAATTGTTGGAATAAGAAAATGCTGAGAGGGGGGAGGGGTGAACTAGTAATTTATGAAAATGTTAATTTTCTTTTCTTACTATGCTTACAGTTACTTCTTATGTTATTTCATATATGAGAGAATTCATTCATGAAACAATAAATCAATAAAATTTGGGACACATATACTCAAATGAAAATCTCATGAGGAGCACACATTTTACACCGTGTTTTTGCGTGGAAACCCAGAGGGAAAAAACCACCAATTTTGTTGCTTTTTTTATGATGTAAATTAAGAACCAACTTAATTACATCTGCACCAACTTGCCAAGGGGCACCAACCTCTTAAGTATGCAGGCACCAAACTACCACTGCCACTGTTCTACTATTTCATACAATTTTCAAACTAAAAACAAAGGCATACAATTTTACAAGTAAAATACCAACTAATGGATGTCTACAGATTCAACTTCTACATTATTCTTTCTGAACAATTGTGGTATATCTCCTCTCTCTACTCACAGCAACACTTCCTCTGTTCTCTACTTTCACTAGCTAGGGCTCTCCATTGACTTCACCTCAACACTACCCTTGTAACACGTTGCTTAGATGGATTCGCTCACTGCTCTACTCTCCCACACATATGCTCATTCTGCCCCCACAACTCAATGGAGGTTCTGAGTTTTGTTCCAGTGATGCACTTGGCTCGATGTAACCACTGTCACCATCAACACTACCCAAAACATGTACCCATGGCATGGCACCTGATGCTTTTGTTGTTTCACACTTTCTCTAATTTTGTCGCAGCACTAAAATCATAAGACTAGGGGATGATTAATTCTCTATCACACTACTAACTCTCCATGTTGTGTATGTGTTTTTAGTCCCCTTACACATTTCACAGAGACTCCCCATGCATATTTATGGCTCACAGAGATCTAGTTGTACATCCCCATGGAGTCTATGTTCTTCATTTATATTTACAATGTGTGTACGGGAAGTATTTGACCATCAACCTTAGTGTTTTGCATTCAAGACCACAAATTCTGATTCATACATCATTAATGGCTCCATGTACTATCATATCATAGCTTTTCACTGTAGTGATGTGTAATGGTGTAAAACTACAAATAGCCTATTTCCGACCTCTGAATATGTCTAGCCCCTTTTGATTTGACACATATCGAACTTCCATCGTAGGACTGAGGGCGGTGATTGAGTGCTCAGCCTCAAAGTTCTAAGACCTCCAAACCCTCGACGAGGGCTATATTTCATTTGCTATCCCATTTTCCTTTGGTTTCATGTTTGTTTCAAACACAGGTGCTTAATACAACCGAAGCCATTTTATCAAAGATTTCTACATATTTCTCCCTACGTCAGTAACCATAAATCGCCGATTGTCAATTTCCTATAGGCTCCTCTGCTAATCCCTAGACTTCGGTTCCTTAAGACTTCGTGACCACTTGCTAGCCCTCAAATCGGTGATTCCCCATTGTGGAAAATGTGCCAACCATATCAAACCTTTGATCACTGATTGCTGATGTGACGTCATCATTGCCATGTGGCATCTTTTGAGTGGTGACACATGTGACCTGAATATGGCCTATTAGGCCACCTCAAAACACCAAAACTTCCTGCCATGTGTCCCTCTATACCGCCACATCATGCTGACATCAGAAACCACTTGGCATTATCAGAACCAATAGGTTCTTGCCATGTGTCTACATCAGAACTCATCTGTGACTATCATTTGTCCTTATCGGACCCAACCGGATGCCTCCACGTATCTTGCCTGGAGGAGAGAGAAATGGGCCTCATCTACCCTTGTTTTACATCAAATTCGTTTGTAAATTTCTATTTGTATCTCCCAACGATTTAACAAAGGATGCATAGTCCCAGCTTGTTTAACTCAATCAACATTTGCTGATCAATGAATTTCCTTAGTTGTTGTGCCGCACCCTGGAGTCCTCTCATTTTCGATATGTCGGGTCCTACGATAAGCGATATCGCTAATCAATGATCGAAAATTTGCAATCGCTATGCACTTCTCATTTTAACCTTTGAATGTTAATGTGTGATATGTCGAAACCTCCAATTGGGCACTTGTCAAAATGACACCAAACCATTTTCCTTTGTCTTCTGGTTTGGAGAGACAAAACTTCAATTGGTTGTAACTTTTGATCCAGAAGTCCATTATGGGATGTCGACATACTGCTGGAAATATTATTCTGAGCACTATCCAATGGAGGGGGTACAACTGATATTTGAGCCAATATCCTACCTCAAGGAAGGCTCCAAAGTCTCTGCATAGAAGGAATCACAACCACCAAGGCATGAAGCCAAATCATCAGGCTAAGCCTTGTTTGACATCAATGCCAACACTTACACACAAAACATATACACATTTTCCATGGAAAGGTATTGAGTATTTTGGTCAGAGCATATTTATATAATGTATAAGTTGAGCGCTTAATAATGTGATTCCAAAGTTCTTGATTTTCGATCTTGTCAAAATTTTATATGTTAAGGTTTATGCTTATGTGTGATATTGTTTATGGCAGGATTGAAATAGGGTTACCAAATTCGGGCGTGGTTTAATGTTCTTGACATGTAACATACTCTATGATTTGTCTCTCTTATTTAATGGAAAGTTATGCTATGGTAACTTTATTTGGTTATCAATTTTTATTTGGTGATGTATTTCCATATGGAAATGGACATACACGTTTAATAGCATTGGGAATTTGTTTACTAGGTGTTGTCAGTATTGATTTTAAGGGTGTTATTGGGTTTATTGGCCCAATCCTCACTTCTAGAAAATTTATTTTTGTTTTCTTTGGAAATTATTTGGTGATATTAGAGTAATGCTACATGATTTAAATTTAATCCAACATGAATTAGAGGCCTCTACATGGACGATTATTGCGTTTGTTTGGAAGTTGACTTGGCATTATTTTGAGGGTTTGATTGACTAGGTCACCATGGACTTGACATGAATCTTGTCTATTGTTAAGTTGTTGCATGGAAATCCTCCACATCAACACCTCCTTTCTTGAGCATATACAATTGCAATGCATGAATATTACATTGGAATTATTGCTCAGTTAATGAGCTTGTCCATCTCATTCGCCTCCATTTACTCCACCACCTCAGGCTAATCATATTGATTTTTGACAATTCCCAAAACCCTACTATGTTTCTATTTCCACTATTTGAAAACTCTCCCATCTCTGTAAGTGGATTCTGGTGGTCGATGAGGGTTTCTTGTGTCTAATCTTTGTAGCGTGGCTTGCAGAAAGTATGTGCAAATTTGATTTCTCAATTGTGTGTACAGATTTGATTTCTCGATTGTGGCTCCTCTACTCACCAGGTATGTACAAAACATTAGTCATTTGTTTTCTTTGTGGATTACACTGGTTTTTTTCCCATTTTACCCTACTCCCTTCCTGTTGTCTACATGTGAATATATATGTGTATTTTCCCTCTCAGTTGGCGATTGAATTTACCCTCAAAACATATGGTAATGAGTTCAGTTCCAGCCAAAAATATCATTTTAATTTTTGGCAATGTTTCCTTTTGCATCATGACGAGAAGCCTTCAGATTATATGGTTTAGCTATTTGTAAAAGGGCTTGGTCATATATATACCATAGATTCCAATTAGACACCCCCAATTGATCAATTATAGCACTAACTATTGTTTCTAGGTGTTGATTATCTCTTATATAATAATTTGTTTTTCAAGCTTGTTGTGCTCTCAATGGCTATTGGGTTATCCTAATTCTATTTAAAACTTCACCCTTATTTACATTTGCAATGAAATAATTAATTTTCCATAGATTTTAATTAATGTCTAATATATTTTCAAATCTACTTATCATGCCCCATGAGGGAGCTTTTGAGGCTTAGGGCTTCAGGCAAGAAACCCATGTGAAGGCAATGCAGAGAGGATCCTTCTCAACTCATTTCCAATTTCACTAATAAATGTATCTACATAAAAATATATATGTAGTAGAACCTTTCTCGTTCCATTTGTTTTCGTTTGGACACCTAGGGATTATGTTTCCTTATAACCACTCAATGTATCTGAAAAATAAAAAAGCAATCATGTATTTTTCTTCACTCTGTCAATATTTTGTTTTAACCCTGACCCACAGGGTATCCATTATAAAACATGATGAGTATATTTGATACTTTCACTCAATTATATGTATTCTTCATTATTATTTGTTATTATCTGTTCTCGTATCATGAACATTACTAAATATGTTCAGGCTTCGTGGGGGCTCCCTTTTGTGAGTAAGGGTATCCTTCCATTCGGTTTTGATTTATGTCTGCCACTGCGGTTGATTATATGTATATATAATTTCATTCCTTGTCCCTACCTTTATTTTATGTTTCCTTTGTCTTTCTTAAAAAAATCAGTGTCTTGTTCACAAGTTAACAAATGATGTCATGTTATTTGTCACATGTGTGTAATGAAAAATAAATTAAATCTACAACAATGAGTTTCTTTAATCGAAAAAGAGGAAGAGGGAAAGAGCATAGGAGTGAATAGGCAGAGTCAAATCCTTCTCAGAGGTAGGGGAATTAATTTTGGTTTTTACAACACACTACTTTGGGCACAGACCAAGTTTTTGTCATTGCTTATTCACAAGTTTAAAACATGTTACCTTTGAGTTGATCTGTTGGATACTATGTTTATATTCTGAAAAATACAACGGATATATTTGTATTTTTTTATGCACATATTATTTTGTGGTGCCACTATGTATATTAATCATAAATGAAGAAATAAGGGGATTGGAGATACGAGGTTCTATTTATGATATCATGATGTGCGATGATTCAGATACAATTTTTTGGTTGACTGCATATGATTTATGATTGTGCCACAATCTATTTATGTTTTATAATGATCAACATTTGTGAGATAATTGAAGTTGATGATTTTAATTTGATTTATGCTTTAAAATAGACAAAGAGGCCTAATCAAATGGAAATGAGGGTCTCACCTATTAGTGTCTAACTCTTAAACTAAAAATTGCTAAACTAGCCTTTACCCTAATCACATTGTCTAGGAATGCAACTAATTTGATTTGTTAAGTTTGGAAACTGTCAAAAGAACTTGAGGCCTCTTTAAAAATAGGAGAGATCTATGAAGTAAGGATAGATAAATTTGTGAATAGGGGTATGCTACAACAATATTAGTTTGTTCTTAATTCCTGTGATTTTATTTTCTGTAAATCAGAGAATTGATCTTAAAGGTGACAACAGTTCTATCTCTAAAGGAGAGATCAATTAAGATTGTTTTCCTCAATTATGCAAGAATTTATAAAGGTATCTTGTGTACTTTCTAATCATTTACTTTCTTGAAAGATAGATATGCTTCCATTTTCATTGGGTTTCCTTGAATGTTTTATATGAGTCTATACATTGTTGTAGTTTGAGTGTTAGAACTAGTTAATGGTCTTTGCCGAGGCCTGTTGTTAAGATTTGGCTATTATTTCAATAAAATCAAATTTTTCTTTTACACAATCTACATCTTTATATACCTCTCGCATTTTGTTAAATTTTTTCTCTATTTCTTTCATTGCTTATCCTCTACAAGATTTCAAGGTTTTGGCCTAAAATTCTAAGTAGCTCATTGTTAATTCAAGTCTGATTTTTAATTTTTTTTAGTACGTGTTGATCATTTATCTCAATGTGAATATCATGCTTCATATGTATATCAATTTTCTCTTTCTTTTCATTTAATATTTTTTGCAATGTAAATACATCTAAAACAAAAAATACCAAAACTATTTCCACTTTACATTGATCATTCGAAGCAATATATCTCATTATCTTGTTCTGATAACAAGATTCAAGGAGTTAATTAGTTTACTTTGCCTGAGTTAAACTAAACTATCAATATTTACCAAAATTACTATTTTAAAAAATATAAATTTGTAAAACTTAATTATAGCTGTACCAAAACATCTTAGAATAACCACCCTCATTTATTTATTAAAAATGTGCACTTCAAATTATTGGTACAAATGTGCAATTGAGTCATTATCATCCAATTATCCAATTTTTTAAGGTCGTATACAATTATTGGGATTAGCCAGTTAATGCATATCTACATGTGTTCCTACATTCCTGCTTCAATAAGTAATTTATTTCCAATTGAAATTGTAATTTATTATTAGCATTATAAGATTTAAACTAATAAAATTGTAAAATTAAATTGTTTTCATCTTATTAAAATCTAAAATTTATGAGTTCGGAGCATGTTTTAAAACTAATTTTGTTTGGCAAGAGATTTTCTTCCTCAGATCTAGAGAAATAGGTTAATGGCCCAAGACCTAGAGGCATATGGAAAAGGTGAAAGAGTATACCGGGGTGGTGAGATTTTTCTTAAATAAAAATAATGTGTTAGCCTCAGATAACAACCAATAATAACTATCCCCACTATTAGTTTGACATCAATATTAAATTTTTAAAATAACATAATTTATAACAAAAATCGTGAGATTTGGAGAAGTTGAAGCCTCAAAACACCATGCAATATGTAGAGGTATGACCTATGAATATTTTTTTATATAAGATATTTATAGCTATTTTGATATCTCAATATTTTTATATGGAAAATATTTATAGCTATTTCTCATAGCAGTAGTTTAAGGAGGTGCTTATTTTAGGGACCATTTTGTGTGGGAAGGTTTCTACTTTAAATTTTTATAATTTATATTGTCATAATATTTCTAAAAAATTAAATTTATTTTGAACATTCAAACAATACAATTTAATTGAAAATTATAAATACAATTTAATTGATAATTATTATTTTTGTTCAAATCTCTGCCTCTGGGGTTACTTGTTATGGCCTCTTTTTTTTCCTCCTCTCTACTAGTATCTACTTGATCCTCTGCTCTATTCTCCACTTCTACTACTAACTGATTGATGCAAGCCCAATTTTGAGCCTGCTACCCACAGTCCCATCCCATATAAAAAGGTGCTTCTTGCAACCCTCGCTATATAAATCCTTTTACATCTAATAGTGGTAAGCTTTGGATTAAAGTGGGAGGAGCCAAAAGGGTGTCATGCCCCTTTATTCTTTACTACCACACGACGTCCACAACCCTTCTATACTTTTGGATTGGCCTACGTGGAACCTCCCTAATTTTCACACCGGCAAGGGCTAACCAACCATATATTGTGTATTAAATGCTGGCCCATCTATGTATGTCGAGCACGCCATGGGGGGCGCATACATATCCATGGAACGGACTCCGGCGGCCACCTTGCGTTTCCGGTGACGAACGCGGGACCCACCAACCGCGGGCCCGCCCCGTCTCGAACTTGACAACAGCGACCTCCCCTCGCGCCAAAACGCTATTCACTCCCGTTCGAAATCGGTCTGCCTCTGCAACCCGGATTGACGCTGCGCAAGAGCTCTGTTACATTCCCGCTACATTCCTGTTACATTCCTGGTATCTTCTATCGATTGAAATCTGATTTTGCAGAGACCTGAAAGGAGCATCGAGACCTATATCTTCGCTATTTTCAACGAGAACCAGAAGCCAGGGGCTGAGACAGAGCGTCACTTTGGTCTCTTCAACCCTGATAAAACGCCGGTATACTCTGTTAACTTTTCTCCATATTGAGTTGCATGTCAATGCCCTAATCATGGGCACCAAGTCCAGCTGGACAAGCCCTACTTATCTGTATGCAAAATGAAGTGATACATATGTGATCATCCTGAAGTGTGAATTGTGTCCAAACCGTCATCTCAGTAATCTTGTTGGAAATTTAAGGTCTTGACATTTGTGTTTGAAAATATATTGAAGGTTTAATAGTGGATTAAATCTACAAATGCACTCAAATTGGCCTCCCAAACAGATTGGTATTGAGATATATTAATATTCAAATCGAAAAGATGTACATCATGTATATATTATTTGGGCCAAAAGCTGAAACAGAGCATATTTGTCTTAAAAAATTCCATAGACCCTTTAACTACGATGCGAGTGATAAAGGTCACAGCAATGTCACATAACAAGAAAATAGAGAAATTAAAAGCAGTAAGGCAAATACAAGTTTTATTCTAACAATACTTGCATGTCAACTCAGTTCCTGAGTTTTGCTTTCAATCCTATGTTGGTTTTTTGGATGGTACAATTCATAATTTTGTAAGCAATCACAGTTTCAACTAAGAAACTCATGTGCAAGTATCAAAGCGATTTTAGAAAAGGTTCTAATTTTATTTTCTATTTACTATTCTGAGCACATTATGCTGTTCCTGAATCCTAACCAGCACCCATTTTGAAATGCAATATTAAAATTCATACATTCAAATTTTGTTTTTAAACAGTGCTGTACCATATATTCAGAATTTGATTCTGAATATTGTGATGTACCGTGCGCAACACAATTAAAAGAGATGTATCACATGTATTATACAAGTAAACCAAAATGGAAAGAAAATAGCTATGGTAAATCCATCTCAACCCCAGAAGTTTACACCTAAAGCTTTTGTAATTCCCCTGGCGCTTTATAGATCCCAGGTCAAAAAGGGATTAAAGATGGATTCATGCTATACCCCTGGTGCTTTATATATCCCTGATATGAGTGATTTACTTATTAAAAGATTGATGCCCTTATCTGTTTGAAATATTTTGCCAGAGATTACTGCAAATCCCAGCTTGCAGTTACCGGTAGGAATGACACTTGCAAATGCTGTATTTGCAGACCCACAATGAACAGGCCCATTAAGATGTCAAACACAAAGGCTAGGTTTTTATAAAATTTCCTGTTCATTGTCATACGCTGGTTCTTGAAAATGGATTATCTTGTGCCTGTATTTGGTAACATGAGATGGTCATCAGAAGTTTGAGAAAGATTGGCTGATGAATTTTTTATGTTGGACTCGACCAACATAATCCCAGGGAGTTATTGGTGATGGATGTTGTGGCAAAACGGAGCAGTGATTTATCTTGGAGTTTGTCAGCCAACATTTACACTGAGATTTTATATGCTTTGAGTTCAACAAAAAGATTTCAATAGCTCAATACAATAACCATACAAAATTGAAATTAGATAATGTTGTACATATCCAAAAACATAGCCATCTGCAGCTTCCACATCCATATTCAAAGGGATGTTGGTCATAGACCTCAGCCTTCGGTCACTGATAGCCATTTGCAATATCAACATGGAAGGTCCATAGAATAGACTCATCTGCCTTGCCATGATTATAATCTGCTAAGTATATCTGTTCAATACGATTCTACAATAATTCCGGATTAGAGGGCCACCCTTGTGGTAAGTCATAACACATCAGAGAGCTTTAATGCTACCCTTACGCCTAAGACCCTCATAGCCTAAAACCTTAGGCGATGTTTGATAGCACTGCAGTGAATGCAGAAATGGGAAATGAACATTTTCACATATCCACAAAAGAAGCTCTGCTAAACAACAAGACAAAAACGAAGAGGCAAAAAGAAGCTTTTAAGTGGTCCCATTCTTCATCCCCTTGCTTCAGAACATGACTGGTTTTCAAGAAAGTTGATCACGTGGAGATCTGTTGCTCTACTTCTCTGTTTCGTATGGGTTTTCTCAACGTTTTACAACAGCACAAACAAATTACAAATATTGATGCGGTACTTAATAGAGTGAGAGCTCTCCTTTGCCATCATGACTCAAACTCAAATCAGATACTACCTGAAATTATTCAACAGCAGATCTCTTGGATCAGGAAGAATACCAGAGCTAACTGATGAGTTAAGGAGAATCCAAAACCATGGCTAACATCCAAAGTCAGGGAGACAAACACTCTTTAGACTGCATCACATTTCATGCAAAAATTAGTTATTCTACCGAAGGATAAACCAAACAAAATTAACCTGAAGAGCTGTCAAGCCAAATTGTGGTAGAGGACTCATCCTCTGACACTTGTTGATGCTGAGGATGTGCATCCTCTAAGTCTTATCACTGATATTTGATTTTCTGTTATTTTTCAAGGATGTGCATTCAGACTTGAGGTAGCATAAAAATAATCAATTTCAATCAGGATATTTTGTCATGTTAAAGTATTCTAACATGAATCTATTTTGTTGTTGTCACTATGCAGTGCTTCTAAGCCCACGGAATGGTGGAAAAGTGGACACTGTGCATTGAAGTATCATGCCGCCCCAATCCAGGTCCAGCATCTTTAAAATTTGTCCTTCACAATGGGGCAAAAAATCATGTGATTTATAGAATATGGGAAGTGCAGGGAAAGACAACCAATAACGAAGCATACTACATTACACTTGTTGCAGGTAAAAGAGGCAAATCACAATGGGGTGAATAACATAACTGTGCTGACAAACTCAGATTTAATCTGTAATCACATGGAAGGCATCTACAATGTTCGCGCAGACAATTTGAAGCCCCTCTACAAAGAGGCAACAATCTGGAGTGCTCGATTTAATTCTTTTTCGATAAAGCACCTTGCGAAGATCCATAAAATCTCTATTGATCTAATGGTTGGAGAAATCTCAAGTGTAGATGCAGGTGCCAGAGATGATTCAGGATCATCATTCATTCCACTGGCAAACATTGATCAGCATCAATATAGGTCTCAACTATGTGTATACACCATGGTTGTCATTTTTCTTGGGATTCTCATACCGTGGTTCTTTCAGTAAAGTACTCGTTAATGTACTTTTTTTTGGTTTTGTAATATCATTCACCTTAGATGTCCAATCATGTTATAACTGAATTCATGTGTCCAATTATGTACATTATATTTGAGGTGAACTAATTATTCTTAACCTACTAGTGGTTCAACGAATATTATTGTAGCTTCGTATGAATTTAATTTTAATTTCAAGTTTCAGATGCTACCTCTTTAATAGTGTTGATTTCCACCTGGATGGATGCCATGGGAATAAATGAAAGTAACAAAAGAAGGTTATTTACATCTGGTTTGTTGCTTTTCACAACATTTAAGAAGTATAAGTCATGCCATGGGAATAAATGAAAGTAACAAAAGAAGGTTATTTACATCTGGTTTGTTGCTTTTCACAACATTTAAGAAGTATAAGTCATTTCTGATGCAAACCCTAGCTATATCCATATATATATGATGACAGGCCAAAAATAGTTGATGCGTAATCTAATGTGAGATGAAGAATTCCATACCATGAAACCCTCCTAGGAACATTGATGCATAATAATGACAAACTCTAACCTAGTATGAAGTTAATTTTCTTAGGTACATGGTTTGCCCTAGAATGATGCAATGTACGCATATATCAATGAAGCCCTACATGCCCATGATGCCTTTGAAGATGCCATAATCTTAATAAATAAAGTTAATAAATAAAGAACACAAGTGAAGAAACGCTCATCTTTCAAAATTGCCTAAAAGATTAAAAATATGGAGTCCGTAAACTTTGTCAAAATCATAATGATAAATTTTGCTTCAAAAAGCTTAACCCCCATTTTCTTGACATTTGTTTTTCGTGACATGTCGCTTGTTCATCACACCCACACTAATCTTCCAACTAGGACACCTTTCTTACAAGCACAAGAAATGCTCTAGAGTCTAGTGTCCCATGTTTCCAGCACCGGAACCAAAAACTAAGGCTTTGGAATTTGCAAGAATGACACCAACAATAACAACTACAAATTTAAAGCGTAATGCCCCATAATATTGGCCATCTCATTACCACAGGTCTAACTCAGCTAATGGCCATAGCTAATCATCTACTCAAGAACACTCACTATTGACTTTACACCAGAATCAACGGTGATGTGCGACCATAAAAAGCATGCCATAAACCATAACAGGGAAATACATCATCACCATCCATATTCATCAAAGTGTAACGAAGAAAGATGTAACAAAATACCATGCTTATTAACATATACATAGCAACTACAAGAATCCTGAAGGAACAGAGTAGGTTATCAAACATTTAGAACAATGCTCCATTCAATATCCACACAATATGGCAAGAACCCTTCAATAGCATGCCAAAACTGAACAATGTTCCCACTTGTAACAACCCAAAACTAGCAACAACCCTAAACTGTTCAGAGCTCAAGTACTTGTACACCATTACCTGCTCAATGGCAATTTAGGTAACCTTTACAGCATTCTGTTACCCTCATGTACATGCATCTTTCACATCCAAACTAGTAAGTAAAGCAGAGTCTTTTACAAAGAAACGTTACAATGAGTTCGAAGCTCTCTTAAAACTTCAAAGTTTAAAATGAATATCACTTTACATTTGACCAAGTGAAATAATATATCTAAAACGGGGATCAAGAAAAGTACATAGTTTTTAAAGTTGAGGTTTTTATAAACCGAGTTACACATATAGTGACAAAATGTAATGCATTAAAAAATATTTAATTAATGTATCCCCGCCATATAGTGACTCCAAAAAGTGAAAATTTCTTCACAACAAAATTGTGCCTCTCACACAAATATATAAACCCACTCTATGATATATATATATATATATATATATATATATATATATATATATATATATATATATATATATATATATATATATATATATATATATATATATATATATATATATATATATATATATATATCTATATATATATATATATATATATATATATATATATATATATATATATATATATATATATATATATTTCAATTGTATTGTATTGTAAGTTTTAAATCTTTTTGGATGGTATATATACCCTTAAATATATTTTACTGGAATTCATGTTTTCAATGATATCATACTTAGGATCAACTCAGAATGTAACTTACCACACTTGGTAAGAACACAACCAAAGATCAACTCAATCGTGCAAGAACCAATTTACAGTGACAAGTTTCTCAAGGCTGCTCCCTCTGAAGGCATGCCTCCCTAGCTCCACAATTTGCAACTATCAATGATCACAGCTCGTTTTGTGTCATTGGACTTTGGCTCATTGATTTGCCACTAGCTTCTCCTTATAATGAGTTGTGTAAGAGAAGTCCTTATAATGAGTTGTGTATTTGGCATCTTCACAAGATCTCTTTCTCTTGGAATCATGAATTTAGTATAGTAATATGCCAGTAAGGTCCTGTGTCACCTGGAGTGAGGATATGGATACAGGTTGCAGAAATCACACCATGAAAATTTCAGGAAATGGTGAAACAACATATCCACATATGGATTTATGAGCATGGGGAGAAATTTATATAACATAGTCTGCATAAAATGTTTGAGCAGGAACTCTCAAATTTTCTCTTTTTTAACTGTTCTATTTTATTGCTAAGTTGCACTGATGGATATTGTTCTGAAACATAAATGGCAAGTGTTTTGAAAATCAGTATATATATATATATATATATATATATATATATATATAGTCTTGTGTATAGTTAGGTTGCTTGCAGATGTTTAGCCCCACTTTATATTGTTGGCCTTCTTCCCTGTCATATAAATAAAGGAGAGAGTTCTTTTATACATTGATTTGATCATATTGTCTTTGAGATGTGGGTAGTGCAGTGAACTTGTCCCTTTTTCTCTTTGTACACTTCATCATATTATCTCTGTGTCCTGGAGTGCTAGGTTCTTGGAGCAGTTCAAGGTTTTTCTAAGGTTAGTATTTCATCCTAAAGGAGGCAAAGAAACTAGTGTTTGTGATAAACTATAGAGGATAAGAAAGCATTGCTCTTTTAGCTCGTGTGAGAGAAGAAGACTAGGGTATTGGAAACCCTAGTGCTACTTGTGATATTTGATTGAGGAGGAAACATCTTGGACAGTGCTGGGAGACAAGTGTTGAAGCCAAGGAGGACATGCTGGTGTTGATGCTAGCATTGTGTGGATCCTTGGTGGTGGTTAGTGTTTTCATGGTTTTCCCTACCTAGGGTTTGTACTGCCTTTGTGATAAAGCTGTGGTATGTATATGTAGTTCATTTATTCTCTCTCTTTATATATATATATATATATATATATATATATATATATATATATCTAAAGTTTCCAACCATCTAAAGTTGTTTAACTGATTTTCAATTAGCATTGTATTTTCCATTGGGTAATTTCCAGCACTTGTTCATTCTGATTTGACATAAAATAGGGCTGAAATTGAAGTGCTTTAACACATAACTAGAAGATAAGAGAGCAGATTTTCTGTTGTAATAAAGTGATTTCCAGATCTGGTATATGCTTTAAAAGTGTGCTCTAAGGGCTGAAAGTTGTTGGCATATGTTTGGTATCTTTTCTTTTGAGCTGCCTAGTGTGTTGGGTTGAAGTGAAGTGAAGCGTGGCCCACTGTTTGCTGCTGTAAATTAAAAATATCAGATCAACCCTAAGGCTGAAAGCACAAAGGGATTAAATCCAGGAAACCTCCATTATGAGGTGAAATTTCTGAAGTTGCATTAATTGCCCTAGACTGAAATTTCATTAATAAGGGGTTTTCACATGAAGGTTCAAGAAAAATTTATAAACTTTTGTAAAATGCCCATGATGATGAGCAAAGCAAGCATCATAAGAGTATGTGAAAGCCAAAAATGCTAGGGAACATAATAGTTGCAATCCATAATTTCAGAAGTTGATACCCAGATTTGTTGCAGACACCACACAAGACAACTATTGTAGATGACAACCTAGAGTAGAATATGAAGCAGAAGCTTTGTGAGATCATGGGCACCTGAAGTTGTAAAATGGCAATAACAGATTTGCCCTCTTGACAAACGCTCATGAAATGCAATTTCAGAAGTGAGTGCCTACAATTGTTTCAGACACCACACATGACAAATTGTTGTAGATATCACATCAGACTAGAAGATGTAACAGAGGCTTTGTGGAGATCATGGGTACTTGAAGTTTTAAAATGGTGGTCATAGATTCACCTTGTTAACAAACACCCACAAAATGCTGTTGTAACATATGTAAAATGTTTGTTGTAGTGGATGCTGGAAACCTAATGTATCAGATGTAAAAAATCTACTGTAACAGGTGCAAATATCTGCTGTAACAGGTGTAGCAATCTGTAGTAATGGATGCCAAAGGAACACTGTATTAGTAACTTAATCTGCTGAGCAATATTTGCAAAGTGCTGATGACCTTCGACAACAATTGTGTTAGATTTTTGGAGGTGAAGAAATCCTTAGACATGTTTGAGAGCCCAGTCACTGACACCAATATATATGACAACTATGCATGAGAAATTAGGCAACGAAACCCTGATATGAGTGATTTACTTATTAAAAGATTGATGCCCTTATCTGTTTGAAATATTTTGCCAGAGATTACTGCAAATCCCAGCTTGCAGTTATCGGTAGGAATGACACTTGCAAATGCTGTATTTGCAGACCCACAATGAACATGCCCATTAAGATGTCAAACACAAAGGCTAGGTTTTTATAAAATTTCTTGTTCATTGTCATACGCTGGTTCTTGATAATGGATTATCTTGTGCCTGTATTTGGTAACATGAGATGGTCATCAGAAGTTTGAGAAAGATTTGCTGATGAATTTTTGATGTTGGACTCGACCAACATAATCCCAGGGAGTTATTGGTGATGGATGTTGTGGCAAAACAGAGCAGTGATTTATCTTGGAGTTTGTCAGCCAACATTTACACTGATATTTTATATGCTTTGAGTTCAACAAAAAGATTTCAATAGCTCAATACAATAACCATACAAAATTGAAATTAGATAATGTTGTACATATCCAAAAACATTTTCAACCCATCATGCTCACAACATGTTCTTGGATTAGGAGATCCCTTTATAGGGTTATGCCCATATTATATCCATGAATACTCATTAGCTCGAATATTTGTCATCTTGCCATTGATTGCTGGCACTTTGACTGTTCTTTTCACCCGCTATTTCCTATATAGAGTGCAAGCGGCGATACAATCCGACTGGTTGTACAATAGGGGGCATCACCCTAGGGTGTGGAACCAAAATGTTATGGGTTGAAGTAGGCTGCCCAATGAATGAATTTGGTGCCATTGGTGGAAACAACCAGGGGGTTCGATGATCAAACGGGAGAGGTGGACGTGGTGAATCAAATGGAAAATGAATCAATGAACCCCCCATATTTGGATCCACATTATTCTCATGAAATAAACGAACTTGGCAACTTGAAGTATTATGAGATGTGGATTCTTCAGCTGTAACAAAAAAGAAAAAAACACGTTGTTATGCAATCGCATTGAAGGCAATGAAGATAATGATATTTTGAATTTCACATTAAATGGTACATCAATTAATATTTCCATACCAGTATTTTGCAAAATAGAACCTTGTACCCTTCTAGATGTGTGGTCTAGATTGATTTCTTTTGTAGAAGAAATCTCCAATTGTTCATTCATGCTTCTTTTCCTTCCACGACACCGTCCAACCTTTAGAAACTGTGGTCCATATTTTCTTGATTTCAACGCAGGAACACTTTGCCCCCCTTTTTTTGTTGGGCTCAAGAAACTATGTCGCCTCTTGGTAGTGACCTTGGATGGAGTTACAACATCAAATTTCTTATTATTGTACTCTTGGCTTACATTTTTTACCAATTGATTTAGTTCATATGCCTGCTCCAAAGATGTGGGTGTTATTTGTAATAAACCCCTCAATCTCTTATGAGTTGATGACATCACAAGTTTAATTTCCTCATCGATTGTTAGGGCCCTATCTTGCCTTACAATGGTTGAATCAGTGGAAGGAGAAGTTGGAAGGTTCATTTCAATTTCTGGGCTCATTACAAATGATTCATTTAAATCAAGTAAATATCTAGTTCTTTCTATAATAGACCTACAGACATTAGGCAATTCATTGCCCCTTGAAACCTTGCTAGTCACTACCATCTCAACTTTTAAAATATGCTTACAAATATTGCCATTTAGGGCCCATTTGAAATTACAAAAGTTTAGGTTTAGCCATTTATAGATGACATGATACCATGTATCACGAGTTGCCGTAGTTTGGCTACGAACCAAATACTCACTTTCCTTGTTTCCATCAGCCATACAATCTTCATCTGGGATATTTTTTGCTTTGCACGCACTTAAATTTATTTGTTGCTCAATTTTTGAAGCTCGGACAAAACCAGCATTTTTTAGACGTTGCATGTGAATGTAATACAACTCAACCTTTTTTAATAATAGGTGCAACAGCCAATCCACCCTTCTATGGGACGCATTATTCTTCTCACAGAGGTACCTTTGCTTTAGATACCGGTGATAAGATTCGATAGCATTATTAGTATCCTGGTTGGAATGTGGGAAGTCCCTATATGCTTTTGCCCACATATCTGGAAAAAAAACATATATTAGATGCGAAAAAACAATAGAAAATGGTCAATTACAAAATAAATTGATAAAATGCAACCTTAGGAAACTTACATAGCTTGTTGTTGTTTAACAAGTTGGTTGCAAAATAATCCAAAAACACAGTTTCTTCTTTGAATTGATCAAAGAAACTTTGAATTTCATGTTGCACAGATGCATCATCTTCACACGAATGCATGATTAATCCCAGAGTACGGAAGATACGGACTTTATTTTCCTTTCCCCTGACTTTCGTTCCAACATTTTTCAACCAGGCTCTACTGACATGCCATACACACAATAATAGTGTACAGTTTGTGCAAGTCTTGAAATAATATAACATTATAAGAGAATATCCTTGAACATTATTGCTTTTTATCTCTTCTAAAAAGAAAAAACTGGTTCACCTTAATGCCTCAATTTCCGCTGCTGCATCATCTGTGATGACAGCTCGGACATGCCAATCTGGGTTTTCCTTTTTCCCATTTGCAAATAATTGCGACATCCATTTACAAATATCAGAAGTACCATGCCGTGATGATATTTTACCCATGCCACTGGAATCCCATTGTGATGATCATCAAAAGCCATTATGGTGTACAGTTGATACTGCATTACAATAAGAAAATAAGATTATAAGCATATAAAAGGACGACATTGAAATAAAGTAGAATAAATGAAGTTTTGGTAAATATGTTTACCCCATATTTGTTAGTGCTAAAAGTGGAGTCCATTGATAACATGTTGTTGTGTGAGTATCTCACCATCATTGAAATCATCCACTTAGTTTGTATGCCTATAATGAAAGGAATGTTTTTAACAACATCTTGTTGTTGGTAGAAGAAAAAGCTCTCTGGGCACTCACTAACCCAACAATCCACACTCATTGGATCACTTTCATGCTTCACATACTCTAGCCTCTTGATATTATTGTACATGTTTGACACATCCTTTCTTGTCATGAAAGAATCTCAAGGTGCCCCTGTGAAAAACTCACCAGATCCATACCTTAAATCAAAGATAAATTTTTCCCAGATCATCGTAGCATTAAAACCATCACGAACCAAATCTTCAACAATAGTTCCTATATGCTGTGTTAAATGCGGCGCAAAATTGAATTTCTTGGGCATGTCATTTGCCTCATTTCCATGACAAACCACATTTTTGTCATCAATATGTCTGCATGCTGTATATATTAGAATGACATCATTTGGTCTAAGAGCAAGTCGTCGCATAATAAAGTGACACTGACAACCAACTTTGATGCTGTGACGTGGAAGACGTTTCTTAGTTGTGGATCCAGGTTCAGCCACATTGCTGGATTGTACATGATTTGGACCATAGGCACACCTATATCTGTGATCAACAATTCACCAAAAATTAAATAAAATATTTATGCATGTTTGACATAGTGAACTTAAAATCAAAATTTTATATATATATATATATATATATATATATATATATATATATAGATAGATAGAGAGAGAGAAAGAGAGAGACTCACACAACATATTCTAGATATGTTGAATAATTTGTCCTCTTGATATCCTTCACATCTTTAATTTTTCGAATTTTAGCAACAAATTGAGTAGGTGCGGGTTCCCTCATTTGCTCTCCCCTTATAAAATCCTCAAGTCGACAATATGGAATAATTGCGACTTGGTCTCCTGCTACTTCTGTCCATGTCAAATCTTCCGCTGAAAACTCTATCATCCCTTCTGGGTCCTCAACCTCCAACTCATTGATCAATTCCCACTTCCTCATTCTTCAAATCCCTATACAAATGAGGGAACACGAATATTGACTAAACATATTGAATATTGAACACCACTTGAAATGCAATTTTTTGTATTGTGTAGAATTTACACTGAAGACCTCACCAGATATAAACACATTTACAGCATAATTCCCTATCTCCCCTTCAATATTTCCTACCCATGCACAAAATAGTATTATAGACTTTCAAATGCTTCATCTTGGTATAATCAATACATTGCTAAAAGAAACATAATAACATGAAAAATCTATTGCAAAGAAAAAACTGTTATACAACTTTAATCAGTTTGTTCCACTTTGTTATGCTCAGATGAAGTCCAAAACAATTACATAACAAAGTGTCCATATGATATGCATGTTATTTTTTTAGAAGCTTATGATTGATTCTCCTAGGGGAGATTACTCTTTAACTGGCATTGCATTCAAGGGCTGGCAGTTAAGATTACAGCTGGGCTTGGCATTTTTGGGAAAGATGTAGAATCTTTCAAAATTGTAGCCAAAGTGGTTAAGCTGGCTATTTTTGCCTACACAAGGCGGGACAACTTGTATATTTCTTGATATATATTTGTTCAGTAGTGAAATATAAGATACATCATCTACAATTCACTTGAAGCACATTCCTGTGACCTCCAAGTTCCAGACCATAAACTTTTATAATGGCTATTCTAATCTCTGGGGTCCTCAGCATCAGCAAGTGTCAGAGGATGAGTCCTCTACCACAATTTGGCTTGACAGCTCTTCAGGTTAATTTTGTTTGGTTTATCCTTCGGTAGAATAACTAATTTTTGCATGAAATGTGATGCAGTCTAAAGAGTGTTTGTCTCCCTGACTTTGGATGTTAGCCATGGTTTTGGATTCTCCTTAACTCATCAGCTAGCTCTGGTATTCTTCCTGATCCAAGAGATCTGCTGTTGAATAATTTCAGGTAGTGGATTCAAGTCTTTGGAGGCCTATAAGTCCGGATTCTTCAGTGCTGCTATTAAGCTACAGGCAGGTTATACAGCTGGAGTCATCGCAGCACTCTATGTAAGTTGCATTTCAGCGTTAAATTATCTTTTCCTGGAACTTGGTTTGTTCATGAGGATTGCTAATGTCATTCAAGTTGCATAAAGAAAATGGAGCTGCATTTTAGAAACATGGTGGCTGATGCATATTACATAAATCTTACGTCCTAAATAATAATTTGGAGGTGCATGGTATTTCCATATGCCGAATGCAGATTTAAGTGACTGTTGGTATAGATGGGTTTGTATTAGTGTTTTTATCATTGTTATTTTCTAATTTCAAGGTTACAGTCAAGCCAATACCAAGTTAGTGTATGAATCTCTTATCTATCCTCTTCTAATTATTTTGAGGTCACAGCCAAGCCAATACCAAATTGATGTATGAATCTCTTATCTATGTAGTGTGCGAGATTACTGTCTCTTATGTGTAAATGCTAGTCTCTTATGTGTATTTACGAAGGTACTTATCAGATATGGGGTAGCTTCTTATAGGTATATATCAAGGAACATCTGAGAGATGGGTTTATGTCCATTGATCATATGTTTACCAGGGAGAGGTCTAGCTGGGTGTGAGCTGCTATTTTTGTACAATGATCACATGCAAGTATTTCTGTGTGCCTTTGCAGCTCTCCAATAACCAGGAGTACCCAGGTCACCATGACGAAATAGACATTGAGTTCCTGGGGACAACACCAGGAAAACCCTACACCTTACAGACCAATGTTTACATAAATGGAACAGGGGATGGGCAGGTTCTCACAGGCAGGGAGTTGAAATTTCATCTCTGGTTTGACCCAACTCAAGACTTCCATAACTACAGCCTTCTCTGGACTCCAAGTTATATCATGTAAGCCTGATTTCTGTGTAAAATTCTATGTAGTTTTTGGTTGCATTGCAGCTCTGATCCAACTCACCATGTTGATCTATGGCAGCTTCTATGTAGATGATATTGCTATCCGAAAGTACCCAAGAAGAATTTCATCTACTTATCCATTGAGGCCACTTTGGGTATATGGATCAATATGGGATGCTTCCTCTTGGGCTACTGAAAATGGCAAATACAGAGCAGATTACAGATATCAGCCATTTGTTGCTAAGTTCTCTAAGTTCATTCTCAGTGGCTGCCCTGTTTCAGACTCCACATGCTCAGCCTCATTCTCCAATTCTCTCATTTCAACTGGAACAGGAGGCCTAACGAGCCAAGAGAGATCGAGGATGAAGTCAATTCAGAGAAACAATTTGGTTTACAACTAATGCAAGGACCGAGAACGCTATCCCACTCGCCTGCCTGAGTGTGGGAAACGCTATGCTCCCAGCCTAATTAATGGGAATGATTAAACACATAATCACCACTTGATTATCAAGATGGTTCCCTAGATATAAATTTGTGAGAGACTAGAGTTTGAATCTTGAAAACCAGTCTCTGTTTATTTATGGCCATCTATAATATAGGCCATTGAAGAGTGCTTCTGTATGGGTGTGTAAGGAAATTTTCCATTGCAGCTGGTGAAATAAATTTGCAGCTCATGGAGTACAGATGCCCAAAGCTCCATAGGAGTTGGGTTGAAATAGTTGATTTCCTTATTGTTGGTAATTGCTTGGAGGGCTATGTAAAACTTGTCCGGTGATGTGTTCAGTGCATGAAATCATGGCCCTTGTCACAGCTAGATTTATATACCAACTTCGCAGATTTAAATAAAAATGAATGTTTTATGTCCAGAAGATTCTCTAAATACAGATCTAAGTATGGTTTAAAACCACGATTTGTCATTTGCAGAGACGGATATGGCACCCAAAAGCAGGGCTGCTTCCTGTGTTTTTACTGGCATTATATGATTCATGATCTTTAATACTGTATTGGGTATTGTGATCTCAATTTTCAAGTTTGCGGTGGAGTATTTGAGTGTGAGAATTGGGGCAAAAATATCTGTCATAAACGTTGTAAGTGGACTTGTGACAGATTTAGTTAAATATGAGAAATTCTCTTTAACTAAACTAATTGACTTTTGGCTTTAGATCAGTTAAATAAATCACTCACTCAGTTTTGATTTCTGAAAATCATATCTAATCTGCTGGTAAAGAAATGACAAAATGTATTGATTCCCTGCTGCAGATGTTGCAGCAAAATCAGATTTCAATCGATAGAAGATACCAGGAATGTAACAGGAATGTACCAGGAATGTACTAGGAATGTAACAGAGCTCTTGCGCAGCGTCAATCCAGGTTGCAGAGGCAGACCGATTTCGAACAGGAATGTACCAGGAATGTAACAGAGATCTTGCGCAGCGTCAATCCGGGTTGCAGAGGCAGACCGATTTCGAACGCGTTTTGGCGCGAGGGGAGGTCGTTGTTGTCAAAGAACGAGACGGGGCGGGCCCGCGGTTGGTGGGTCCCGCGCTCGTCACCGGAAACGCAAGGTGGCCGCCGGAGTCCCGTTCCATGGATATGTATGCGCCCCCCATGACGTGCTTGACATACATAGATGGGCCAGCATTTAATACCTAATATATGGTTGGTTAGCCCTTGCCCTCCATTTCAAGCCAAAAGCTATTGAGAAATCCCTTTAATAATCCCATCGGGGTAATACCTCCAGACGAGACCCAATCAATCCTTCAATTTAATTCTTTGGCCCCACTATTATTTGCCCAACTCAATGGGGAAATCCCCTTATGATTCTTGCAGGGGAAAAACTTCCAGGTGGGACCCATGGTTCCACATAAGCTTGAACCTTATCATCTTGACGCTCCTCCTTTAATGGCTATACGCCAATGTTTTCCACAATGGAACCTCTGGCCTGGTGTTTTCAATTACCATTTCTCGGCTTTGTCTACTCCCATATCTTGGTGTTGTTAAGTGACAAATTTCCGTTGAGACTAAAAATGTCCAAGTGTTTCAATTTTTTGTTCGTCCTTTTGTTTGTTCTATAACTTTCGGTCCTTGTTCCTCTGCATGTTAATGCTTCCACTGCTCACTTTGATTCTTCATACACTACATCATTTTGATCCCTCACTGGAACTGGATCATCGATCACTTTTTTGATCAATGATCTTGACTTCACAACTAAATCTAGGAAGAATCAATGGATCCTTATCTTCTTACTTCTCCAAATCACTATTTCTCTCGAGCTTGTACAACCCTACTATGCCTTTTATTATGGGATTTTGGTTTGATCTCTCTCTCTAATATATTGAGATCATGTATTTTTTCCTTGTCTATCTCTCGCCCTCTGTCTGCAACCTCTGCATTGATTCAAATTTTCTTTCTCATAATGCTCTCCCTCCTGAGCTTTGATACCAGCAAACTCCAAAATATATATACACTATACTTGATATTTGTAAACATTGGCTCAAAATTTAAGAGTAAACATGGACTCACATTCCAACACACTTGAAACAAAGTGATCTTGTATTATATATAATAATTAAAAAGACCCTTGGCCTGAAAATACATCATTTGGCCCTCTCGGCCTTATGGCCACTCTCAGCATCTAAGCCACTCTACTCCTCTCCTATGATTACTCTTTATCCTATTTATCCTCTTTTCATTCCATCATTACATATTTTCATACAAATTAAATATTGGAACAAATTTAGTTTTAGATCCACAATTTTTTCAACAAATCCCTATCTCTAGATCTCTAAGTCCACAAAATCCTCTCTTATATCTAACTAATTCTAAAATATTTCTAACTTTCCAAAATACTCTTACAATCTCTCATCTGATTACATCAATCTTCACTTAAATCAATTATGCACAAGTATTCTAGAAACTTAGGAAAAATACATAATGTTAAACAATTTCCCTCATTTAGGGAACCAACTCCCTTGGTAAATGTAAAGACCCCTACTCTAGTCAAACTAAATTTTGACTTGGAAGTGGAATGCTTCTACATCAGATTCCAAAGATGTAAAATATTCATGGTCTCCTAATCACATGCTTTCATAAGCTGATGTAATCCTCTTGGATCCCAAACTTTGACTTGCAATATATTAGTTGCTATGTCATGTTGTTTTTGTTCTACTATTGTTTCTTCCTTCCTTCCTGGTTTCTAGATCTTCTGTTGTAGTCTTCTTCGTTCCATGTTGATGTAAAATCTTTCAATCCAATGTATCCTATTGTCCATTCTCTTCTTCCTTTTGATAATCTACCTCTTTTGAGACACTCTCATGGTTAACTTCCTCATTTTCTCAATTTCTATGTCTAGTTGGTCCTCTTGCTATTACATATTCTGCAAAACCTTACTGTCATTTTCTAGTTGTTGACCTTTACAAGGAATTTGTATTATTGCTATCGTTTCCAACGCCATATCTCTTTGTTCAACAAAACTATATGTCCTCTGCAACATATCCTTGAGCTGCAATTTCAAGTTTTCTTCTTGCTCCAATAACTTCATATTCTGCATCTAGTTAAAATGACAGATCTTCCATAAACACCTCATGCCTTTATATAAGAATTCTTCCATTGTTCCTCTCCATTCTCCTGTTCTCATTTCCTTTCTTGCAAGTTCTATTCTTACTTTTTTGCATTCTTGCAGATCTTCTCCCAAAATTCCTTGTACTTCTCTAATCGAAGTATCTTCAAGCTATCATATTGTTCCTTGTTCTTCCTCATTCTCATGAAAACATCCATTGTTTGTATCTTCATATCCTTTAAATTTTGTCTCTTCGACATAAATCTGAATATTCCTGTATTTCCACTCTTTATTACCAGCAAACACAAAACATTCATTAATTTTAAAAACATGAGACTTTAGAGTCTCTATAAATTCCTCGGACATCTCCTCCTTCTTCATTATTGGGAACATGAAACCATTTGTCAAGCTCTCATCTGCTTCTTTCACTACAACAACTTCTTCCTCAACATACTTTTTGTCTAAACATATAGACTTAATTGAAACTTTATCAACTTCATCAACAAAAATTAAAAATTTCTTTGTTTTAGGCATCTCATCTAAAAAAAATTCTTCCACCTCAAGTTCTTCTTTCGTCAATGCACTTATCCATGGCTTATTCTCATTGTCTTCACAAGACAATTATTTCTTTCCTTCTCTCTCTACAACAATGCTCAATGACTATTATATCTCATTGTATCGAACAAAATCAATGTTCTATCCATCACCTCCAAAAATTCCTGCATTCACACACCAATTATCAGTTTTAAAAACATAATTCTCTTTAGCCTTAATTGATGTCTTTGTCATCATATGTGATGAGCCTCATAAATGGGTAATTATATGGGCTCATTTTACCTCCTAACCTAGTCAAATCAACCATTCTCTTAGCTTATCGTATGATTTTCTGATTACATTTATGCTTATAGAGTGAGTTGAGTTAGTTATTGTGCCATGTGGTACGACATGTATTTAATGCAGATTATTGATGGATTTCAAGGTCAAAGTCAAGGATCCAATGGACAAATGGCAGCAATAACTCGAAGTGGACATAGGAGAGGACTTATAGGAGGGAATTCCCCTCATTTATTACTCCTCACTTCAAATTCCCCTTCATTCAGGTCGAAGTACAAGCAGCCGAAGCATGCACTAGAAGGCAGTTGAGCAAGTGGAGGATGACTGATGATTATATCGAGTTTTGGGAGCCAAGACTCCTTGATTTTAAGGAAGCTGTTGGTAGCTTCATTTTTATAAGTAGAGAGGCCTAGGGCCTCACTAGGGTCAGATTTTTTCTTATGTAAACTTTGCTCAAATTTCGAGCTTATTATTTTTGTGACAGTTTCATGTACTCTTTCTATTGTTTTGAAAATAAAGATGGAATCCTTTTTGAGCTAGCACTGAGTTACCTCAGAGGGTTGAAGCTCTTGGGTTAAGGCCCAATCCAAGAAGCCAAGCTTCTCTTTACTTGTATTTGTATGCCTTGTTTCAGTTTGTAGATTAGTTTGTTGTTAGATGTATTTCTCTTATGGTTAAGAATAGGCCGCTTTTGATGATTTAGTAGTTTGTTTCCATTTGTGCTTTCTGTAGCAGGTTAAGTAGTGATAAAGAGAAGATTTGAAAGGCTAGCAACAGTGCCTTGGCCTCTGTTCCTCCCTCTGGGACCATGATTTGAGGCAAAGACTCTCTTGTTGCCCCAAAAACACAGATTTTCCTCATTCATAGGACTTCTAGTGTTTGTAGCTTTTCAGTAGGTTAATAGTCCATCTTTGCTTTGCTTTAGATCTTCTTCATCATGCTCACTTCCTGATTTGCAATAGTCTTCTTTCATGCTTTCTTTTCCTACAGCATTTCTCATCATTTCCTTTCATAGATCATAGTTTAGACCATTTTTATGCAAAACTTTGTTTTTCCTAAATGCATTCATTTCACTTGTTACTTGATTTCCTTGATTGACTGTCAGTTTCTATGCAACAGATCTCTTCTAGCAGTAGGCTAGCTTATCAGCAATCACACCCTCCATCTGAACCATGCCCTATAGGTCTCCCAAATCTCACCTCAATTCTGCCATAGTTTCCTGCATTTTTCCATATAACTTCTCCCTCTCTCCTTGAGCAAACCCAATCATATTTCTCTCTCCTGGTGATTCATAGTAGACCTTAGGCACCCTAACACCTCATTCCAACCTTCATCCACCTTTTCCACCCACTCTCACACCCTCAAAATAGTGAAAATTTCTCTCGGCCTCCTCTTGTAGGCCTCTTGTAGTTTCCCTGTTTTCCTCGTGTAGATTTCCTGTGTCCTCCTATAGATTTTCCTGTAGGATTTCTTTTGAAGGCCCAGTGTGGAAAAATACTCCAGAAGGCCACGTAAGACCTCTTAGGACCCATCCACACCATCCTACATCCTCTCAAGTCCCAAAACCACCCTTCAACGCCACCTATTCGCTACCATACTCACACACAATAAATTACATGCATGTCAAATTCACATAAAAATACATAAAAATCCAAAAATATGTTTTTTTCTTATTTACTTCCAGAAATAGCATGGTTAGATGTTGTTTACTTCCTTGAGTAAGTAATGGCATTCCTTTCATGGTTTTCATAGTGCTTTCTGCAAAAGAAGAATTAGTTGGTTGATTAGGGTTTACTAGGTTTGCTTTACATTTCAGTCTTTCTCCTTTCTGCAGTTATAATAGCATCTGTAGAGTAATCTTTCTTTCCTTTCATCACATATAGAGCTTCTTCTGGAATCCATAGAAGTTGGCTTGAGCTCCTAGTGATCTTGCGCCGTCTGACCAAGTGACAACCTGCAGTGAGAATTAGTACTTGTGCATACAGCACCAACGCTTCCAAGTTTGTTACGAACTACCGGGTTTATAAGAGTAAAGTAGGCAGCCCAGGAGTTGCAGTATTATTGTTGCAATACTAGTGCTCACCAATATGATGATCCTTAAAAGACTTTTCCTGGACATGTTCTTCCTTCTCACTTCCTCTGAGGATTGATCCGTGCTCAAGTTCATAATAAACCTCCATCTCACTCTCAACTGCTCTGAGTTATTTTTTCATCCTAGCACGCATTTTCTGTCTCGATTTCTTCTGCCTCATTAACCAGCCATATCCCTCATCTCATGACAACTATCTCAAATGATTGAGTTATGCCTTCAACTCAACCATCTCTCTCTTGAACTCTTCATCCCTCATACTCCTCATGCCAACTTCCTTGGCATTCTTCTTTATCTTATTGTGAGTTCTCCTCGAACCATGTGCATCACTATCAATAGCCATTTCTTCTTCTCTAAACAATCTTTTTCCACCTATGAGCTGCAGCAAGCCTCTTCTCTCTCTCTCTCTCTCTCTCTCTCTCTCTCTCTCTCTCTCTCTCTCTCTCTCTCTAGGAAGTTCTACGCACAATCACTATGGAATTTCCCGCAACAAATTATACCCTACTCTATATGTTTAAAATTGTCCTCTTCCTCCAGTCCTCTGTATTAGAACCTCTTCATATTGTTTCTTTAAGCACGTCTGATCCTCAAAATTCAAAAGTTGTTGGAATGCTGCATCTTCAATTTCTCACTTCCTCCTATGAGAACTTCTTCTATCATCACCTCAAAAATCCGTATGTTATTGGATTATGTTACAATCCTCCCTAAAAATATTTTACTTTATGGATTCTACCTCTCCTTGGTCTGTTATCAGCAAAAAAAAATTTATAAAAATTTCATACCTGTGTCAAGATCTTCTTCAATAAATTCTTTGAATATGTTCTTCATGCTCCTCTAATCTCAAAAAATTATTCTTAGCTTCTTCTTAGATCAAATATGTTCTAATTATTCACAATGTAGACATCCTCCATATCCTCGACAGACCATGTCTACACAAAACTTCATTCATAATCATTAATTTCCTATTCAAATTGAAAAGATTTTTTTTTACCTCAAACAAACTCGAATCTGCTGCAACTCTTCTTCTACTTCTTTATCCTAAGAGTTTCAAAGCATTCTGGCTCTAATAACACATGATGCAAACCCAATTTTGATTCTTCTATGCACAGTCCTAGTCCTGTATAAAAAAGTGCTTCTTTCAACCCTCAAGATATAAATCCATTTACATCTAACAGTGGGAGGATTTGGATTAAAGTGGGAGGAGCCAAAAGGGTTTCATGCCACTTTATTCTTTAATATGACAGGACCTCCATGGCCCTTCTGTTTTTTTCGACTTGACTTCATGACACCATCCCCAATTATCACACTATTATAACCCGATCCCTTTTCCTATTCTCCAGCAGTGAAGCTTCTCTTTTCTACTCCTTGTGACCATGCCTTGGGATCAAGGCTTATAAAGGCTCGGTCTCTAAAGTTAGCCTCTTCTTAATTATTTGATATTTGATGCTCTAGATAAAACCTTTGAGGGTGGGCCCACTCTCGACGTTATCGCTTCCACTATGGTCCCTTTTCTAACTTCTCTGACTTCCAATATTTCAGGCGTGGACCACTTGCCACATTGGCTTCCACCAATTCTGCCCATCTATATTGTATAGTCATTCTACATTGAGTTCCAAACCTTTGGCAGACCCATAAGACACATGAGCCTACATCACATAGCCCCCTCCAATTCAATCTATGCGCTATTGGGAAATCCCTTTAATAATATTTTTGGGGTAATACCTCTAGATGGGAGCCAATCAATCCTCCTATTTAATCCTTACAACCCACTATTATTAGCTCGACTCAATGGGGAAAGCCCTTTATGAAGCCCTACAGGGAAGAACTTCTAGGTGGGAGCCATGATTCCACGTAAGCCTGAACCTTATCATCTCAACGCTCCTCCTTTGGCTACACGCTTTTGTTTTCCGAAATGGAACCTCTAGGCCAATGTTATTAATTACTGTCTCTTGGCTCTATCTACTCCCCTATCTCATTATTGTTAAGTCACAAATTTCTGTAGAGACTAAAAATGTCTAAGTTTCGGAACTTTTCGTTGGTCCTTCTGCTTGTCCTATAATTTTATGCCCCTATTCCTCTACATGCTAATGGTTCTGCTGCTCACTTTGATCATTCGCACACTATGCCATTTTTATCCCTCACCAGAAATAGATCATTAATCACACTATTGGTCAATGATCTCAACTTCACAGCTAAATCTAGGAAGAATCAATAAGTTTTTGTCTTCTCACTTCTCTAAAGCGCTATCACTCCTGAGCTTGTATAGTTATGTTATGCCCTCTATTACAGGTTTTTGGTTTGGTTTTATATTTTGAACTCTGTCTGCGACCCCTGCATTGATTCAAATGTGCATTCTTGGAACACTTTCCCTCTTGAGCTTTCATTCCTGCAAACTCCAAATTTTATATACACTCGACTTGATAGTTGTAAAAAATGGCTTGGAATTTTACAGTAAATAGGTAATCACATTCCAATACACTCGAAATAGAGTGATCTTGTATTATATACAATAATTAAAAAGATCCTTGCCCTGAAAATACATCATTTGGCCGTCTCGGCCATATGGCCACTCTCTACCTCTAAGCTTCTTTACTCCCCTCCTATGATCACTCTCTATCCTCTTTTCATTCCATCGTTACATGTTTTCATAAAAATTAAATACTAGAACCAATTTATTTTCAGATCCACAAATTCTTCAAAAAATCCCTATCTCTAGATCTCTAAATCCACAAAAACCTCTCGTAAATCCAACTAATTCTAAATATCTCTAACTCTCCTAAATACTCTTGATATCTCTCATCTGATTACATAAATCCTCACTTGAATCAATTATGTACAATTATTCTAGAAACCTATGAAAAATACATCAAATTAAACAATTTCACTCATTTAGAGAACCAAATCCTTTGGTAACTGAAAAGATCCCTACTCTAGTCAAAATACATTTTCACTTGGAAGTGGAATGCTCTTGCATCATTGATCCTCTCTTTTAGTCTCCACTTTGAATTCTAACTACGGTGACTTTAGAGAGGGTGGTTTACTTGACATCGAAACATGGCTGAACCAAGTGGAGAGGAAGAATCATGGTTACCAAATTCGCCATAATTGAGGTGAAAACAAAAAACAAAAACAAAAAAAAATCATTTGATTTGTATATTGTATAATTCGAGGAAATTAGATTTTCTTCCTTTCAAAATTCCGCTTCATTTGAAAACCTATGTTTTATAAAAACATTCATTAGAAAAAAATGATTATCTTTTTTATTGAAGAAAAGTAATTACAAAATCATGGATATTTCACTATATATTCACCATCATCACCTCATAACCAAAATAAAATAAAATAAAAGACATGTATAACCTCCTCATTTTTATCAAGAAAAACCTCCTATGCTTAGTAAAACATTTAATCGTATCACCCAAACTATCCTCTATCCAAGCTCTTACAAAAAAAACATGTATCTTATCTACCAGACAGAAAATTATTTTGGGAACTTGTTGTCGCTGCTACAACACCCTCCAAAATTTTAGCCTACATCTAAATTTCACAGCATACTTTGACCTTGCATGTTTTCATTTCTAGTAGTAATTAGAGTCATTCTATTAGTATCCTCTGAGTTTTTTGGTCCCTTTGTGAAGAAAACCAAAGTATCGTCTTTTGGCATGGGAAGTGTTGAACATCACATAAGTGGATTTATGGTTCATCTCAAGGGGTTATTTTGGTGATAATGAGTCCTATTTATCATATAGATATGTATTACACTCATTCCCAAAGTTTTATGCATTGTCACACAAGTGTCATCATTGTCATCACAAAGTACATCCTAAGTGTCACACTTGGAGGAGGTTGTTGTATTTTTATCGCATTAAGGGATCGTGTTTTTCTTGTATACTAAATGATAAATGGTATGTTGTCTATTGCTCTGAGTGTGTGATCATGTTCAAGTTTTATCCTTGCTCACTTTTACCTCATTGATCCCACACTTAGTCAAAATTTTGAAAGTTCCTACCTGATCAACTTGACCTCAATCAACCTCCTCGAACTATGCACTGTGTAGTGTCAATAATCAATTTTATCCCTTGCCTCCTGGAAATATGAAATGTCTAGTTCCTTCCTCCAAGGACTGTAGATTGCACAATCTCAATTCGCAACTCAGGTCCCTTGACCTCCACATCTTCAAAGTTCATCCTCCCAATCATACTTCTTATGTGCACTAAATAGTGGTAAGCCACAAGTTGTGATCTTGCCTCCTATAGTTGCAGAATTGCACCATCCCTAAGCCTCTCTCTCTCCTATAGTGTGCATTGGAAAATTTTAAGGCTCAAGACTACCTCACTGAGTTCCCCAACTATGCAATCCTCTTTCCTAGGCCCCCAGAACTACACACTTGTAGTCTGAAGATTCAATCCATCACTCTTAGTCCTTGGAAGTGTGCATTTGTTATGAAATGAACTCACAAAAAGATAGATGAATGCCTTAGAAATAAGCCTCTTCGAGGGGACAACCTCCTTTACATTACACAAATGAACAATTCTTGGATCATACAAATGACAAGACCTCCTTTCTATATATAGGAGTCTAAGGGGTCATAATATAATCAGAGCCGACATAACAATAATAATGTAAGGGCACAATAATAACAATAGTGGGCTTCTATGGGGCACAATAGTAACAATATGGGGACTACATGGGTACAACAATATAATAAGGGGGTTGTACTAATAACAGTAAGGGGTTACACTAGTAGTATAGGGGCCTAACATGCCCCTCTCCTTCAAAAAGTGTTGTCCTCAACGCTTGAGTAGTTCTTGATGCTTCTGTATAAAATTCTTGTCCTCCCATGTGGAATCTTCAGCAGGTAAGTTCTTCCACTTGATGAGATACTCTGAAATTGATCGATTTCATAGCTGCCAGGTTCTTGTTTCTATGACTGCTCCAAGTTCCAATATGATTTTTCCTTCCTCTTCAAGTTCTGGCAATATTGTTTGAATTGGGATCTTTTTTAAATTTTAAATGAGTGGCCACACTTCTTTGTCCTTCTTCCATTCATCCCTTACTTCGTTTATCCAACCTAGTTGGATAATAGAAATAGCACAAAACAATGCTTCCACATCCTCATCCTTTCTTGAGAGTGCATCTGCAACAAAATTTTGCTTCCCTTTTCTAGATGGTGTCAAAGTCATAACCCAACATATTTGTGACTCATTTTTTCTGTTCTTCTAAAGATAATATTTGTTCTAAAAAGTATTTAAGACTATCATGATCCATTTTTACCTTCAAATGTATTCCCATTGGGTAAGGTCGCCATTTCTTAAGTGCATGTAGTATTGCCAACATTTCCTTCTCATAAATAGCTTGCTTGAGATGTAGTCATAAAAATACCCAATCACCTACATCAAAACTTTTTTCACTGTGATGTTGATCTACCTGTTGTTTCATTTGATTCTGCACCAAAGTGGTGTTATCATTTAAAAGTTGGAGAACTTGTTGTTGATGCTCGATGTGATCTTTCACTGCTTGAACCTTTTTCTTCTTGATATGTCCTTCTATCTTAAGAGTTTGAGGAGTGGTAATTTCTTCCAATGCTTTAAAGATATGGTCGGATTCATTTCTTGATGCTCGATGTGATCTTTCACTTCTTGAAATTTTTTCTTCTTTATATGTCCTTCTATCTTGATAGTTTGAGGAGTAGTAATTCCGGCCAATGCGTTACAAGATATGGTTGGATTCATTTCTTCTTTCTCGATGTGATCTTTCACTTCTTTAACCTTTTTCTTCTTGATATGTCCTTCTATCTTGAGAGTTTGAGTGGTAATTCTTGCCAATGCTTTGCAAGATATGGTCGGATTCATTTCTTCTTTCTCTGGGGTTGGGTCCTAGCATATATCGTCTTCTTTTGATGTTTCTTGATCCTTTTCTTCCTCCTCTTCATACTCTATGTAAAATAATTTCTTCTCCGCAGACTTATGACCTTTAGTGCATTTTCTATCACAATTGTAACAAAGCCCTTTTTCTTTTTTTTCTTCCAATTGCTGTGGTGTAAGTCTTGTAGGTTGTGGAAGGCTAGGAGAAGAAAAACTTCCATAATTATAGTGATGAGTGGTGGGATCCCTTGTTTCCATAATTTCGCTTTCAAATTTTCTTTCCAACTCGAATGCCTCCTCCAATGAATCATGTTCCCAAAAACGAACCTCATGTTGAACGTTATCCTTTAAAGTTCCTATAAAGACATCAATCCTTTGCTTCTCTGGAATATAATTTGCCCTTCTATTCAATTTTTGAAAGTCCTCAATGTGCTCTTCCATTGAACCCTTTTGTTTGAGATTTATAAATTGGCTAAAGAAGGATTTTCTCTTTGTATCCTCATAATGTGCTATCATTTCCTCCGTGAAAATTGACCACGTAACAAGTTGTTTACGAGAACAAAGCCTTTTATACCATAAAAATTGATCTTTTTCTAAATATGAAGATGCAATACATACCTTCTATAATAGTGGTACACCATGTAGATCAAAATATTTCTCCATCTATAGTGTCCAATTTATCGGATCCTTGCCATCAAACTTCCTCATCTTGCTTTTTCTTGATTTTAGGAGCTCCATATTGAAACTACTATAACTCTGTACTTTTAGACCTTTAAGTTCTGAAATTGCGACCTGCAGTAGCCCTCCGTGTCCTCTTACCAATGCCTCAAGCCTGATCCAAATTGGATTCTCCAAGGAAGAGTTATGCCAAATCTCCCATGGTGACCTGATTATAGACTAGTTCAGTAGAGAGAACTTGTACGACGTGACACGTGTCACTGTTTCGACCTTTGGATCTTAAAAATGTACACAAGAGACTATAGCCCATCCTCTTTCTATAACTTTTTATGAAATTTCAATCCGATTCTCAGAGAGAAAGTTATGACAATTTTCCCAAGGTCACATGTTTGGAATCTAATTCGGGGGTCTGCAAAAACCCTAGCTTCCTCAGACTATATCTCAAAAATATAGCGACACATGATCTATAATTCAGAGCCAATGTTCAGACCGATTTCATCTCAAATGGGTTTTTTTTTTTAAGTTTCTGAAACTTCGTAGCAAAATAGTTATAGTGAAAATCCCACGATGACCTGTTTGGAGCAGTGAAACCCTAGAATCCACAGCTCTGATACCAAATGTTATGAAACCAGCTCACAAAAAGATAGAAAAGATAGATGAACGCCTAGAAATAAGCCACTTCGAGGGGGCAACCTCCTTTACATTACACAAATGAACAATTCTTGGATGATACAAATGACAAGACCTCCTTTCTATATATAGGAGTCTAAGGGGTCATAATATAATCAGAGCCGACATAACAATAATAATGTAAGGGCACACTAATAACAATAGTGGGCTTCTATGGGGCACAATAGTAACAATATGGGGACTACATGGGTACAACAATATAATAAGGGGGTTGTACTAATAACAATAAGGGGTTACAAAAGTAGTATAGGGACCTAATAAGTGTCTATGAGCTTGCTATAAGTGTCTAGTTCCTTCCTCCAAGGACTGTGCATTGCACAGTCTCAGTTCGGAACCGAGGTACCTTGACCTCCACATCTTCAAAGTTCATCCTCCCAGTCATACTCCTTATGTGCAATACATAGTGGCAAGCCACAAGTTGTTATCTTGCCTCCTATAGTTGCGGAATTTCGCAATCCCTAAGCCTCTCTCTCCTGTAGTGTGCATTGGAAAATTTTAAGGCTCAAGACTGCCTCACTGAGCTCCCCAACTATGCAATCATCTTTCCTAGGCCCCCATAACTACACACTTGTAGTCTAAAGATTCAATCCGCCACTCCTAGTCCTTGGAAGTGTGCATTATGCAATCCTTGAATCTGCCTCTAAATCCAACCCCCAGTTCCAGTTCAATCAAAATTTTCATGAAGCAAGTTAGGCTACGATATTTTTTGGATTGATGTCATATTATCATTCGTGGTTTTCAATTGCAAGTATTATATCTTGTCATGATAAGATGATGATGGAGGAGAAGAAGAAGGAGATCATGCTAGAAGATAACTATGAAGCTGAAAAGACGAGCTAACCATTGATCAAGAAGATGGAGTGAAATTATATTGCAACAACAGTTGAAGATCAAGATCAAAGTGAAGGCTCCCTACCTTCAAGCCTTATGGATGAGGAAGAGGAAAAACATGTACCATATCTCAAGAAGACACAAAGATAGCAGCAGAAATAGTGGCTTGACATTGCCACATCATCATTGAGTCTATGTCATCAATGTCATGTCATGTCTTGTGAAGCTTTCATGTCAAGGTGCCATATGAGTCATCATTTGCCACATCATTTGTAGATGTAATTATGTAATTTTCAATGATATGATAAATGTAACGTAAAGTGGAAGTCCAAGAGTCACCTATAAAATGTGAAAGGTCATGTGGAAGTCAAAGAGTCACAGGGGAGGTGGAGAGTCACCTCATGTGCTATATATACACCCTCATAGCTCATGGAAAAGACTTTTCACCTTGGCTCCTCCCACTAGGAATTAGAGAGGAAGATAGTTCTTTTGGAGGAGAAAGTGGTAGCTCCAATGCTCCAAAATTAGAGTTAGTGGTGTTCATTGTACTCGTGTTTCTTGGAACTTTTATTTAATACTTGAAGCTCATTGAGCCAACACACTTTCACGCATATGTCGTAAATGTTGTAATCCTATTCTTTGAATGTTTTCAATATATGTTGTTTTCATATGTACTAAATAAATTGAACTATTTTAGTAGTTTTGGTGCTTATCTTGTTGGTGTGTTCTATTTGTTTTAACGATCGTTTCTTCTATGTGAACTATTTCGCTAGTTGACCAATGATTCTTTCATATATGTATGCTCATGTGCCTTTATTAGATCGATACTATTACTCTTCTCTTAAAGGCTCATTTTTATTTCCCCTCCAGTGAAAGAACCTTGATACATTATGCAATTGAACATTCTACAAGGCATACTCACTTGTTTGTTCAAAATTTCATGTACATTACTCTCTGGTGCTGACCATCACAGCCGAGGAAATTCTCTAAGTAAAATTGCAACTAGGCCTTATTTGAGAAAGGGATCCTATTCCAAACGGTGCAATGTCTAATTGGTACTTTTCATCAGGGAGAACCCCTTGCATGTTGGTGGGATCTAAGACCATCAACATTATGGTGCTAGAAGGAGGGAAACCACCTTTTTATGCCTGGTAACTCACCACATCCTAAGAAGTAGACTTTTGCATAAGGTAGTAAAATTCTTATTTCCACTCCAACTCATACTCCCGAGAAAGAAGAAACTTCTCAGTCTAGTCCAAGGCAAGCATTTGAGGTTACTTATGATCAATGCTAGACTATCCGACCCATTACTCGTCAATTTGCAAGAGATTTTGGATTACTCCCTGTTGTTTCTATTCAACCTCATAAGCCTGTAAAGAAAGAAACAACTCCTAGGGGTGTACTTGTTTCTCTGATGGAAGATTTACTTATCACAACGCTTGAGGAGTTAGTTGATCCTATGGAAATAATAAGTCACCAAGGGGAACTTCCACCCATTGAGGAGAATTTGGAAAACAAATGGGAATATTTTTAGTTTTATGACAAAGAACATCTCGATTATTATATAGGTTTTAATGGTGGAGGAGAACCCTCTTCAGACTTAGAAAAAGAGGAGGGGCAAAGATATGAAGACATGGATGATACAGACTTGGATTGGATGGCCCAAGAGCCACTTGCTCTTCTATATAATCTTCACAACATGTCAAAAAATCTAGAAAAGTTGTTGTCAAAGTTTGATCCCAATAAGAATACCATATTGGCGACTTCTACATGCATTTAAAAAATCTCGAGGTAAATTTTAACGATGTTGCTTGTAGACTCTTTCCATACACCTTAGAAGGTAGAGTGTCTATATGGTATCACAATCTTTTGGTCAATTCAAACTACAGATGGAGGGAGTTTAAGAGGCTATTTTTGGAGAAAAAAAAAATGTTGACAATAAAGCTCCCACCATGTTATTAAAAGAACTTGGCAACCTAAAAATGGGAGACAAAGGAAGAATTAAATATTTTAACCAAATATTTAATCATTTGTTGAGTAAGTTCCCCGCCGATGTCCAACTGCATGATGACATTACTCAAGATTATTACACAGTTGGCTTGCCAACTAACATTTCTATTTTTGTCAAAAGTGTTGCAAATAATACCTTGGCCTTAAAATTTGTAAAATCTCTCTCTATCTAAAAACATTGTCATTATGTTGGAGTCATCGAAAACACCATTGATCCTAAAGACTCCAAGGAAACTAGTAAAAACCCAAGCCTCTTCTAGCAAAGCTAAGGAGAATGAATCTTTCGATATGGAAAGCTTTAAGAAGTCTTTGAAGCTACTCATGAACAAAGTATCAGAGTTGAAGAGAAGGTCAAATGAGACATCTACTACCAACAGTAAGTCTTTTAGGCCACCTTTCTTTAAAAGGAACAATAACTATCAATCAGCCAAATACGCTCAAAGTTCTAACGTGATGTTCAATGTCGAAAGTCTGGGCATGGATAATTTTTTCACTTTTCACAAACAAAAACTTTCACAAAATACATGTCCATAGTGGAATTGCAATATGAACACTATGATGGCTAATTTGGTTTATACCTTATTAACAGAGGAACAACCCTTGCAAAGTAAGGAAGCAAATGAACCTCCTACGACTGAAGAAAGTTCATGTGTTGGAAAGTCAGCGAATATGTTTATTGTTATATACAATGTTGATAAGCAGAGTGTTGATGAATCATGAGTTATTCATGCTCCTCCGAAGCAGTCAACTGGCCATTATAATTGAGGAGCAAGGGACCTTTTTCTGCGTAGGAACATAAGAATAAATTGTTGTGTAGAATTATACCACCTTCGTAGAACAAGTTTGAAAGTTCTCCCCCTTCCAAGTACACTTCCACCAACAACAAGAACAAGTCCACCAATCCCGGAGCATCAGATAGTGCTACACTACCTTAACTATCAGCAAAACCTATTAAGATAGAAATTATCAATTATAATGTTTTTGATGATATGAAAATAACTCAGGGAAACATTTTAATATTTGAGCTCACAAAGATAATGGATCAATGAGAACTAATTGTCTAAGCACTCTCATCGCACTCTTTGATAGGTAAAGAATCTTTTGCTTCTCAGATAATGTCCAATAACTCTCTTGATATTATTAAATCTATAGGTAATGATGTAAATTTGAATTCTAACACTCTCTTGCCTCTGTTTCTTTTAACTTTCAAAATATTTAATTATAATGTCCATAACTATTTAGTTGATTCTGGTGCATCCCCGAATGTTATGCCATTATTTGTCGTTAAGAAAATTAATGTTAAATGGGATAAAACTGATGCATGGACCATACATCTGGACAAATCATTTGTCTAGGCCATTGGTGAACTGAACAATGTCATCATTCATTTGTCTTCTGACCATAGAGTTCACCAGTGCATAAACATTGTAATTGTGGACATTCCCGAAGCCTATGATTTTACTGTTGAACAGAGATTGATCCAATAAATTACAAGGGTAATTTTCAACTGAATGTACACATTTAAGGCTTCCATATGAATGTACACATTTAAGGCTTCCATATAAGGGAAGAAACAACTAGATTCGAGTGGAAATCAAGCCTTGTGTGAAACATACGTGATGTTAGCTACCTATACCAATAGGTTTCATATTTCATGATTGGCACTGAAAAGGTCCAAATATGCTCTGCTTTGATAATGCAAAGATCACATATTTCCATAAGAATACAATCTATGCTTATAGCTTGATATAGACTCAAATTTTGATGGATGGTCCAACAGTCTAATCTGGATCATGTCATGTTTTAAATTTTCAGTTGTAGAATAGAGAAAGGAGTCTGTCCAAACTGTTTAATCTTGGCAGACAAGTAGTTTAGGTAGAGAAGAAAAGGCTCCCAACAGCTTAATCTGGGACCTTGGAAGAAATAAGGGTAGAAGTAGATAGAAAAAACAAAAGAAAAAGCCAAAGAAAAGAAAAGGCAAGTAAGGGTCTGCAAGCCTAAGTGCACCCTCCAAGAAGAAACAAAAAACGCCAGGCAAGTAGATGGGTAGGCAGTTGGGGTTGCAGAAAGGTTATCTTTACCATTGCATGTGTGTTAACTTTGTTTACCAAAGCAAAGTCAATGAATTGAAAAGGTGTTCTTCTTCATCAAATTGCAGCAAGCAAAGGAGCATGTCTAACCTCCCTTTTTCCCCTTTTTCATGTTATTTACTAACATTCCCTCATCATTTGAGATTCATGGAAGAATTATGGTTTCATGGTGGTTCTTAATCTTTTAAGAAGCCACATTTCTTGTCTAAAATTCTTTTCATTTTGATCTACTCCCTAAACTAAGTGAGTTTCAAACAAACTTAGTGGTTTCCCCTTCATTTACCCTTTCATACAACTTAACCCCTAACTCTACTATATAAATCCCCTATGTCCCCCTTTCCCTACTGTAATAACACTATGGTGTATAAATCCCAGCACTATGTACATATCCTCCTGTTGGCACTATAGCCAAATAAATGGTCAAGGGAGACTTTAGTCCATCTGGGACTGTGGTCAACCCTATCTTGGAGCTGCTCTAACCTCAGCCCTCACCGTCCCTCTGCTCAATAACACAAAAAACCCCTTTTCCATTGCTGAAATCACTCCTATAAACCCCTTTTCTCTTATAAAACCCTTGAAAAACCCGAAAAATCCCCAAAACACATGAAAAACCCATTACCCTAAGGTTCCCCGCCCGATATATTAAATCGAATATTATAATAGGCCAGCGGGTCCCCCCCAACTTGCACGATCCGTCGGAGGACCCGTCAGCCGTCCGATCTCTGCCACCCATGATCCAACGGTGGGCGGTCATTGCTGTTCCCCGACCTGCCGATCTTTAGCGTCCGGGGAAAATGGTTTTCCGCCCCATACAGGGACGCGTGTCAAACGCTGGGGTTGTTCGGAGCCCCCCTCCCCAATACCACTCATCAGCAAAGGCGGTGCGGGGAACCCGCTTACCACCATTCCGATACCGCCGTCCCTTATGTCATCATTGCGTCATCCTGACGTAGCACCTTTCGCCCACCCCCGCGCCGCGTGGCCCTCCACGTAGCCCTGCCACCTTATCCACCCACCACAGTGTCCTGTCACCCTGGCTCACACCTCAGCAGCCACGTCAGCTCTATACCCGGGCCCCGCCATTACGTCATGCTGACATCATCAGCGGAAAAGCGCCAAATGCATACTTTTTCCGAATTTAACGTTATAAATGACCAAATGAGCCGTTTTTGGTCATTTTCACGCGCAAAAGAAGTAGCCGTTGTCAACCAGCTGCCGCGAAATTTGTCCCCAGCCATCAAATTCAACATTTCGACCGCTACAAGTCCAGAATTCGACAGCATTAAACCTCCACAGCCCGGCCCGCAGGCTTACAAGCTAGTTTTTCCAGGTATTTTACCAGTTTTCCCCACTTTTGCCAATGCATTCCATTTCTCTATAAAATTCACCATTAAAAACTGGTAAAAATCCTAAATTCAACTCTGCCTGTTACCTAAAGTAAGCCCAAGCAGCCTGCACCACCCCTGAACTATAATTCGACATTGGAGCGGTCATTCCACGGGCTGAAACCATAAAATTATCCTCCAGGTGCTCGGCATTGTTCCCTTTTGCCGAGTACAGGCCAGCTGCAATTTTTACCAAAAGAAGCCTCATTTCCTCCGCAACTTACCCTTGACAGGTCGCATCCCTGAGAATTTGCGGCAAACTACAAACCAGCTTGCATTTTCACTGAGAAAAACACTTCAGACTTGGTCTGTATTGGTCCTATTACTCAAGCTCTTAAAAGGACTTTGTAAACAATTGCCATCACCTTATTCCAAATCAAGTTTTACAATGGCTGCTTCTGCATCCTCATCCCTCAGTGTAGCTCCATTGAATCCAACAAATAGAGAGCTGGAGGCCTTGCCATTTGTTGACAAGGACTGTCTTATTGAAGACTTTGAGGGCAACAGGGACTTCTTGCAGATCTTTAGTCAGTTGAGAGAGGACTATAAGGATGGTCATGGTACACATGGGATATGGGAGTCAAACCTACCATACTATTGTCTCCCAGCTGTAAATGTCTTCCCTGAAATCATTCACCTATGTGTTGAAAACTATAATGTGCAGCACAGAACTGTTAGCACTCCATCTGGGAGGATCCTTTTCTACATTAATGCTGAGTCTATCAACAAAATGTTACATTTTGATCAGACAGAATTGCTAATCCCTTTTTCCATGAGCTATTTTCTGGAGACTGGTGAAAAGATGACCGGTGAGGAGATTCAAAAGGTCACCAGGGATTTCATGAGACCTGAGCGCCAGCCTACAGAGCCACCTCCCTACCTGAGTATCCATTTCAATGATATAGGCAGGCTTTTACTGGACATGATTGCCTATGTACTGGGATACAAAAACAATGAGCATGTGGACAAGACAATGCTGGTATTGCTATCTGCTTATAGCCCACGCCAACCCCCTGCCAGGAAATATAACTTTGCTAAATTCATTGCCAATAAGATTCATGATCAGCTGAGCAAGGTGGACAGGCAGGGGGTCTTCAGGTACTCAGCCTATATTTACCACCTGTTCATGTACTATCACTCTGAAGCCTTCCCATGCTACATCAAAAGGCTGGATCACAAAGGGGAAAGAAGATCTGCTATCTTCTGGACCTCTGTCTTTCATAAGGTCACAAATTCACCCTATACCTACTGTGAATTTGTTGACCAATTCGTATACCCAGTCTCTTGCCTGTTGATGAGGTCCCCTCCTCCCAGAATATCAAATGAGATAAAGAAAGCCCTGCAGATTTCTAAAAAATATAAAATAGGTGACTGGTACCTATATGAGAACCATACTGTCATTAGGGTCTATGGCTGTGAGCTCTGTCCATACAGGCTCCCAAAATATGTACCTATGAGGTTATTTGCCTTGGAGTATTACAGGCAGTTGATTCAGTCAGACCTCACCCATTTCCACAGCGCCAAAAAGAAGGCCCACCTCAAGTTCAAACATGAGTTGGGCATCTTCATCATGAACAAAAAAGAAGGGTGGGAAGAGGCAGACCTAATCCTCAAGGATAAATACAAGTTATCCTATAGTTTTCGGTGGGTCCATTATGACCCTCAAGGCTTCATCACTGCTAGAAGAAACAAGTATAGGCTTATAGGCATTAAACATTGCCAGTACTCTCACATTGAAAAATATGCCAACCTGCAAGAATGGCAGATGGACACTCTAGTTGAAAATCTAACTCAGGAAGAGAGAATGCTAAAGAGTAGGAGGGAGCTTGAAAAGACTATTGACCTAGACTATGTGCAGCAGGTACCTTTCAGACCGCCTTATTCAATAGGAGAAGGGACCTCGGCTACAAAGACTGCACCACAGGCACCTTCTACATCATCACCAGTATTAGATAAAGGCAAGGGTATAATGGGTACAGAAGAGGAGGTAACAAAAGAAAAGTCTGCCCCTGAAGCAGAGCAGCAAACAGGGCATCAACAAGAATAGCAGCAAGGGCAAAATGTCCCTCCACAGACTCAGCTACCAGTAGCTCCAACACTGCAAATTCCACCTCCACAAAATGAGCCAGTAACTGCCCCAATCTTACAGACCCCAGCACATGAGGAAAGGGGAACTAAAAGAGATAGAGAAGAGTCCACTCCTCTCAATGGATCCTCCCACCAGCCAGAAGCCAAAAGGCAAAGAGCAGACTCCCCAGAGGTAGAAGACATTACTGAGGATGTCTTGGAGAGTGAAAGAAAAGACAAGGAGGGCAGCCAACACACAGGTACAAGCTCCTTTCAGCAGGAGCAAACTTTACAACTCGGCTTAGAGGTGTCCTCCTCTTCCCAGCTGACCAAGAAGCCCAAAAGCACCAAGGCTTCTTTCAAACAGATAAAAGCTCAGAATGAGCTGCTAAGGGCTGAGGTCTACAAGCAGTTCGTAGATGCAACACCAGCCCAGCAAGAGAGACTATTGTCGGTATATGACATTCAGCAGCAGAAATTGCTCCTGAGCCACTTCAAGCCAATGGGGTCGGAGCCTAAGACACCTGCAGATTTCATAAAGACAAGGGTGGAGGTCCTAGCCAGGGATATACATCCCATGGACCAGATTGAACTCCACAAGAAAACTGGAGAAATGGTCTATGCAACCCTAATAGAGAAGGCCACCTTGGCCCATGAGCTGAAGGAGTCCCTGAAAAACACCAACACCCAGTTGGATTTTGAGAGATTGTCATCCCAAGCCAAAGACAATAGAATAAAGTCCCTGGAGGAGATCATCATCGATCTAGGACATGATCCTAGTGATCCAACGGGTGTAAAGGCCCTCATGAAGAAAAAGGATGATGACTTGAACACATTGAAGAAGAGGTTGAAACTGCAGCCCACAGAGCACCCTCAAACAGCAGAACTTCAAAAGCAAAAATGGGCTGAGGACCAGCTAGACCTCCTAATGCAGCAAGACCAAAGGATTAGGGAACTGGAGAAAGAGCTGGAAGGAATATTACAGGAAAAACAAGCAGAGTCCACTTCCCAAGCTCCTCCAACTACATCAACAACAGCAGCAACTTCAGGGGCAGCAGTGCCCCCTACAGCAGAAGCAACAGGAACAGCAGCAGCCCCAGATGCCAGTCCAAGTATAGAAGAATTGACCAAGGCCGTCAAAGCAATGGAGCTCCAAGCAGACGAAATAAAGAAGGCCAAGGAAAATTGGCAGAACTGGACTCCAAGTATACCAACTCCAAAATGACTGTAGCAGAACAGGGCAGAGAAATAAAGGCCCAAAGAGACAAGATAAAGGCCTTAGAAAAGGAGCTGAATCTAGAGACAGCTATGGCTGACATAAAGAGAATCCTATGGGCTAAAATTGGCCAATCCATCAAACAGCAGTGGAGGTCAATAAAAATAATGCATGAGCAGATGGATTTGATAGGCCAAGCACAAGCGGAAATTCAGAAGGCCAAGACAGTACTAGGAAACAAAACAGAACAGGCAAACAGGATGATAGACTTCCTGAATAGACAGGAAAGGGAAGAATTGGCAGCCTTAGGCATTCCCAACAGAACAGAAGCTGTCCTCTCTGCCAAGAAGGCACTAACTCTAAGAAACTATATACAAACAGTAGAGAGGAAATTTTTTGAAATGCAAGCAGATGTGGAGGAATACAAGGCCAAAATGGGAGTGCTGCAAGCAAAAGGCCTGCCCAGCTTGCTAAGTAGTGCAGGAAAGCTGATCTCCCTAGACCAAATGGCCAACAGAATGGCAACCACTATTGAAAATCAGATTATTGCATCTGGCAGTACATCTGAACCAGCAGGGCCTCCTACAGGACAGAGTTTATATGAAAAACTTGAAGG